>JAEAOA010000308.1:465000-580000 GCA_016746295.1 Potamilus streckersoni
TAAACTCGATAAGAGAGGTGATGAGAAAATTATAAATGGTTCATATTTTGATCAATGCTGGAACAGTTCAATTTTAGAGGAGTTGAATTCTACAAGATTCATATTTTCAATTCATTTTCGTCTATGGCAACCGACTTGAAGAGCTGTGTAGAAAACATTGTATTCTAGGTAATAGTGCAGTCTTAACTTATATTAGGAAACTGACATATTAATGCTTACATTTATTGTAGGAATGTAGTTCAACCAAACAAAGACATACTAAACTGATACAGAAAGACGTCCTCCACGTCAGTGTTTCATATAAACTACTAGGCAATAAATAAGAGTATAAAATGAAACAAAATCTGCTTGTTCCGAGTACGTAGTAATTACAATTTAACTAGTGGATACAAATCTCATTATATTCAACAATTGCATCATTTTCATATATGAGTAAGGCGATGCTGGCTGTCAAAATTGCACTTTGAACATTTTGATTACTATTTGTGATAAAACAATTTTTCTTCAAGGTATTTACCATATTAGGTTGAGCATAACATGTGCGATAATGTGCGAATGACAGCGTTTTAAATAAATACGAACAGTTTAAAATAATAACGAATCGTCTGTCATCATCGTATTTGGCACTGACAAACCTAATTATTGAAGCCTAAACCACGATTAAATCATTTTACATTTTCCGCCAAAAGACATCAAATATAACGTATACTACAAAATAGCAAGCAAATACAATACTTATATTTTCTGATAATTCGTTAAATTGTGATTCTTTCAATATACTTGCTTTGACAAATTACAGTAAAGGGTGATCAAATTTAATTTCCCTTCATTCATTGGACATTAAACAAGATTATAAAATATTTATATCCGACATAATAACAATACTTGCCCAGTGGGCATGTTAACAAATCACAAAGGAGTAAGTCTTTCAAATCCTATGAACTACTTTCCTATCGGTGTTATTTTCTTTTCTTCCGTGTCTCAGTTACATATTTACAGTAACTAATTCGTTGGAAAATAATACAAAATTAAAATGCGGTTTTTTAGGGAGAACAGTACACATTATTAACATTTAGATTATGTAATTACGGTAATCGACTATATATATATATATATATATATATATATATATATATATATATAAAGAATACAAATCATATGGCGAATAACAACCCTCTCAAGCGTACTGGATCCACCAAGGGATCACGTTTGTCAGGGATTAATTAAAATAGATGCAATAAACTGACGACGAACAGTACGAAACTAGTAACTAACTAGCCTAAGCGCTTTCGACTCTTAATGAGTCTTTTTCAAAGGCAAATACAAAACATAGTTACGACAAACAAATAAACACAAAAACGTTGCGTTTGTAAACCTCTACATTTCTATCTTCACATGTGCTAAAACTATAAATACAACCAGCTTGTATAGACTATTTGCGGAAACTGAAAACGTTGTATAATTCCCTAAAAGTCTACAAGCCAAAGCGACAAAGACCTGATTGCGGAGGCAATCCAAAGGGCCAAACAAACAAACCGTGATGACCTACTCAGATATGGACAGAAAGAAAAGGTTGATAGGATACCATTTATTCTGACCTATCACCCAGACAATCCCAAAGTAGGTAAAATCATCGCAAACCACTGGCCAACCGTGCAATCGTCAGACATACTAAACCTAATACTTCCGAACAAACCTGTAGTAGCTTACCGGAGACCAAAAAACCTAAAGGACATCCTAGTCAGGGCCAAGCTAACAACAATCGCTAGTCAAAACCAACCTAGTCAATCTGGACCCTGTGGCGATAAAAGATGCAAAACCTGTCAACATATGATAGAGACCAAGACATTCACTAGCACAGTGACTAAAGAAAAACTAAACATACATGGTCCAAACAAAACGTGCAAAACAGAGAATGTGATTTATCTCATCACATGTAAGATCTGTGGCCTTCAGTACGTGGGAGAAACTGAAAAGCTACACATAAGGATAAACCTTCATAGATCTGATTGGATGACAAAAAAGCTGTACAGAAGCCCGGTCGCAGAACACTTCTCCTCCCCTGGCCACACTTTCAGTGATATAATACTTATCGCTATTGCCAACAACCACAGCTGGAGTTCCGAAACCAGGAAGGAAAAGGAATCCTACTGGATACGCCGCCTTAGAACATTGAAACCAAGCGGTCTAAACCAAGAAGACTAGAAAATGAAAACTATGCCCTAGTAGAATTTAACATTTTCTAAATCTTCTTATCCTTCAATTTTTACTATAAGAATAACCGGTATAGAACCAAATATCCGGGATATAATCTGCGTTACATATGTACACAAAGTAAAAATAGATGTCGCTTTGGCTTGTAGACTTTTAGGGAATTATACAACGTTTTCAGTTTCCGCAACTAGTCTATACAAGCTGGTTGTATTTATAGTTTTAGCACATGTGAATATAGAAATGTAGAGGTTTACAAACGCAACGTTTTTGTGTTTATTTGTTTGTCGTAACTATGTTTTGTATTTGCCTTTGAAAAAGACTCATTAAGAGTCGAAAGCGCTTAGGCTAGTTAGTTACTAGTTTCGTACTGTTCGTCGTCAGTTTATTGCATCTATATATATATATATATATATATATATATATATATATATATATATATATATATATATATATATATATATATATATATATATATATCTACAGAACATTTGTCTTGACCAAACACCTTTGCTGCTTCTGTTTATTTCATACACATCGTCATCCTGATAAAAAAAAAAACGTTTAAACGTTTAAACCAAATTGTTTCTACGAAAGTTACTTGTACAATATTTGGTGACCGGCAATTCATTGTACATTTTTACAGATAGAGAGACAAAACTATCAGATGACTTAATATACTATTACTTCAATAAATTAGCCTCAGGTGACAATCTGGACAGTTTCATTGCCATTTTTATGTTAATCTACTGGTGTGTAATGAATGTCTTAGTGTTACAAAACATTTAACTTAAAATTTAGAATGGAACAAGAATTAAATTTGTTCCCAAATGTACGCTAACTGTCAACAATTTTGCTTGACGTTGGTCGTTATCCACCTTAAATAAGTACGTTTCGCAAACACATTCATTCTTTTGCAAGATAGTACGCCTTTACTAAAACGTAATTTTTCTCACCATACATATCAGATTCTATTCTAAACGCTGATAGTAGATGAGGACGTATAATTAGAAATATACATTGTAGAGAAACGTCTTCACTTGTAATGTTCAAGCCTATCTGTTTTTAGCACAAAAAAACAAATGTCTTGCTTCTTTCATAATTGTTTTATTTTATCTCCCTTCCAAGTAATATATAGAAGGTATGTTTATGAATAAGTACAATTTGCATCTTTTCTTTCCAGGAAATGAAGTGTATCTCTATACCATCACTCTCCTAATTGGTTTGGTGGGTTATTTCCTTATGCCTGTTGATGCCACCTGTCAGCAAAGGTAAACCTACTTAGCTATTGAAGATGCGTCCAAATTTCATCCGTTTGATTTTTTGATCTATCCGTTAGCAGATGACTTTCATTACATTCGTATATATATATATATATATATATATATATATATATATATATATATATATATATATATATATATATATATATATATATATATATATATGTATGTATATATATATATATATATATATATATATATATATATATATATATATATATATATATATATATATATATATATATATATATATATATGTTTTTGTGTGTGTGTTTGTGTGTTTATGCCAATTAACTAGGTATGTCTGTTTAATTATCACATAAGTGGCTGCGCCATTTACCAAATGCCAATAAGGGAAATTTAAGAAGATACAGGATATTAAATGTATACACAATGTTCCTTTTGACAACCGACGATCCAAAGACTTGGAGGATCATATCATGTCTTTTTAATTTCTTTGCAACTCTTTGGTTATATTATGACACAAAAGATAATATTTCCAACAAGAGCCTCTTTTGCTTTGAACCCAGAGACAAGTTAAAACAGCAAAAAATAAATTTGACTACCAAATAATTAAGAATAAGAACACACGTCCACAGTTAACAAATATATCAACTTGATGTATCCCGATTTTGGACTTTGCAATAGGTAGATTTTTAGATTATTTGCACGCATTTTAACCTGCTCAAACAGACACTCTAATATTTTATCAGTCATCTGTATAGATTAGATCTCTAAAGACATGTAACATGTCCATAGGAAATGCGTTTCATTCGATACCTTATTGTTAGCATCATATAATAACTAACTTTCATCAAGTAGAAGTTTTTATAATGACGTATCTCGCTCGTAGGTCGGGTGATAGGTGATACTAGGTGGCGCGTGATATGTATAGCTTATTAGAAGGAAGAAATATATTCTAAAATTACTCTTATTTGTTGGACAACCGACAATGTAACCTTTTCTTCCTTGCAGTGAATGTGACTACGGCTCATTCTGCCTTTATGCTGACAATAAGTGGTGCAACCGTAATAGTACCGCAGACTGCGAATGCAAAGAAGGTCAGTGCCATTGTATATGACCAAAATGTTCTTCCGTCTTTTCTTGTCAGTACTATTATTTTCAATATCCTTTTTAACATAAAATTGAAACAAAACTGAAAAGAAGTAACTGTCAACTTCCTATTGTCATCATCAACGCACCATCATTATTTTAAGCATTATCGTCATTATAATATTACTGTTCTTACAAAATAACTATACTGATTGCTACTACTATTACTACTGCTGCTGCTTATCACTTTTCTCTTGAAACCATTACTGCAGCAGCAGGAGCCTCTACTCTAACTACAATTGCTACAACTGTCGCAACTTCTAACATACTATGATCCTGTGGGTACAGAGTTGTAAGCCTGATATGTCTCGCTACATGTCGTAAGTAGTGGCAACCTGTTTGCCGTGGGTTGCGATCCGTGTCGGATGAGGAAGGGATCCTGATAGTTGAAATTGTGCCACATTTCTGACACAAATAACATCGAGGTCAGTTTGGAATGTATAGATCAACCTTCACTTGCAGAAAGCCACCTTTTACCACTCTGGGTATCGTTGGTGTGTTGAAGGTGCAAAATAATAGTGCTGGCGTCTTGCAAATTGTTGTTACGTTTAATACGTCGTATACAAAATGCAGTAACACCGTAGTTCTTCATTCCTTCAATGATATCAGTGTCGCTGAGTACAGCCAAGTTACTAGAGCAAATTAAGACTTTGGACAAATTGATTGTTGTGTTGGAGAACGAAGCAACTGGAATATATATAAGAAAGTTTTCATTTTCTTGAGATATTCTGTTTCATGTCGTCGCTCAAACATAACAAGAAGGCAGCCGGATTTCAACATTTTAACATTTTTCCCAAAATTGTTTTTCTAATAACAAACGGAAGGAGTACAGTAAGCGGTATTCAGGCATCTTTAGACTGTATCACCATGAAGCTGGAAATCAATGCACACTACATCGTTCGTCATCGGATTAAAATCTTGGTTTGGTAAGTTCTAGTTGATTTGTTTTGATCTTGCATGTTCGTGATGTAACAATCCAGCACCCGTGCTCTCCTCCCACCACGGAGACCAGCAATGGGACACTTGTAAGTGCCACGGATACCAAGATGTTATAATCATTAGGTACAATCACCTTCTGAATCATCCACTGGGACATACTCAGTCGGCAAAATTAGCTCCGATTGAACCATTGACCACCGCCTTCTAGGAAGCCTGCTAAGACTTTGGAAAGGAGACGCTAAAGGGATAAAATCTATAGCGATAAAGATAAAGAAAGTAAGCGAATAAATAAAGACTTCCAGGGCTTGGTGTAACCAGCCGATTTGTCTAGATCGGGCCAATTTCAACCAAATGTCTAGAAGACATAGATGCCACAGTAAGGTATTGCTCCGGATAATAATGAATATCTTCTGAAAACCTTCGAATTATTGTGTACTTGTTCTTTTTCCAGAAGGTATTTAGGTCTAAAAGAAAACTAACACCTGTATACTGGAAAAAAAACGAATAACAATCTATCTTTTTTTCTCAGATATATATATATATATATATATATATATATATATATATATATATATATATATATATATATATATATATATATATATACAATCGGCTGGTTACACCAAGCCCTGGAGGTCTTTATTTAGACATCTTTATTTGAAGCAAACAGAGCCATCTTCAAATGTGTCTCTTATATAAATGCATTTACGACACAAATCAATGTTGTTGACATTTTGACAAAAATCTTTTCCATTATCTACGTGTATCATAGTTAATATCATAACATTATCATTTGAAACAAGTAGTTAATGACATTATTACCATTTGCCTGTTTCAAGGCGATATTCCGGATTTAAAACGGAGATGACAAGTATTTCTTGCCAAACATATATTCTTTGCAAATCAGAATACATTTTACAAAATGTAATAACTTTTATGATTTCATTAAAGAAAATGGAATAATTCGATATCTCGTTATTTAAAAAGTCATATAAAACACAATGGATGAAGTTTTGATTTCACACATTTCGTAAAACAAAGCTTATTTATTTATACTGATATTGCATAATAATATTGCAGTACTACTAATAATGACAATCATATATTTTTCTAGGATGTATGTCCTTTGAGATATTCCTGCTTCCCGGAGAGACTAGGAGTATACATTGTAACTGGTGTAGATGTCCAACAGATTATATTAGTGGGATTCCAGCGGTTAGTAAGCTGTGTTACTTTAGAGTAAAGCATAGCATTTACAGTTCACCGCAAACTGCTATCATATGATGTAAACATTAAGAATTACATTTTGTATCATATCACGTACCCTGACTAAGGTAATGACTAATGCAAGGTCCTAAAATGGGTGCAACTTACATACATTACAAACTTGTTAAAAACGTTGCCCATGCATACACACCAATATCAATATAATTCTATACCCAAACCTCATTTAATAAAAAATTTTCAGATATATACCTCCATAAAGGTCAAAATATCATGTGTTCACCTGTCGTACAAACTTTAATATCGCAATGTCTAACTACCAGTGTACGTGTTGGGAAAATAATATGCACTTTCGTCTTTGTTATTAGCTGAAATATATATCAGTGTGTCTACTAACTATATTTTCTTACATATTATTTGACTGACCACTCGTCTCGTGGTCAGTCGTTTAGTCTCAATGCACTGTATGCATGCATGTATGTATGCATGCATGTATGTATGTATGTATGTATGTATGTATGTATGTATGTATGTATGTATGTATGTATGTATGTATGTATGTATGTATGTATGTATGTATGTATGTATGTATGTATGTATGTATGTATGTATGTATGTATGTATGTATGCATGCATGCATGCATGCATGCATGTATGTATGTATGTATGCATGCATGTTTGCATGCATGCATGCATGATTGTATGTATGTAAACATGCATCTTAAAAATATTTCCTCTGAAGAAGGTGTACATTGAGAAATATATTTTCTCTAAAGTTAACTTGCTAGTAGTGTAGAAAGATATTTGCGTCTATAAACTTAGCAATTTTTTGTGGTCAAATCGATTACGTAACTGGCAAGTAAAGTGAAAATTGCATATCATTTCAGAACAGGATACTTACGGCTGACTTTATCATTTTAAATTAACTTTTCAGTGCACTAGGAGGCTAGAGTGCGACATTGATGATTTGATAGCAGGAGTAGACTACCCATCGTACGATGTGTTTGAAGCATGTTAAGATAAATAGAGACGTATATACCAAAGTTTTATTACCATTTACATCTACAATAATCTATCGTAGCTTTTGTACATATTATGTCAAAAAGCACAAAATATACCATTATATCCACTTTAAATTGTTTTTTTGGCATTAGATCCAGAAGCAATAAACTTACAACCGTTACAAAGAAAGAGTCTTTTACCATGCCAAGCAAACGAGATTTATCCATAGATTTCAGATTATTATCAAAATTAATCAAATTAATTTTTCTCTTGTCTTAACTTTCAAGACATTATTGTGCCTGAAAAAATTACGTTGCGAACACAAAAAATTTCAAAACCAAAGACAAAATATATGACGGCGTATTTTTGTACCGGAAAGTACTACAAAGGATAACAGATCTCACTTTGTTCTAACTAGAGATCACTGTGTTGTATAAATCTAATACTTTATGGTTGCTCTTGTATTTGTAAGCGTATGTTCATTGTGGGTCAGGAAAGATGATTAATGCGGTGATTAACAATAGTTAAAGAAGTGGGATGAAAACTATTGGATCCATATATTATATGCAGTAAACTTCTACTATAATAATAATAATAGTAATATTATTATTATTATTATTATTATTATTATTATTATTATTATTATTATTATTATTATTATTATTATTATTAATAAATTGATGGATTGATTATATTGACTTATATACCATAATTGACATTAAAATTAAAGATTCATAATATCTGACATCAATGAAACAATTAAAAAAAATTATTTGTATCGATTTGTCAGTACATTTTTCTCTTTTTCATTCTTACAGTATGCAAGAACATTGCAATTACGACCTACCTCTCTTGGATGCGAAGCTCGGACAGAAAATTCAAATGAACATCTGTCCCGTCATGCCAACAAATTAGCATGAAATTTAGTCAGTTGTTACCAATTATTATTTCAATAAAATTCTTGATAGTTATATTTTCATTGTTTCTTTTATTTCTATCATTTCAAGATGATCATCTCACATTTTTTGTCTACAAACACTTTTAATGCCATTGAATATTTATTTTTATGTAAATGTGACTTTTCTAGGCTAATAATATTTGTACATAAGTACCACATTAAATGTTCGTTTAACTTATACATTACTCCATAGTTTCATATATGAATTATAAGATTCTTAAATTTTTGTTTTCTTTCCAAGAAAACTCAGAGGATCCTGGGATTGAACACCTTCGTGGTAATAACTAGACTATATTTCTACAAAAATAAAGCTACATAAATGATATATGTTCTGTAGATCTTCACTGACCTGTACGGAAAATTACATAGTCAATTATTTCCTCGAGTGCCTTAATTTGAAATGTTGATTGATTAAAACCAGATATACTAAACACCAATTTATCCATTATTTTCCAGGAGAACAAGTTGGCGTATTTAGTAAATAAGAAAACAAAATTAACCACTGTATTGTATGAATCCTGTGTAACTATCCTTGTGATTTATATAAAATTGCTATTGTAACAATGTGTGAAATAAATATAATGATATAATGAGATTATTTACTAAAGATTTTGATTCTTCATGTACACAAGTTTTGACACACGGTTTAAAATTAAAAATTGCATGTGATCATAATATATGCTGACATGAAGGACAACTCTAAGATTTGAGTTGGGAATAACAATCCCAAAGATATCACATGAAGTTACTGATATTTATATATATATATATATATATATATATATATATATATATATATATATCTTTGGGATTGGTATTAGAAAAACAATAAAAAAGACTACTAATGTTTCCAGCTGACTATATATGTATTCTTGTTCAGGCAAGCAAAACATGCAGTGAAATGAATGATACAAACTAGTTTTGTGTTTATGAGAAAGATCTTAGGATGTGTTATCCTTGCAAACACAAATTAACAAAATTAAATTGCAGGTCATTTGTATAAAGAGGCAAATGGTATTCAAATTAAGGAAAATTACTTTATGCATTTAAACTGCAAAAAGGGTATGTGAAAGAATGGGATATGTAATTAGGAAAAGTTTCAGAAATATATGTTCCAAAATTAATTTATTTCGCTAAGTACAAATTACCAGAAAGTGGAAGTGGCAGTAACATATATGTATAATATAAATATGAAGCAAGTTTAATGAGCAAGTGGAACTGCACAGTTAATTAGAGTCGTATTCTTATATATGTCAAGTTTAGCAAATTCCTTAGTGGCGGCCTGCCTGTGCAATGACATAATAATAACAAAGCATGAATTAATGACAAATCTTTTATTCAATATGTCTAAAAGATTGATGAGTAAATGACGCTCCCGAGTAAATTGAATTCATCTACATATGAAACATACCATTAAATATTTCAGCTGGAATAATAAATACTCTAACATTACGCACAGTTTAGTAGCGTAAAAAGCAAAGCGATAGTCAGAGGTCACTGAACAATATTCACTGCATTTGCCAATCAGTTTGTTTTCCTTTGTTTCGCAGACGTCGTGAAGATAATAATAATAATAATAATAATAATAAATATAATAATAATAATAATAATAATAATAATAATAATAATAATAATAATAATAATAATAATAATAATAATAATAATAATAATAATAATAATAATAATAATAATAATAACAATAATAAATAGATAAATAAATAAATAAATGATATTTATTCGTTACTCCTGAGAAGTTAAATATTACTTTGATGAAACCTCAATTTATTACTGTACTGAGGACGAATCAGTCTCGTCATATTTATTATCCCAGTCTTGTTTTATAAAACTCCAACAAAACTACATATATCTACAATTGACCCATGTAATTTAGCATCCGGGATAATAAGGATTCAAAATTGGAATACAAGGGATAGGCATGCACATATTCTATATTTTATGACATTCAAATGAAAAGCTAATTACTATATTAGCTTTAATTGATCAAATGTCTGTCCGCTTGGATTTCGTTTATATTAGATTACCATCAGCTCGTTCCGTTCAGTTCGTGTAGGAATATTATTCCAATGGTCTATCAGTAATTAATCACCCCACCCACAAGATATTGTTGTTTTTTTGGGATGATGATCTTTGAATATTATTGATGATTAGTAAGGTAGTGTCGATTTTTCATTCTTGAAAATTATCATCAAATATGTTCAAAATATTCAACTGTGTCACCTGTTATAGATATGCAGAATTATATTCAACATCTGAAGTATAGCATATGTAATAAATATGTAGACCATATTAAGTGTTGATATAATCCAGTCGACTCTACAACATAATTATGCATACTTATAGTATGTAAATTTGATTTGCCTAGTGAAACAAACTTCCGGTGATTACTCGGCTGAACGTCGTTGGAGAAACAAATGCGGGCTTTCAAAATATGTAATGCTCTCTAATTTATTTCATATCTTAAAGCAACGTTTGTAAACCATATCATTATTTATATTACATTAGTTTAGTTATTGTATCAAGTCTACAAGATATGCTAATAATCTTTTTGGTATTTCTATCAAAATTATATATCTGCATTAATTATCCAATGCCATTACGACTGAGTGAATAATGTGGTTAAGGCTACTATTTCTGATGCTACAATTCTTTATATCTTTTCCAAAGGCTAAATATTAATTTGTGCCTTCCTTGGCTTTGATTTTTTTAATATTCGTCCATATGGAATCGTCATATTTCTTTCTACAGTAACATTCTACCAACAGATCTACGCGATAAGAAGTCGTACTTTCGGAAATACCATTTTATTGTATTTTCAATTATGTCGATTTTCCTTTCTTCCATTTGTAGATGTATGCTTAGATGTCGACTTAATAGCTGTTTATATGTCTCGCAACATCGTAACAATAATCATGCATCGCATTGAAATCTCTTCGGAAGAATTTTGAAAGACTGTTTTAAATCAGTTCACATGGTGGTCAACGACACAACATATATCCAGTAATTGGCTATACCAGGATGAACTACTTTTTCTTATTTGTTTTGTGAAATATTTTGCCTACAAATCTGTCACAAAGAAATAGAACATTCCCAGGATCATAACTCGTGCAACGGACGATACATTAATAGAACTCTGAATAAGTATACTCTATAATAATTATTCATACTATATAATATTTATTCATCATTAAACCCTACGCCGGTAAATCCGTCACTATTGAATGATATTTACTACGGGTATAAGGACTGATATCATTTATACAATCAAACATTTAAATATGTGCAATCAGTTTTGGTAGCACACATTTCTCGTCATTTTATATAGGTACTGTTATTTCTTGTCGCTGTTGAGCTACCATAGGTTGAAGAGTTCTTTTAGTGCTTTCTAATGTATATTTCTGGAGTAAACCTTATGTTTGGTAACTTGTAAATCCTCAGCCATCTATCATGTGGACAATATGAATTCCGCGCTAGATGTTGTTATTAACAATTTCAAATATGAGTCTTATGTGTATGATGACTTGTTCCGAAACTATTTGCATGCAGTAAAACATCACACTTTAAAGAACAGTTCACATTTTGCTCACATACTGTCTCTCAGTATCAATATAGGTATATGGGGTTAGTTTACCGGACTAATTTACTCTACTATACAAATGTCATTTCTAAACTTATAAATTAAGATGTTTTGGCTATTGAAGACGCTTTTACTTAGTATCGCAAAGCGACCCTTACTCAACCATTGCCATTTCTAGAACGATTAGTGAAAAATCAACCTGATTTGTCGATTTTAACGTTTTGATAAAAGGGAGAAGTTGTCACTACGAAAAACATATCCACAAGTATCAATTTGTTAAATGGGAAAGCAATAGATAAGTCCAGTCAGTGAATGATCAAAATGCTGAACATTAAATCTGTTCAACGAGTAATGGCAGATACGCAGTTATTATCCTATTATAGTGAAATCTCAGCATGTTGAATTCGACAAATCCGTACTTGTATATTCCATTGGAGGAAAACTGTTCGCTCCATAAAGAGTCATAATGTTGACATACTGCTCATTGTAATGATTTTTCTAACGATTATATGTGTAGGTTTATATAACTCAAAATAAGAATCTTGATACGTGAATATAATTCACCAGATGACAAGCGAAAGTGAATCACGTACTGACGGATAACGCCTTAAATTACAAAAGGGAGATAAATCAGGATATATTAACTATATTTTCTTTCCTTGATCAGTCTTGAAACAATAGTATGCATAATTAACATCCTTGCTTATTTTGTAATTAATTTTACCTGAGCTAGTTTCGTATACCGCGGAAATGAATAAATTACAAATGATTCAATTAACATTTATTTTGGGACGTGTTAACATTTACAGCCAGATATTGCCTTATATAGCAACTATAGGTACAATGAGACCCTTTATGACCTACTGCAAAAGAATTTATGATCATAAACATTCTACAAAATATGGAAATATGCATATACGGGATAAGTAGCCATGTTCAGATCACGTCTGCAAGGTAAATTCGAATATTTTTTAACATTTCTTGTGTAATGTTTATATGGTCTGATGTTGATTATTATTATTTATTAATAACGCAGACAATACAGTATTTCATAAGAATAGAGTAGTCTTAATTAAAGGGATGTTCTAAACCTGAACCCAGTTTTGAACTTGACGATAACATATCATCAGATTATATCTTTTAAATCAGCGAGTCAGTATCTGTACGTAGTCCACTCAACTTTGAACAACGGATTTACCACTTTTGCTGAAACTAGATAAGTAATTAACAAAATCTAATCGATTAGCATTGACTCAGGAAAATATAGATTTTCGTGAGCGTCCTGAAAATCAACGAGATAACCAAGATCAACATCAATAACTATAACGAATATTATCAGGTATGCTTTAATCAGTTTCTTTGAAAACCTTTTGCGGACATATTCAATGAATTGCGCCAAACTGCATTGCCTCAGAATTTAATCACTATATAATTCTACTGATTAATAATAAAATGTTGGGCCACATTAGTTATTATGAGGCTGATATGGCTGACTTTTTCAAATTTGTCCGAGAGAGCAACAATATATCTGCGATCAGATAAAGGTCATGTTAATCTTTAAAGTTTTACAGTCAAAATCACCCCAAATTCGCCCAGCGTATGCATTGTCATTATTGTTGACTCTTTCAAGTTTAATCTAGAATAACAACATTCCTGGTCAGATAAACTTGTTTCAACAACTCTCCTACAATCGTCTAAAATACTCGTTAGGAATGATAACTTTAGTTTTAAGTAAATTTCTTTTGTCAATAAGCTGATCAGTCAATTTATTGAGCTTTAAAAATATTTTCACCAGTTCGTCTAATGATGCTGTAAAACACTGTTAGCTGTGGTTGAATCTCAATTTGTCATGTGTCACTGACAAACTTTTATTTGTGTTCATTTTATTTGACCGCTGTTATTGATTTTCAAAAGGATAATTCGATTTTTGCTATCAAATGCTTTTACGATAATTATAAAATCGTATGGACGCAAATCATGTGCGACAATAGGAATGAAATCTGTTGCGTATATTTAATATTGCATTTTTCATGACTTTGATTGCGATACCTACATTTAGTATATTTTCGCTTGATCTTGAGTCGTAAACATCGGATCATATATATGACATATTTTTCTAGAAGCAAATTTGGTTTCTTCTTTTATTGTAAGCGGTTTTATTTTCAATATCCTGTTGTATGACATCATAATGCATCAATCTGGATAATGAGATTTTTCTACAACTACAGAGCAGGATTGTTTCCGCGATAATTTTAACAGGTTTTGATAAACGTTTGCAAGAATCACCTACAACTTTGCATGCGACCCTACATGGAGCATATTCATGTATTTTTCTTGTAGAAGATTTATCAGGATTATTTTCTACTCCTTCGTAGTAGATTCTGATTGTCTCATAGCATGAAATAAAAGTTATGTTATTTTTTGGAATATAAAACCCGATCTGCCTGCTGTGTATTCAATACTTTTCATCTGCAACTCCTGTAAAACATCATCTTATAATGATATTAAATTTGTCTCAAGCAACACTAGATGTTCTAGCAAAGTAATGTAAGGATCGGCAAATTCTTCGAATTGCTGTTCAAATAACTTCGTCTGATCTGATTGCCGCTCCGGTGATATACGCCTCATTGAAAAACACATGAAATTCCACATTGACTTTAGACCCTGTACGTCGCAAGCTCAGTATTTACAGTTGCTTGAATTAATTAAATAGATTTGTAGATGTGAGTTTTGTTACTGAAAGTGGGTTATCACATTACCAGCTATTGTCAAATAAAGCAAATGATGTTGAGTTGTTTTGGGAATTGATATTTTGTAACTAATATACTTTGTTTTGCGATCCATGCAAGTTTCAACATCATACAATAGTTGTTTTTGTATTTCTGTAATAGTATAATTAGATATTTTAAAAATGTAGAGCACCACATAACGAATCTTAATTATCAATCTATCATATTTAAGGGTCACAAAATAGTCTGGTGTCATCGAAATACAATGTGTCTACCGGCAATGAACTTGGCATTGTAATGCATCTTCAAACGAAAAAATGGATCAGAGTATTAAAATCATAAGTATACAGGATAACAATAAAAGTAGATAGCAGGATAAAAGCAGAAGATGACAATGAATGTACAAAACTGTTTATACATCATTTCATCTGAATATCGTTCAATGGCGATATTCCATTAGAAAGCAAAGTTATCACTTTAGTGAACGTGTTACAGACAATAGCACTGCAAATTTGTCATAAGAAGAGGATTGTAAACAGCATCAGATTTATAATTATTACGGTACTGACGGAAAAGAAGTTGTTTGAAACATCAAAACAAAGAAACGTGTTGGTCATGTTGGGAATATGGTATATTGAAGATAATGGTTACTAATAATAGTTATGCCATTTATTCTTCGCATCGTCTTTTATGAGATTTTTGTCGACATATTCCCGTTGGTCTTGTTACTGACTACGTCAACGAAAATAAAATTGATAATCTTCTTGAAAATCTCTTCCTTGTTAGCGCAAAAGCAACTAGTAGACTAGGTAAAACTGGAAACGTTAGCAACATTAAAATCCATGATAGAACTATTAATATTAGCAACTTATATCACATATAAACAAATATTATTTCCATTAATTTCATCAGCGCAATTTTTTAATATTCATCCAACATCAATAAAATATTTTGCAGATGACATTAACACATCCGCATTTTCGAAACCTAGTGAAGCTAACTTCGTTTATTGCAAATTAGTATAGTGACAATATCATTACATATTTGTTTAGCGCTTCTCTATCGTACTCTAACCGAATCTTATCAAATTTATACAAGCGATCGGCTTCTAAGTTCCTGAGCAACATAAGATTATTTTTGTCTCCTTTTACTTCGAACTGACATAGCGCGTTAACATCCTCGCAAAACATGTTTCTTACATCCTCCTCAACATGTCTTTAAAACATTAGCTCGATTAACAAACCGTTCCAATGTTATTCAACTATTTGATGCAAAAAATGCTATGTATTGCTAAAATTGCTTTTCAATATGTCTATTGTATTTTAACACATTTCCTTGCTTGGGTTTGATTTACGAGACCTAGTTTAAAACAGAGATAGATATTTATTTTTTGTAAGCCAAATTTACCGTTTTCGTCAGAGAATTTGATTTTCCTTATTAGCTACCGATAAAGGTTTAAACATTTTGTACAATATGCAGAGTAAACGTTTATGAATTCTTGTGTACATGCATAATGCCATGTCGTTGGCATTGCAAAAGACTTTAAATGTGAACGGTTTGCAATTGTGCACCAGCTCTGGATTTTCTGTTTGCATATTTTGTAACAATAATTTTACATTTGACGTAGAAATGCATAGGTATTCCATACAATTTGTATCTAGGTTTATTTAAGATGAAATATCTGTTTCTGCCTTAGCAATTCGGTTTAGGTAGCATGTTGTATTGTACATGCAATATTTCTCTATTTGGATGTCTCTTCACTCTTCGTGTTGCTCTATTAAGGTATATGAAGAAGTTGATGTTATGTGGTCAAGAACATAAACCCAATCACTGGCAGCATCTACCTATATTTTGAAATGGGATATAAAATGATATCCGGATTAATAACCTTGGTTTCTTTTATTCTGCTGTATATGTGTAACTAAGACTTTAAAAGGTCACTCTAGAATTAAATATAAAGAATGCTTGTCGGACATGAACGGGTTTGACTGTAGCTACCAACTTAATATATTGATGAATTTGAGTCAAATTTTTATATATCGTCCCTGAAGATACAGCTGTTGATCTAACGTATTGAAAGAACATTGACAGAAAGAAAGAAATGTATGGTGTTTAAAATTTTTAGTATGCTTTTTAGTGAATTACATTTTGAAGATATTGCCATTCCTCACCTTTCCCATTCGACATAATACGATTGTATGATTTGGGATATAAATATAGATTATGATAAATGTAATTGTTCGTGCGTGCCTACATATATTCGAGCGTTAATAAAAAAATACCATTATCACTTCTTTGTGCATGTATACGTCTCTACAATTGCTCAGTATATCTTAAATGTACATGTTCTAATAATTAAAACCATCACACATATTGATTTTTTTCGACGGCATTAAACCAGTAACCAAACAGATGTATGTTGTCTTCTTCACTCTAATGATTGATGGTTCGTTTTCAAGATTTTGCTCACAGTAACATCCCATGATTACAGTATTAGAAGGTAATGACAATGACTTATTTACTAGCCAGGTGCTTGGGAACTTGACCTTCTTTACAGTTACCACTAAGGAAATGACCTAGTATGATAGTGTTAAATCTTACAGCAGTTCCAAAGAAAAGTATTTTACAGAAATAAATTACTGATTAAATTTACAGAGAAAATAACGATACCAAAGATAATTTCCATGATATATATGTTTTGGTTGAATTTGACATTGTTTCTATCATATCAAATGGTGTCATGATAACCCGTTACCAACATGCATTTCAAACAGATGGCTTTATGTTTATTTCGCAATTGGTTCAGGACTCTTATGACCGTTTTCACAATAGTCATCCTGTCTGCGTGTGATGTACCACACTCTACTACATATAGCATATTTTATCGAAAGATTTGATATCAGCATCTGATGATATTCTGAGTGATAAGTATCTCACTGTACTTGTGTTTCAATCTCACTATACCGTCATTTATCTTGACCATGAATGCCCGTTCTTGTTTTGTATGTAGATAAATTTTGAACTCTATCTTGTATATATCAAATGTCAAGTGTATATATTTTAATTGCATTCAGCGTACTCTAGCTGGCTCAGAGGCTAACGTGTGGTTGTCCTTAACAGAAGTTAATCTCGACAAAATAATTTTTTTATCCACTTTTGACTTCAATAAATCTTGATTATATATATATATATATATATATATATATATATATATATATATATATATATATATATATATATATACAGAGAGAGAGAGAGAGAGAGAGAGAGATAGATAGATAGATAGATAGATAGATAGATAGATAGATAGATAGATAGATAGATAGATAGATAGATAGATAGATAGATATAGTACATATGTACCAAAGTCAAATGTTTGTAAACACGTGTATAGGGGTAAAGGGGTAAAGGATTATTGTGTGATATTGGTGATATGCAGCATACCTCCAGTTTTATTGTTTGATTTATATTGATTATCTATTTATATATTGAGTATAATTGTCAAGATACCAATGCTCCAATAAATTAAACTAAAGGTATATAGATCGAAAAAATGATGAAAAAACAGACAAACTGAGGAATAAATTGATGGATAGCAAATTGACGATAGTTAGGTAAATATATCGGTGAATAGACAAATTGGTAGATTTATATAGATGGATACAGATTACAACAAATAATGCATTCACTAATGCAGATGTGTTATATTTCTAAAATATGTGTATCAAGCACACCAAAGGATGACACATTTTGCAGTGTTTTACACACAAAAATGTTGAACAGAAAAATATACACTTTTATCTACTTTATTTACTTTTGTATATTTTGCATGTCCCATTAGACGCTCGTGTGATTGACGAGAGAAGATTACAAAGGTACTGCCTTCTATGTCGACAACATCATTTAAAATCAATAAAGTAGAGGGTTAGTTTATGTTCCTAATTTAAGGAAGATATACTAGACTTGATACTATTGTACCTTAAATGATAAGTTTATTTCCATAGTTTGTCTTTCTGTTCGGGATGAAAGATATACTATTCTTGAAACTAAATCTATAACCTAATAATTTATTTTCTTTTAATTAGTTCTTCATCTTAAGTCCAGTACTTTTCGTCCCTTATGGTGACTTTTAAGTTTTTTGGAATGAACGCATTGGAGGTGTTGGTAAAGAATAGGAATCGTCTGACTTTACGAATAAGATAACAACTAAGTGCATTATATTAAAATTTATGAGAAGAATACAGCTTCAAACGTCATTTATTACTTCCCGTTTGAAATATACCATGTTCTAACAACATGTGAGTTTCATCATTTTTCTTAACCAATATACCCTGAATTTTTAATGGTGGATGATAACAAAGATGTTGGACAGCACAAAAATACAACTCTTCATCAAATATGAAATAGTAGTGAATAAAAGATGCACAAGTAGCTAAGGTGAATCTCTTATAAAATAGCTGCAAAATGTAGATACTAAGTACTTGAAATAATAATAATAATAATAATAATAATAATAATAATAATAATAATAATAATAATAATAATAATAATAATAATAATAATAATAATAATAATAACAATAACAATAATAATGTACATTATATATAAACTGAGCATTATTCTCTCGTTGATTTAATTTTAGAAGGATATATCTGTGTTACAAAAGAGAGTGAACTTAGAAGTGAAAGTATAAGGGAGGAAACTTTTCGGTTAGCTCAAAAATGACTGACCAAAGTTTGTAAACAGAACCAATTCATTTGGGAAACATCAACAGCAAAATTCCATACCCAGATTACGCACATCTGCTGTGTAGATATTAAATATAGAAAATGTAGTTTCACACGTCTACGGTCACCTTTGTGTCATTTTCATCCCATCCAGCTTATATTGTTACTGAAGATACTGCAGACAAGTTTATTTACCAAGTGACCATTACATGCCAACAATCAACTCTAAAGTAAAGGAAAATTATGGAAAAGAAATCGGGAGAGGAAAAAACACAGTTTAAAAAGTACATTCATTTCTTTGAAGTTACCAAAACTCCAGTGAAGTTACTTTTCCGATGCACATGTTCCTGTGAAACGCCACAACATCTGATGTGGATGACTCCTGATGAAACCTTTGATGTCATCGTGATGTCATCGTCACGTGCTACGTATCTTCACCAAAAGTGCAACAGAAACACTTTGAATTCTGGAGGAAATAAAGACAAACTGTGAATGGAAAAACTGCAGATAAATTGTAATTATTACCTTAAAAAATTCACATTGGAAAGCAATAATGTCCTGTATCTTCACCCATTTTGCGACAAATTTGCTATTTATATTATTAATTGATGCAGTTTCCAAATATTTATGCATGATTTTTTGTGACATATATGCGACATATGTAGACTTTATTACATGGTCACATTAGGATGGTGCAGGAAAAACAATAAACGATGTGCTAGAAGTTGTATTCTCTTCTCTCTGAAATGTGTACGGATAATCGCATATCCCGCTGATTGTTTTGGTCCAAGCCAAATTGTATATGCGTAAAATTTTACAATGTTATAACTTATAATCTTATTAACTTGTTGCTTCTTAACAGGTGTTCACTGGATAATCTATATCTATATCTATATATATATATATATATATATATATATATATATATATATATATATATATATATATATATATATATATATATATATATATATAGGCCACTAAAACTAAACTTTATGCACATAAGATGAAATTATGTATTGAACATTACACAATAAGCATATTGGAATGAAAATTAATAAGATTAAAGCAACTGGAAGTAAATTAGAAAAATATATAAGGCATGTACTGTAAATAGTGAGAAACGAATAGGTAAGTAATTTAATAAAGAAGGTCATATTTGTGCTATAAAAGATATATCGGAAGTGAATGTATAAGGGAAGAAGTTCTTCGAGTAATCCAAAATTGACTCACCAGTATTTGTAAACATAACCTATTCACTTAGGTAGGAACCGTCAACAGTGAAATTATATGCTCAGTCTCATCACATCTGCATAGTAGACTTTATGTACGGAAAAAGCAGTTTCACACGTCTAATGACACCTTTGGGCCATTTTAATGCTGACCACATTATATTGTTACTGAAGATGCTGAGAGACGAGTTTATTTTACAAGTGACTGTAATCTGCCTAGACTCAACTCTAAAATAAATATAAAATCATGGAAAATAAATCGGGAGAGGAGATTAATACAGTTTAAAAAGGTCCATACATTTCTTGCAAGTAACCAAAAACCCCAGTGAAGTTTACTCCGATGCACATAACTTTGTGAAAGCGACACAATATATGATGTGGCTGACTTCTGATGAAACCATTGATGTCATCGTGGCTTGTAATGTCATACAACTTGACGCCTAGAAGAAATGAAAACAAATTGCACAATGGAATACTGCAAATAATTTCTAACTACTTCATTACCATATACACTTTAGAAAGCCATAATGTCATGTTCACTCAGCCATGTTGTGACAAATTTGTCGTTTATTATTAATTGATACAGATTCCAAAGCTAAACGCAAAATTTGTATGATTTATTGTGACATATATTCGACATGTGCATATTTTTGACATGGTCACATTAGGATGGTGTAGGAAAAATAGTACACAATGTTCTAGAAATTTTATTCTCTTCTTTCTGAAATGTGTACGGATCATCATTTATCCAGTTGATGATTATTGTCCATGCCAAATTTTACATAAAACCAGTTTTTCAATTTTATAACTTAAAACTCATGAACTTGCTTCTTTCAGCAAGTGTTAACGTTGTAATCTTTATATAGGTCACTAAAACGTAAATATCAGCACATAATTGAACATTACATCATAAGCATATAGCAATGTAAATGCATCAGATTAAAACAATTAGCAGTAAATTAGAACAATGTTGAAATATGTAATGTAAATATTGAAAAATGGAGAAGTAAGTGAAATATTTCAATTAAACAACAGTGTATTAACCTTGTTGTTCATAAGAGAATGGATGAGAAACAATTATTGTTAACTCTGACTGTGCGGAGTTAGCTCCCTTCTTCTACTACGATTTACTACTATCAATCCATTTGACGTGTATGTTTTGATACCTTACTATGTCAGATTCATGAAATGGATATAATAAGGAAATGACTTATGGCATAGCTAATCACAATTGACAAGATTGAAAATGACATGGGTTCTTAATTAAGGTTTCACTGGACGGTTAATTGGGCAAATTTTCACCCAACCTTATACTGAACCTATACTGCACCTAACCCATCTTTTAGCGCAAAAAATCAGTATGAACATTATAATTCTTTAAAGTTCACTAGAACTATAGCAAATTAACATAAATTTTGTCACTCATCAACCATGTAGATTTTTATATATTTAACTCTGGAGCAGACATATGCAAATACGTAAGCTAAGTCGGATGCTCATTTGCAGCCCAAGTCATGCATTTCATGTCCAATGCTAATCTAACTGCGACATGTAGACAAAAACAAGCAAGTTCATTTTTAAGCCTAACTTAATATAAATGTCATCCACCTTACAGATTTTGATTCATTTAGACTGCGTGTGTGTGTGTGCATTTATAAATGCTAGGGTTGTGGTAATTAAGCTCATGAATTCTACCTTACAAATTAGGAGCGGTCAAAATACGAAACTATCCAGTGAGACCTTAATAATTGAAACAGCATTCTGATTCAGTAAAATCGTCTTCTTTTCAAAACTTTGGATACTTTTAAATAAAAATCAACCTTAACATGTGTATAGTTCAATTTTTCCTGTTTCGCTTTGTTTATTGCTTTAATCGATCATTATTAATTATTAATTATTATAATTATTATAATAATTATAATATTAATTAGTATAATTATAATATAATATAATATAATATAATATAATATAATATAATATAATATAATATAATATAATATAATATAATATAATATAATATAATATAATATAATATAATATAATATAATATAATGTAATGTAATGTAATGTAATGTAATGTAATGTAATGTAATGTAATGTAATGTAATGTAATATAATATAATATAATATAATATAACATAACATAACATAACATAACACAACACAACACAACACAACACAACACAACACAACACAACACAACACAACACAATACAAATACAATACAATACAATACAATACAATACAATACAATACAATACAATACAATACAATACAATACAATACAATACAATACAATACAATACAATACAAAACAATCATTGTTCTATGAATAAGCTGGACACGAATGGGTCTCCTAACTAACAGATCTTTATATAATCATAAGTCCGACACGAAAGTACATTTGTTCGCGTCTTTTGTACAGTCTATTTTTCAAATCAAATACTGCAAATGTCATTTCCAAATGAATTGCAGTAAATGTGGTACGTTTTGCATCCGGTAATTCTATTTCACTATTGTATTGTATTGTATTGTATTGTATTGTATTGTATTGTATTGTATTGTATTGTATTGTATTGTATTGTATTGTATTGTATTGTATTGTATTGTATTGTATTGTATTGTGTTGTATTGTATTGTATTGTATTGTATTGTATTGTATTGTAATGATTTTTGCTTACTTCTTTAAGTTAACATTTAAACCACACTTGTAGCACTGATTCAGTATACAATTTCGTACACTGAAAAAGAAATCTGACAAAATTAGTTTTCAGAGATACATATATTATTGCAGTTTTGAGACTTAGTATCACTCGAATGATCAACAGTAGATTTTTCTGGATAACGATAAACTACAAGGATGACAAACTGAATTACAAAGCAATATATACAGAGAGAGAGAGAGAGAGAGAGAGAGAGAGAGAGAGAGAGAGAGAGAAAGAGAGAAAGAGAGAGAGAGATCCAACTTTTGAGAAACGGCTAACTGTAGCAAAGCCTTTGAGCGAAGAGGTGGGTGGCGGATTACGCCTTATCATATTATTTGATCACACGATAAAGGGTTGCAAAAAAAAGGAATGGTGGCCTGTTTTACCCAGAGCAAAATTTATAACCACTGTTGGCAGGATTCAGTTTGCTAGATTTCAGGAAAATATTAGTTCAATGTAATTATGTTCTTTGTACAATTGTTTTGTTGCTAGGTTTGCCGGATTTGGTGTTTTTGCATATGTGTTGTAGTTAATGAAATGCTGTGATAAATGCTAGCCAAATGAAAACACCTGACAATAAATAGGTTTATAAAAACTTTCTTAAAGCAATAACTAAAAGTTTGTATTTAACCTTTATGATAGAAATGCCCAAATTTTTTGTTTCGTTGTTTATATTTGTTTAGGTATTCATATTTCATACTAAACTATTCAAGTGTGGATAGGTATGTTGACGTGATTCACACTCAAAGATTTCGTCCTCAAATAAGGCTCTATTCAGACCATGTGATCGTGTATACATGGAACAAAGAATAGAAGACCTAACTCAGCAGTTGATGAACACATTGATTGACAATCACTCGATGTTCTAGTATTTGTCAACGCTAACAAGAAAAACAATATCACTTTATAGAATTGGTGATAAGGTGAGCAACATAGAATATACTTCACAGCGTTATACAATAATTCAGTCATTTAAATATATTTGATCCCTAAGCAGATTTCCAAAATTTTAAAAAAATTACAGGAAATGCATGAACTAATAAAGATTCGCACAACACAAATAAAGAAAATCTCAAAGACGAGAACACAATCGGAAAAGGTACAGGAGCAAGCCAAGTAGAACAAAATAGTTATCATTGAAATGAGTTATTATATATTACCAAACATATGACCTACTAATTTAATTTTGGTAATTATCAACATCTCTTTCTCTGGACAGACCATACAAAAATACAAGTAAACGAAATGTTGGTCAGGAAACTGAAGAAACAAAAATGTTTACACTAGTCTATGATTAACTACTGCCATCACTAGTTTTACCAAAGTTATTAAGGATTAGGAAAAAGCATCGAACAATAGTTTGGATAGATAGGTGTATTTGTTTCATACATGCTCGATAAATGTGAGGATAATCTTAAATTTGAAGATAAATTATGTATATATTGTACAGTTTGAGAGGCAAAGGAGAAGATACACTTGACGGATGTGCGTAATACAGAGACAGAAATACAAACATCTTAAGAGTTTATTTATGCCAATGACGTTCCATTTAGGATAGTCTTCACACCAAGTGACGACTACAAACACTGACAATACCAACGTGTTGGAAGAAAATATATTTGTAAACAAGTAGGTAACACAAGCTATATTATTCACTGAAAGGTTATCTTCAATATTAGGACATCAGCAATTGCCATCTTCCATTCAACAGCCGACCATTGCGCTCTAGTTATGGTCCAAAAGTCCTGTATCAAGCAAATTGATTTCCAGCTCATAAAATACTGTGAATAACCCCTGGTATATTGCATTATACCCCTTTACAACTGCTGCCGATACTTTGAAACATTTCTACCTTGTATGTTCGTCATTAACCAGAAAACAACACAAACCTGCTGGCTAAGATTTATTCCTGCAAGAAACTTCCATGTTTTCGTGTTCATGCGGCTGTTAGCTTTACTTCGAGATATCAAATCTGAATAGGTCCAACATCGAAACATACGACAGGTATTTCGGCATGGTGTGAAAAGTCGTCTTTATCAGATGCAAAACCAATATTTCGTAGCTGAGCCATCTTACTGCCCTACTGGATACAGCATTCTTCGACACATGTGGACCATGCGGAAATGTTTTCTGACAGGATATAGTCGTTGCGCAATCAACCGTGTCCTACAGGGCCAGGCTGCAGAATCTTTCTGTATCTGTAGTGTTCCAGAGTCCCAATCACACAATCTTAACAACTGTCTACTGACAAAGTTCAAAGATGGATAGCAGACTTCGTATCTTCTTGATCATAACGCAGTTCAATGTATGGACGTGCATTGATACAGAAAAGTTCCAATTATAAATTTCAAATTACAACAGAGAGAGCGAGACAGATATATTTTATGCAATCACGGATGAGAGAGAGAGAGGGAGAGAGAGAGAGAGAGAGAGAAAGAGAGAATGTGCAGCACGTTGCTATCCAGGACACACCGTCCTCTTGTAATAAACAGCAAGTAAGAGGCAGAACTAAATGCATACAACCCATTCAAGCTCATTCATACGTTGCAAAATATATCGAGCAAACAAGATCAACCAGACAAGTATACGCTTGGAATGCTAAAGATATATCCACATTATATATATATATATATATATATATATATATATATATATATATATATATATATATATATATATATATATATATATATATATATATATATGCGTGTGTGTGTGTTTACAAATAGCGTCTATTTATCTTACGTTTTGCAAAGACCTTATATACGTGTTATTGTTTCCAGTTTTAAAATATATAAATATATATTTTACTAACAAATATCAATTTAGGTTTTCATTTCTGAGGAAGTGGCGATGCCTGCTTCCAATAATTTTACACGATTTTATATTCTCAAATTTCACATCCCCTATCTTTCTCTGGACAATAGTAGACCAAAAAGATTCTCTCTATATCTAGAACTTATGAATTAATTAGTCATTGCAAATCACAGTAAAGACACAGTATATCCAGACACATACATACCACCGATAATTTGTCATCTACTAAATTAAGGAAATAATTTCTTTACTAATTAATTATATGTCTAAACATTTTTAATTTTTTTTTTAAATTTGGTTGCTTTTGCTTGAAAATATATTAAAAACATCTACACACACATCTACCTATCTATTTATCTATTTATTTATCTATCTATCTATCTATCTATCTATCTATCTATCTATCTATCTATCTATCTATCTAACTGTCTATATATATATATATATATATATATATATATATATCTATATATCTATATATCAATAAATAAATAAATATATATATATATCTATAAATATATATAAAAAACTATAAATATATCTATATATATATATATATATATATATATATATATATATATATATATATATATATATATATATATATATATATACATATATATATATATATATATATAAATTGTGAGCTTTTATCTAATGATTTTTCTTTTCTTTGGCACAAAGTCCCAGTCCAAAATTTACCAAATGAAATATATACAATTTTTCTTGTATAATTCCTGTAATAGTTTGTATTCTAATAAATTGAATTTTACAACGATAATTGTAACGTTCACTGGTTTCAAACTAAAATATTTTGGGCACATATGAAATTTTCATATGATCATAAAACAGAGGCATGGAAGACTAAATATCGAGTTAACTCCACATTTTGGGGCTTTCTGTCTAAAAATTGTTTTTCCTCAGAGACTTGTTATACAAATCGTTTACTCCTGAGAAGTTTTTATCTTCCAACATGTAGGCTAATATTTTGATTTCTTTATATTTATCAGGGCAAGAAATATTTTTTTCATCTTATAGGAAACTTGAAATTATGTTCAAATATTATCCTCATCCATTTCTTTTAAATAAAAGATTATTACCATGTGTATACTGGCAATAGGTTCGGGAATGTTTGGAAATAATGATGAGCAAGTTAATTGGCAATTGTGTTCTTATTAGGTTCCTTCGGAATCAAGTACATGGGCATTGGCAGCAGTGAAAGCCCAGAGGGAATGAATAAACTTTTCGCACTTTTGTCCCTTCAGAATCAACGAGGCTATTTAAATGCCAATGGATAAAAGGTGTGGAGAGCCTTCTTTATATTGGTGTAAGTTATGAGCGAATGAATGCGTAGATAGTAATAGTATCGGAAAATTAGGTCAGATTTATCGACTGGTTAGGTTGTGACCGGCGCGAGTTATTTACCAAGTTTAAACTCTGGGGAGTGTACGCATTAGTTTACCCGTTAAATATATGTGTGTGTGTGTGTGTGTGTGTGCATGTATATATACATATATAATCCTAGCAAAATATGGTTATTTTCTCTGAAAGAAAATCAATTTCTTTTAAATTATTTTTTTAAATTAAACTTATTCGTAAAGCGTATCTTACAAATTATCCACTTGTTGATTTAAGAAAATGAAATTGTTTAAACTGTCGAATTTTCTTGGACCAAATTGACTATATCCGGCATTTATGAATTATTGTCCTATGCAGACTGCAATATCTCTAGTGATCTCGTAAAAACATGGAAATAGTCATCTTCAACCGTGCTCCAAATGAGAACGAATTATGATATTTTTAAAATACCTACTCTACACGAACAGAAAGTCTCCTAAACGTCAAAGTTTACAACTATCAATTAATGCGGTTTTTTAATAAACATAATCATTGCATTTATAATCTTATGATTGATTATATTACTGATTTAGTGCTTAAAGGATTCCTAGAAAGAGACACATACATACATACATACATACATACATACATACATACATACATACATACATACATACATACATACATACATACATACATACATACATACATACATACATACATACATACATACATACATACATACATACATACATACATACATACATACATGCATGCTGCCACACACACACACACACACACACACACACACACACACATACATACATACATACATACATACATACATACATACATACATACATACATACATACATACATACATACATACATACATACATACATACATACATACATACATACATACATACATACATACATACATACATACATTAAACTACAACGTTCGATGCAACGTTAAACTTGTTATTGTTATTTCCTTACTTTACTTGTCCTAATATTGTTATTTTCTTGCTTGGTACATTTATATGGTTTGTTTTAATTCCGGCCCCTTCCCCACTCTAGGTCCGTGCTAACATGATAATCACTCATCAGCCGTAATTAACCACGTGATATACCTATCAAGGCATCACGAGATATTCCTAGCGTACTGTACTTTAATGCAGCATACAATTTGTGACACAAAAAAGACATGATGAGATTATTTTAAAACTTTAAGAACCATGCGTTTCGACGCTATATGCTTTAACTAAGTGGCTTAGAAGTACGTGTTCTATATTGAATATTCATGTGGCATATGTATATACCTTTATATGTTTTTATATTTGTTCCATAAATTATTCCATATATGTAAAACTATATATGACAATATACAAATTATATACAACCTTAACTTACTCAATGACCTTTTTCTTCTTCTTTAATGCATATATTTACATAAAACACTTTTACCGACAAGCTGATTGACTATAAAATTATCTCTAAAGCCACCTGAAGTTTTATAGCAAACATATATTTCAAACATTGACGTATATAATTGCAAAAAAATATTAAAACTTCAGTTCTGCTTAGCAATATTTCAAGTAATACGTAAGTGACTGAAGATACGAAGTCCCACAGAAAACCATGGGTTAGGTTAACGGAAACCCAATGGTTTCGCTCTGCCGATACATGGCATTTACCCGTGTTTATGAGTTATAATTGTGAGAATAAATTATTTGATGATTTGTATATATAATCTAAATGGTGAAGGATGTATTTGTATATAAGAAGAAACAATAACAAAAACATATTATTGTACATTATTTATAATTTCATCTCACCTTTAACCTCCTAGATCGAAATCAGTTTAATTACCAACAATAACATAACCATAACCTGAATCCTTAAGAGACGAATGACAATGTTAAACAAGGATTAAGTGCTAGACATCACTATAAAATGTCACATGGCAAACATCCTAATGATATGATTGAAACATTGCAAAATCTAAATCACACACACACACACAAATAGTGTAGCTTTCAAGATAATGCCTTTTCGTGCGTTTCCTAACCTACACCCGCCTTCCCCGACCAATTGATGTCTTATACTGGTTACACCGCACAAGCCTGCAACGAACGTGCATATAATTTTATCTTAAAGAAAGAACTAATACAAAAATATCGCAGCATTGTTTAGTTTACGTGTATATTTATTTAGGCTACTTAATGCTTCAGGAAGTTCTGGATAAAAGAAGCTTTTATATCCAGTTATTTTCAAAAATGAAAATTAACCGTTAAGCTGCCTATATCAATTCAAAATGACATAATAAACGTTTGACTGATCTGGATACGAATCTGATTTCCCGAGTAGGCGACAAATGTTTAAAAACATCCGCGCCAATATATTCATTTCAGTTAAATTTGATATTAACGTGTTAATTTGAATTAGGAGCACGATGCAGAATATTTCTTATTTAGTTACATTTTACTTTAAACCTTTGCAATTAGGGTCTAACAACTGAAATACGTGATGAATGAATGAACGTGTTTTTAAACTCGAAAAGATAGGATGAGAAAATTGTATGGGTTTCATATTTTGATCAATGCTGGAAGAGTTCAATTTTTGAGGAGTTGAATTCTACAAGATTCCTTTTCTTTTTTTTCAATGCATTTTCGTCTATGGCAACCGACTTGAATAGGTGTGTAAAAAACATTGTATTCTAGGTAATAATGCAGTCTTGAATTAGGAAGGGGACATATTACTTCTTACATTTATTGTTGGAATGTAGTTCAAACAAAACAGAGATAACAGAGTGGTATAGAAAAATCCATGCTCTCCTTCAGTCTGTCACATAAACTACTAGGCAATACATAACAGTATAAAAAGAAGCAAAATGTGCTTATTCCGTGTAAGTAGCAATTACAAATTACCCAGTGGCTAAAAATCTCATTAAATTCAATAATTGCATCGTTTTCATGTATGAGTAAGGCTATGTTGGCTGTCAAAATCGCTCTTTGAACATTTTGATTACTATGGGTGGTAAAACAATTTTTCTTCAAAGTGTTTACCATATGAAGTTGAGCATAACATATGTGATAATGTGTAAATGACAGCGTTTCAAATAGCAAAGAACCGTTTAAAATAATAAAGAATCGTATATCATATTATTTAGCACTTATAAACCTAAGTATTGAAACCTGCCTAAACCATAATTTATTTTTTTTTAAAATTTACCGCCAACAACATGAATTATAACGTATAGTACAAAATAGCAAACACATATAATACTTATATTTCCTGATAGTTCGTTAAATTGTGGTTGTTTCAATATACTTGCTTTGACAATTCACTGTAAAGCATGCTCAAATTTAATTTCCATTTATTTAATGGGTAATAAACAAGATTCTAAATATTTTAAATAGTTTTATCCAACATAATAACAATACTTGCCCAGTGGACATGTTAACAAATCACAAAGGAGTAAGTCTTTCAAATCCTATGAACTGCTTTCCTATCGGTGTTATTTTCTTTCCTATCGGTGTTATTTTCTTTTCTTCCACGTCTCCGTTACATATTTACAATAGCTAATACGTTGGAAAAAAATACAAAAATAAATGTGCTTCTTTAGGGAGAATGTGCGTGTGTGTGTGCATACAGTGCACTTATGTTGACTAAACACCTTTGCTCCTTCTGTTTATTTCAAACACATTTTCATCCTGATAAAAAAAATGTTTAAACCAAATTGTTACAACAAAAATTACTTGTACCATAATTGAAGACTGGCAATTCATGGTACATCATTAGAGATAGAGTGACAAAAATAAAAGGGGACTTGATATACTATTGCTTCAAGAAATTAGCCTCAGATGACAATCTGGATATTTTCATTGCCATTCTTATAATAATCCACTGGTGTTTAAGGAACGTTTCAAAGATACACCCTTAACTTCCAATTCAGTTTTTTCTTATCGTTGTTCTTTTTCCTGCTTAAGTAAGCATGTTTCGCAAACACGTTCACATTTGACATCGTTCAAAGTTTGAAGAAGTTTAATCATCACCACAAAACTTCAAAATAAATAGGAAATGCTGTCGTCAAAACGAGTCATCCTTGAACTCTTCATTCTTCCATTTCTACCATCAAGATATTATTTTTCCTTTTCATCGGTATTGCTAGTCAAAGAGAGAACTACGTACATTAGTTAAACATACAAATAAGGATAACAGTGTAATTGATTTTTATGTTACAATCATAAACTGACATAACATTTTGCAACACATTTGGATATCTACAGCCTTCTGATCCTGCGGTATATGACGTTATTTCTGCGGTGCCGTTATTTCTATGGTTACAATGTTTTTTATAGGAATCACAAAAGCACTTCAATTTAAAATTAAAAATTTGATTTGAAAAAATCCTGGATGTGATCCAAAAAAGGCGAATCATAAAAATTGGCCATGATTCTCTCTCTCTCTCTCTCTCTCTCTCTCTCTCTCTCTCTCTCTCTCTCTCTCTCTCTCTCTCTCTCTCTCTCTCTCTCTCTCTCTCTCTCTCTCTCTCTCTCTCTCTCTCTCTCTCTCTCTCTCTATATATATATATATATATATATATATATATATATATATATATATATATATATATATATATATATATATATATATATATATATATATATATATATATCTTACTTTTATGTACTACATATTGTAAATTAACCAATTCTGTCGAAGTTAAAGTTCCCTTCATACGATTAGTTTTCCTTACCTTTGTTGTTCTTTTTGTTTAACCATTGCAATAAGTAATTAACAGAATTTCCAAAGTTCACTAGAACAGGTTAGCATCGGTGTTACCTAAGAGATATTTGGGTATATAAGCCTGAACTCGACATAAACTTTAGGAAATTTTTGTTTCCTAAGATCGGTCGCATTTACTGAAAGGTAATGTTTCTCTCCGTATATATTTGATATGTTGTAGACGATGATAGTAGTTGAAGAGGTAGAATTACAAAGTTACTTTATAGAGAAACTTATTCAATGTTAATTTTTAAAAGCCTATATGTTTTAAACAAAAAACAAGTGTGTTGTTTCTTTCAAATTGTTTCATTGTATCTCTCTTCCATATATTATAAAGAAGAAATTGTTATGAATAATTACAATTTGCATCTTTTCTTTTCAGAAAATGAAAACCATTTCATATACCATCACTCTCCTAATTGGTGTGGTTGGTTATTACCTTATGCTTGTTGATGCCAGATGTCAGGAAAGGTAAACATACTTAACTATTGAAGATACGTCCATATTTCATATATATATATATATATATATATATATATATATATATATATATATATATATATATATATATGTGTGTGTGTGTGTGTATGTGTGTGTGTGTTTGTGTGTGTTTTTGCTTGTGTAGATATGCCAATTAACTTGGTATGTCTGTTAAATTATTAAGTAAGTGGCTGCACCATTTACAAAATGCCAATACAGATATTTAAGAAGATACAGGATATTAAATGTATAAAACGATGTCCCTTTTGACAATCGACGACCCAAAATCTTCGAGGATCATATCATGTTTACTACTTCTTTGCAATGCTTAGGTTATATTATGACACAAAAAATAATATTTCTAACAAGAGCCTATTTTGCTCTAAACAAAGGCATAAATTAAAACAGCATAAGAATGGTTATGACTATACAAAAATTAAGAATAAAACACACATCTATAGTCAACAAATATATCAATTTGATGTATCCTGTTCTTGGATTTCACCATAGGTAGATATTTACGTTATTTGCAAGCATCTAAACCTGCTGAAACAAAACTCGGATATTGTATAGGTCTTCTGTATTGATTAGAGATTCTTAACTTTACTTGTAAAATGTCCATAGGAAATGAGTTTCCTTAGATACATAATTGTCATCATCATATAATAAAAACTTTAATCAAAAAGTTGTTTAATGACGTATCTCGCTCGTAGGTCGGGTGGGTACATAAGTGATACGAGATGGAGCGTGAGATGTATATCTTATTAGAAGGAAGAAACATATTATAAAATTACTCTTATTTGTTGGACTACCGACAATGTCACCTTTTTTTCATTGCAGTGGATGTGACTGTGGCTCATTCTGCGTTGATTCTAAGAATCGGTGGTGCAACAGTGATAGTGCCGAAGACTGCAATTGCAAAGAAGGTCAGTGCCATTTGTCTATGACCAATATGTTTTTCCATCTTTTCTTGGCAGTACTATCTTTTCTTGTCAGTACTTGTCAGTACATGTCAATACTGATACATTCTCAGTACTAAAGCCACCAAATAATAGGAAACTGGAGAACACATTACTAGCCATACATACTAATCTGAGGATAATGATAATTTTGGTTACCAGTCATATTGGAATAATTACAAAGTAGACCGTGCTACTAAAATGGCCCTATCACTATAACCATCTGATTTTAAAATACCGTGATGTGATTATGATTTTGAACATAGCTTTGACAATTTTTCAGTCATATCGCTACGATGTCTGCAGTGTGGTAATTTATAGTGATGTCTAGCACTGGGGCATCATTCCGCAGACATGTAGCATGATGTTCCAAATTATGTCACAATATCCTGACAACAGGCCAACAAGTCCTAACATTAACCTCTTAATGCTGAGCGCCAAGCGTGGTAGCTGTTAGTACCATTTTTGTAAGTCTTTGGTATGACTCGATTGGGGATCGAACCCACGACCTCCTGCATCCGAGGCGGACGCTCTAAACACTAGGCCACCGGAGCGGTCATTTAAAAAATACCCTATACTGATTGTAAGTGTAATATCAAAGAATGTTTACGTTAGAAAATGGCAAGCATTATGGAATGATGCCGTGATAACAAACTTCATGCCATCAAGACAACCCTAGGCGAATGGACTTCTTCCTGCAGTGCTCGTCCTTAGGAAGGAGGTAGTATTTGCAAGATTTTGAACTGGTCATACTTATTTAACCCACTCATGCATAATAAATGGAGCTGACCCACCAGAGTGCATATATTACGATGCACCATCCACCGTTAAGCATTTTATGTTGAAATGTTTCCGCCTCCAACCTACGCATAATTATTATTACAATGAGCATGACATTTGAAAGCTCTTTGATAAGTTAGCATTTCTTATATTATAGTCTTCCTGAAGACAGAAAACATTAGTTATAAGTTATAGCTTTTATGATTTTATGAAAAGTTTTAAGAGCTATATATACCGTCGCTAGGTTTTAATAATGTTTTATATGTTTCGTTGTCGTTATATTATTTGTACTCCTCTTCAGCGGGAAAATATTATTTATTTATCATAGTTAAAAAATTTATCGTTTTTCCTTTCACTGTTTCGTTTTCTATCGCTGGTCGATCCAAAACCTTTCAGCACTTTTAAATAAGGAAAGATATAACCTTGAGAATGGCGCTAAATAGGTTCAATGTGCTGGTGAGCCGTTAAAATGCAACCAACCAACCAAGCGGCTATCCAACATACTAGCTGATACGACTGTTTGTATCTCTCATGTAACTCCTGCTACTATTACTTCGAATCATAAGTCAAAAGGTGCTGTAAATTGCAAGTACTTAGCGTTTTAAAGTAAGCAACGTTTTTTTGTATATTTTACTAAGTTGGCTTTAAGTGAGACGTACCATTTATGAAGATTTTAGCGTATCCTTGATCGCTGAATTTGGTTCAACGAATGTTAATAGAAGCAATCTGATTTAGTCTATTTATTTGTATTTTAGATTTTCATATTAAACATTTACATATTAGTAAAGGTATAGACCGTCAGCAGAAAGTATAGCAAAAGTATAGTTTTAAAGCCAGAAAAAAGTATTCAATATCTATCAGACATCAACAAGTAGATATTAAAGATAGTCATACTTTATCGCTTGTAACAGGACAGACATTTGAGAAACGTTATTGAAATTTAGTTGTAGAAATTGTCGATAACTTCCATAACTTGTAGTTTAATGATCTAAAGTTGACTATTAATAAATACCTCCTGGCACATTTTTTTTCCTGCAGGAATTTAGGTCTAAAGGAACACTAAAACCAGTCTACAGGAATGTTTTCTATCACTAAAAACCATGCACATGAAAAGACAAACGGATTAAAATCTATTTTGCCAAATTGTATATATATATGTGTGTGTGTCTGTTCGTGTGTATGTGTTACGACATCTCCCGCATGCACTCCTCCCTTGACATTTTTCCCCACAGACATTCCCTCCCATCAGATAGGACGTCCCCCCAGTCATTCCCCCATTATCTATATACAACTTTGTATATATATAGTAATATTTAGCTTTAATGTATCCTCGCATCCCGCATCACCATTAGTGCACAGGTTTGTCTATTGTCATCTGAAATAAATGCATTAATAAATGTAAAACATCCACCTTCCTGACCTCTCTCTCTCTCTCTCTCTCTCTCTCTCTCTCTCTCTCTCTCTCTCTCTCTCTCTCTCTCTCTCTCTCTCTCTCTCTCTCTCTCTCTCTCTCTCTCTCTCTCTCTCTCCCCCAGACACACACACACTCACATATTCGTGGATATTAAGGATAGCTTGACACCACATTGGAACAATGAATATAAATTCCCACCCATTTTAAAGCATTGTTAGTTATAACAAAACTGGTCATTGTCTATTTGTCAATCAATTACTGGTGCTTTTACTGAATGTAGAACAAGAGGTTTATTTGAAGTAAGTTGATGAGGCTGGAGTATAACCTTTATTTATAGTGTAATTTTGGTATATTTAATATAAACAACAGAAGGATTAGCCATCATTCAATTAATTATAGTTGTTTCAGTACCGTACTCCGGCTAGTTATTGACATAAGAAGAATAATGACGTAACAACCAAAGAAGAAATACAAAGACTGTTCTTCGAGAATTGCAAACGTATTCGCTGACTTCGATTTCATAGCATCATAGAATACTTAAAAGCAAACAAATACAACAATAACATGTACACAATACATTTTTAATATGTGAAAATGTTAAATTTGTTTAAAACTACTGAGATTTATTTCAAATAACCTTTTTATTTTAAATTATCATAATACAAGTATTTATATTTTATTGGCAAAATGTCAAAATATATGAATAAAGTTTTTAAAAATCAAAAATAGAAATGACTGGAGAAAACGTTCTATTTGATGGGATGAAAAGTCCAGAGGCAATGTCTGGGGGAAATGTCGGGGGTGGGTGGGTGGTACGTCCGGGGGTAAATATCCGCGGGGAGATGTCCTAGACTATATATATATATATATATATATATATATATATATATATATATATATATATATATATATATATATATATATATATATGAAAGGTTTCTGACTGACTGAGTTCATATACATCTTTATTTGTAGCAAACAGAGCCATCTCAAAATTTATCTCTGCTATATAAAAAATTATGACACCAATCAATGATTTTGATATTGGACAAAAATCTTTTCAATTTTCTACGTATGTCATAGATGCTGTCATAACATTATCATTTGAAACAAATAGTTAATGACAGTATAACCATTTGTTTGTTTTAAAGAGATATACCAGATTTAAAAAGGAGATGAAACATATTTCTTGCCAAATATATATTATTTACAAATCTGCATATATTTTACAAAATGTAATAGCCTTTATAATTTCTTTAAAACAAATTGAATAAATTGATATCTCGTAATTTAAAAAGCCATATCAAACACGATGGAGGAACATTATATCTACCAAGATTAAAAAACAAAGCAAATTTGTTTCTATTCCTACTGTTACGATTAATATTGCAGTACTAATAATAATAACAATTATATATTTTCATAGGATGTATGTATTATGAGATATTCATGCCTCCTGGAACTAATGGGAGAATACATTGCAACACTTGTAATTGTCCACGTTATTCTAATAATGGAATTCCTGCGGTTAGTAAACTGTTTTTCTTTCTGTCATATTAGGATCAGTGTACCCTGATTAAGCTGGTGGTTAATGCAAGGTCCTAAAATGTGTAAACTTGTTAAAACCGTTAACAATGCCAACCAACCAATATCAATATAATTCTATATCGAAACATCATTTAATGAAAATTTCAGAAATGTACGTGCATGAAGGACAAAAGCTCCTCGATTCATGTTTCGTACAAACTTTAATAACGAAATATCTCCCTACCAATGTACGTGTTGGGAAAAGATGTGCAATTTCGTCCAGGTTGTTAGCTGGAATATATTTCCTTACATTTTGTCTTAATGACCACTCGCCTCGTGGACAGCCGTTTAGTCTCAATCTATTGTATGTATGTATATATGTATGTATGTATGTATGTATGTATGTATGTATGTATGTATGTATGTATGTATGTATGTATGTATGTATGTATGTATGTATGTATGTATGTATGTATGTATGTATGTATGTATGTATGTATGTATGTATGTATGTATGTATGTATGTATGTATGTATGTATGTATGTATGTATGTATGTATGTATGTAAGCATGCATCTAATAAATATTTCCTTTGAAGAAGGTGCACAATGACAAATATATTACTATTAAATTACCATGCTAGTATTGTAGAAAGAAAGTTCGCGTCTATAAAAGGTAGCAATTTGTTTCTGATCACATCGATAACGCAACTGGCAAGCAAAGTATAAATTTCATCTCATTTCAGAACAGGATATTTCCAGTTGACATTATCTTTTTAATTTGATTTTTCAGTGCACTAGGATGATAGAGTGCAACACTGAGAATCTGATACCAGGACTAGACTTCCCATCAAACGATGTTTTTGATGCATGTGACAAAAAATAGAGATGTATATCCCAAACATATATTCCATTTTACATCTACATTAAACTTACTTAGCTTTTGTACATATTATGTAAAAAGCACGAAGCATATACGTTGACCCACAGTAGTTTGACTTTGTTTTTGAAGCAATAAACTAACAACGGTTGCATTGAAAGAGTCTTTTACGATTCCGATTTTTAAATTAATTTCAAAATATTGTCAAACTTAATTTAATTTTTCACATGTTTTAACTTTCGAGTTACAATTGTGTCTGAAAAGATAGCATTGCAAACACAATCATTTTCAAAACTAAGACAAACAAAAAATATTACGGCACGTTTTTATACCGGAAAGTACAAAAAGCAAATTATCACTTTTATTATTATTATTATTATTATTATTATTATTATTATTATTATTATTATTATTATTATTATTATTATTATTATTATTATTATTATTATTATTATTATTAATAATTTTATAGGCATGCAAATTAATATATTGATGGATTTGTTACCTTCACATATATACCATAATTGACATTAAAATTAACGATACATAATATCTTTATTGTGGATCTAATTACAAAAATCATTTTTAACGATTTATAAGTTTATTTGCTCCTTTACATTCTGACAGGAATCAAGAACATTGCAACTACGACATACCTCTCATTAATGCGAAGCTCGGACAGAAAATAGAGATGAACAACTGTTCGGTCATGCCAACAAAATAGCCTTAGATTTAGTCAGTTATTGTCAATTCTTATTTCAATAAAGGCTGAGTAGTTAATATATTCATTGTTTCTTTATTTCTTTCATTTCAAGATGTTCCACTCATATGTTATCTCTGCACACCATTTTAATGGTATTGAATATTTATTTTATATAAATGTGACTTTTTGAAATTAGTAATATTCGTACATACGTAAAAGAAGTAAAGAGGTCGTTTTACTTACAAATTACTCCCTAGCTTCATATATGAATTATAAGATTCGGAAATGTTTGTTGTCTTTGAAAGAAAACTCAGGGGATCTTGGAATTGAACATTTTCATTTTAATAACTAGACTATATTTCTACAACACTAAGCTACATAAATGATATATGTTCTGTAGATCTTCACTGACCGGCACAGAAAATTACATAGTCAATAATCTCCTGGAGTGCGTTAATTTGACGTGTTGATTGATTAACACATGGAATTAAACTGAATGTAAAGGTACTAATAAAATCAAAGGAACGGAAAAGGATTAATGGATTTTTTTTATGTGTATATACGTTTTAAAGCACGACTATCTTCCGCCTCTGTTGCGCTGGGATCTGTATGTGGAGCTAAATATAAATTTGGACAGTGGTGCTAATGGTATAACTCAAAAAAATATTAAATCCAAAGACTAGAAAAGAAGTTCCCAGAAAATTTAAACCAGCGCTAATTACTAATCCATACTAATTATACGATGTTACTGTTAAAATAGTCTTGGATGCATTAGACTGAAGACCAGTAGTTGGGAAGTATATAGACAGTTATAAACGTTTAAATCGTTTGATATATCTTAACTGTTTCGCCAATTTATTCATTATTTCCAGAAGAAACAGTTGGCCTAGTATCTATAAAACACGACAACAGAAACGAAATTTACTATTGTATTGTATAAATCCTGTGTAGCTATCCTTGTGATTGATACAGAGTTGATACTGCTAAAATGTGTGAAGAAAATGCGATGATAAAATGAGATTATTGACCAATGGTTTTGACTGATCATGAACACAATTTATAATACACGGTTTCAAGTTACAATCCGCATATAATAATAATATATACTTTATACGTAGGACGACTCGAAGATTTGTCAGTAATAACAATACCATTCATATCACATTTATAATATAAATATGAAGCAATTTTAATTAACATGTAGAACTGCACAGTTAATTAGAGTTGTATTCCTATATGCGTCAAGTTTAGCAAATCCCTCAGTGGTTGCCTGCCTGTGCAATGATATGTCAGTAATAACAAAGCATGAATTAGTGTCAAATCTCGTATCCAATATGTCTGAAAAATGAATAAGTAAATGACGTTCCCGAGTAAATTGTACTTATCTCTCCATAAACCACATCATTAAATGTTTCAGCTAAAATAATAAATACAATAATAAACATTACACACAGTTTAGTAGCGAAAACAAATCGAAACGATAGTCAGAGGTCACTGAACAATATTCAGTGCACATGCAAATCAATATGTTTTCCTTTGTTTCACGGATGTTGTGCAGATAATAATAATAATAATAATAATAATAATAATAATAATAATAATAATAATAATAATAATAATAATAATAGTAAGAAGAAAAATAATAGTAAGAAGAAAAAGAAAGAAAGAAAGAAAGAAAGAAGAAAGAAAGAAAGAAGGAAAGAAAAGAAAGAAAGAAAGAAAGAAGAATGACTGACACAGCTGCAGAACTAGTTCACATTGAAAGGAAATTGTTTACATCCCAAAACAAACACATATACATACATGCAAAGCTATACATAGTAGCATTTTCATTTATAGAAACAGTGGCCCAGTGGCCGAGTGGTCTAAAGCGCTGTCCGTTACGGATCACTGCCATCTCACCTCCGTCTGCGTGGGTTCGAGTCTAGGATTCGGCGAATGTGGATATGTGAGAAAGCTTGCCAGTAGCTTCTCGTGGGTCGGTGGTTCTTTCCGGTGATTTCCCGGTTTCTTCCTCCACCATTAATACTGGCCGCCATGAATAGCCTATCGTGTGCTGAAAATGGCGAAAAGCTTAACAACAACAACATTTATAGAAACAATATCTTTACTTACTTTCTTTTCACTAGGTCATGCATAAAGAACCCATATAGTCAATGTATAGATAAACTACATCAGTCGTATATTGAATGATACCCAAAGAAATATATCAATACAAACACACGTGGTTTTATTCTGGATTTAACTTCATCTTTGAAACCATTGAACAGAGTTCACATTTCTAATCTCAAATGTAATACTAATCCCCAACCCAGATCCAAATTATTGAAACGTTTGAAATATGTCTTTATTTGAAGCAAACCTAATTCTCTAAACTAAGTAAAGGCATAAAAATGTACACATCATCTGGGAACGAATTGAAGGGTTTGTTTTTGCTGCTTAAGGGAGTCACCTATTACGACACGCAATACATTTCATGTGTCTTGGATATCAGTCATTAGGCACTTTCCCATTGCACATAATACCATAATAACAAATAATGATTTTCTTTCTCGTCCATTTCAAATCATATGACATAAAAATTATAAGTAAATTCTAAGGTATTTATTGCACATATCAAGCAAATATTTATGCAGAAACTTTTCAATAGGTCTCTTATAGATCTGATATATCTGACTGACGTAACACGTTTTTATCAACAGGTTTTCCTGTGTATTGATTCCACATATACACAGTATGATGCACATCGTTTTAATTGAAAAGACGTGTAAAAGTAAGGTATATATATATATATATATATATATATATATATATATATATATATATATATATATATATATATATATATATATATATATATATATATATATATATATATATATATATATATATATATATATATATATATATATATATATATATATATATATATAATTAAAAAACGAAGGTGCATTCTTTGCATTTAACCATCTTATGTTTTTAACTAATTGGAACCTGATGATAAATGAAAATTAATGCTAAATTGATGCTAATGTTAGGTATATATATTAGTTACTTAATTGGTCCATGATTACTGATTACCGTTATACGTGTTCGCCTTCTTTCCAAGTGACCACAAAGGAGAAACTGCTCAAAATTCTTAGAAACTATTAAACCTCTATGCATGAAACTCATTGAATAAAAAGTTTTAACTTCTTCAGACCTTATTACCTTTTTATGTTTGTAAACTTTCTAATTTAATGTTTGTTCTTGTCACACAAATACTTTTCTTATCTAAATACTGCATGTAGGTGTGTGCAGATACATTTCTTATCAAATAGCTACCCTGTACCTATCCTAAATTTCACGCAGCAATGTCTGTTGCAGACAGCTGTTTTGAATTGAAATATTCTTACAGCGCGGGTTCTGTATTCAATGGTGAAAAAATCAGTACTTCTAAATAGATAAAAAGTTTGCTTTTTCGTTGGATATACCCGTAAATATGTCGAGCATGATCGGAAAAGAGAGCAGTTTGTCCTTGTGCATATTTTAAACAGTGCGACATAACTACTAGTATCGCTACTCTGAGATAATTTGCAAACTTACCACGTGAAACTGCTTGACACCTAATCACATCTTTTAAAGATAAAGAAACCGAATATTGAACCAATCTGTTGATGAGCTAAAGACATATATCATATATTTACCAAAGATGATTTTATGTTAATATTTTTTGATATTCACCTAAAACTTCAGATTAAATGATTCTTAAAATGAACTCATAAAGAGGTACAAGATCGTTTACTAACTTAGTGGTGACATTTTTTGCGAAATCGGTGAATGAACCATAATGTGGTTTGACAAGATATTAAAGTCATCCAGTGTCGGATTGTCGAACATGTTATTATATCTTTAATATCAGCGGACCACCATCATTACAGTCCACGATATGTTTACCATATACGCAGCACATATAAAGTATTGATATGTTGAACATATTTTAGCCTGAAAAATACTTTCAATTGTGCAAATAAATGATAGTGCGAAGTTGTAGTTATCTCTGTTGTGTAATGAGTTGATAAATGCAGTGATCAATCAGTTGTCATGTGTGTATATGTTTGTCAATATTAAGATGTATATGACTCATGGAGCGATAGTGGTTGACATAATTGTATTTAAGCATTGCGGCTGAACTCTACGACACCAATTGTTGTTCTTAATTGCGTACCAAATATCTACAGACTTTTGGTTATATATATAAGAGCTGTCTATATTATGATTTTATAGGCATTAACAAACCATGTATTGCCAGCGGTTTCTACACAGAATCATATATGTTGTTCCTAAACATTAGAGCAAATTCCTTTATCAACCTTAAGGAAACATTCCGTATATGTATGTTGTGTTTGCATCACAAATTATGTATCCTTGTATATTTTTCCTCAAGGACAAGAAGGAATGTGTGACAAATTATTACAAAACAATGAGTGGCCATAATTAATTGACCACCCATGAAAGGTGGCATTTTGCAGATTAGAAGTACACAACTTCAAAACCATGTTAAATAGGCAAAACAAATTGGTTGGTCTGTTCAAATTTATTATGAGTGTTTAAGAAATTATCTTTTAACTAAATAAAAATAACTTTAGCTTTATTTTAGTTCATTTATGAATCATATTGATTTGGATGAAGATTATAACACATATATTAACCGTATTCTCACGACCTCGCTTCATCTGCCTTTCAAGTTTCTATACTGAACACGTTCTTGATATTTCCTGACCAAGTACCTTTTCGTTTTATATAAACACACAAAACTGCCACACTTGTCTAGACAGGAGCAGCCAATGACAAATACAGTTTATTTAAATAAATGTGTTTGACATTGTTAAGAAAGTAAAAATATAAATAAACTATTAAAATGAAGGGGTCTTCGTATATTATATTTTTGCTTAGTTAACTAAACCTCTATGTTATACTATGTGTTTTCTTTCTATCTTTTTTACTAGCCCTTGTTGCTGTTGTTTTGCTTTAACCTAGCATTATGTAAATAACAAGAGCTCCAATTTTACCAATAACAACGTTGTAATAATGTACATATTACTCAACGAAATATAGTCAAAGCGAGTTATTTAAGCCTGTAGTTGACGTAGACATTCAGTATTTGACTGAATATGTTTACAGAATAATCATGTTCGCCTTTAAACCTCCGTGTATATTTAATTGTGTAGTAATAGTAGCAGTAGTAGTAGCGGTCGTTATCGTACAATTAATTGTAGTAGTAGTAGCAGTAGTGCAGCTATAGTAACATTGGTAGTTGATGGGCACACAGATACTGCAGCTAATTTAAGAAAAGAAATTTGTCTCTTTATTCCAATGACCTTTTGACACCAAACATTAATGATTACTACCATTATCGTTTAAATATGGGAATTAAGAATTACTTCGGTAATGATGTCTACTAAAAGTAATTTGCATTTATTTATGTGGGCATCATCAAAATTGTAATTGTCCTACAAAAAGTGCGCCTTTTATATCAATTTTATTTTTCTTGCATCATCTTGCTTTTATAGACCTGATTTCCCATTTAGGTTACCCGTGTTTATTAACATAATTTCTACGTATTCATACAAATATATATACAATAAGATGAACATATATGTTTAATTGAAAAGATGTTCTTCAATAGAAAAACATATATTTTAATTGAAATTAAGCAATGCCTATTTTGTTACATCTCACCGTTCCAACTCAACTAGAAACATGAAATGCAACATTAGCATCCATTGTATGATTGAAATTTAATTTTAAGGAATAAAGCTTTCTCAAAGTGACATCGCGAATATAAGTTATTTCACATGCACAATTGTAATTTTGATTTTTTAGAAAATGTACCTATACCAAGTGTGATCTTTAAACTCTGTATGTTTGGTCAGTAGAATATGTTTACTCACTCCGTCAGAGTTGAATGTTTCATCCATTTTTACTGAATGTATTACATAGGACTATTTATCGTACTGAGTATGAATCAGTTTCGTCATGCTTTTTATCCTAGTCGTGTTTTATGAAACCCCAACAAAAATACATATATCTCCACGTGACCCATGTTGGAATATAAGGGACAGGAATGCACATGTCCTGAACTTTTGTGACAAGCAATTGAAAAATTAATTACTGTATTATCTTTAGTTAATTGAGTTTGTTTCTGCTTTGAATTCATTTATATTAGATCTATTATATTATTCCAACGGTCTCTCAGCAATTTTAATCTCTATACCCTCCCCCATCAACTATTGGTGTCTAGGAAGACAATAGTTAAATATTATCAAATATTATTGATGATCAGTAAGGTAGTCTCATTCTTGAAAATTATCCTCAAACCTGTTAAAAATATTCAACTGTGTGATACGTGCCTATCATTCACAAGATGACTAGCGAAAAAGATTCACTTACTGGCGTGCAACGTCTTAAATTACCATAGTAAAATAATTGATGATATATTAGCTATATTATCTTTTCTTGATTAGTCTTGAAACAAATGTTTGCATAATTGCCATCCAAGCACAAATAGCATATTTTCTACCTACAGTTAATATTACCTGATGCAGATTCCTTTACCGCGGAAAGGATAAATTACAAATGTTTCAACTAACATTTTAGAACGTGATAGCTGTTACAGCCTGATATTGCCTCATATGGCAAATATAGGTACAAATAGACCTTCTATGACGTACTGAATACGAATTCCTGATCATAAACATTTTACAAAATATGGACATTTGTTTATATGGGATAGGCAACCATATTTAGATCACTTGTACAAGGTAAATTCGAATAATGATTTTGAACATTTCGGATATAAAGTATATAGTGTCTGGTGCAGTTTATTATTATTATTATTATTATTATTATTATTATTATTATTATTATTATTATTATTATTATTATTATTATTATTATTATTATTATTATTATTATTATATATACAAAATCTGAACTTCCAACCGGTTGAAGTCCTTGCCCGATAATAAATCTGTGACTTCTGCTCTTGCTATAATAAGCAACTATCTTTTATTTACATTTCTCAAAATATATTTCAGTTATTTTAGTCACATACTAAAGTGACGTTTTCGTCTGTCCTTATTGTCGAAGACCTAGCAGTCTGGGCTTCATTCCCACAGCCAAAATTATAGTATCACCGGATTTAATTTGTGTAAAAAATATACTTGTACCCATACCACGTCCATCACATCTACTTTTCAGCATTTTTATTTTAATATTGGTTCTGTACCTGAGTCAATATGTTGTCATTTTTGTACTTATGTCAGACAACATCAATGCTAGATAATTTACGATCCATGTACCGGTTTAAGATTACGGCTGGTACTTGGAAACTGGTCGAACTATAGAATAAACCTTAAAAAATTATTGTATTTAAATCCTATATCATATTCAGACAGTTGCTGAATAAACATAACGCAATAATAAACAAAATCTGAACTTCCAACCGGTTGAAGTTTATACTTTTATTTATTAAAATGTACGGTTTTATAGCATCACTAAGAGGAAGTCCATACGAATCTAAGAAGTTTTTGGTTTAAAGTGACATCCAGTATTTCCAGAATATTCTTTGAAATTTTCTATATTGATGACACAGGTTTGATTAGTTTCTGTTCATCTATCTCAACGACTACAGTGCTTTCATTAGTTTATGGCGATCTATCTCAACAAGGCAACAGTTTACTATCGCTGCTTCTAACATGGTTATGAAGGAGATTTACTTTTGGATATATGTTGTCAACGCAGAAAGTCCCTACCCGGGTCTGACATTATTTCGTTTATTCGCGGTCGACGACCAAGCATATGTCGTTCCAAGTTAGGTTGGTTTAGTGTGTTAACATAGCTCAATATGTGATCCATTTCAATGCGGTCATATTTATAAACATCTATTGATCATCCTTCGATCAGTGTCGCAAAAGAATTTTATTAAGCCATATTGGACCCTGAAACAAAACTATAAATAGCTGGTGTTGATCAGTTAGGCCCCTAGTTAATAAAAGAACCTCTAGCAGTTGATTAAATCTCTAAAATGAAAATTGAATGCTAACATCGCATGATTTGCACGAAAACGAAAACACATGTGTTAGAATTGCTGGAATGAGAAGTCCGGAGCTAAAACATTTATAAAATGAAAACTGGTAAGCTGCTAACAGAAACAAAATATAAAAGTATAAAAGAGTTAATTGTTCGGTATCCGCATATGACATCAACTTGGACAAAACATGGACTTTTGTCTTTTGAAAAAATTTATATGCAGTTATTGCACAACATATTGTGCGTAATAATATTATGTCTAAACATCTAACAGAAGTAATGGATTATACTAATTATGCAAAAGACCTTTACTAAACTAATCTAAATAATGAAATCGAAATTCCATCAATTTTGTATCAAAAACTTACTGTGCTCCAAACCAAACGTTTTGATGACGTAAGGTATATAGATACATCGTCTGAGGTACATAACGAATATAAAACTTTCTTGCCGAAAGTATACTTGTACACGAGTCCTACTATGTAAGATGTAGCTCCTGATATGTATAGTAGAATTAGATGTGGTCATTGTCTTAATTTCTGTTTAAACTGGGCCGGTGACCTTGTGATTATATCATCTGCAATGGATGTAGGAGACCTTGTGCTCGAACACTGGCCGAGTCATACCAAAGACTTTTAAAAATTTTACTAGTAGCTTCGTGCTAGCAATATAAAGCCTGGTGTCAGAATAGCGTGATTGCAAGGCAGGCCTTAGGCTAGTTTGGCCGATCTTAAGTTAAATAACAGATACATATTTTTAAGTTCAATATCTTTTAAGATTTCACTGAGTTTATTTTCAAATACCGTACTAACAGGAGGGACAGACAAATGATTCAAATCGGGCCACACGTTTGCTAAGGTCAGTGTTGTGTGCCTGGTTGGAACAAAATGTTACATGTATGTAGCATTGATACCCAGTGTTAAAAATTACAATAAACTGTCACATTTCAGACATCATAGAGGTTTTTTAAATGTTTTAATACTGCATTAAATTCAAAGCACACACATTCATTTCCTTAGCAATTTCTTCTGCATACATGTTCCATTGTCTAATTTCTTGTATCATTCTGTAATTATCAAGACGCATTATTTCTTGTGGCATTATATCCAGACAGATAAGCTTTACATGTGTTAGAATACTAATGGACGAGGAATAACCCGAGAAAACTCCAGATGAACCACCGGCCCACGAAAAACTACTGATAAACCTTAAACCGTACCCATATTGGTCGCATCCGGGACTCTAACAGACAAAGACAGAGGTAAGATGGCCGCGATCCGTAATGGTGAGCACCTTAGACCACTTAGCTCCATTTCCAGACAGATTCAAGTAGTTTAGTTTGTTTAATAATGGTTTGACCACCAAACGTTTTTTCTCATTTTGTTAATAGAAAATGTACGTTTAGTTTAAGCATATTGGGCATGTCACTGTTTTCATAAATCATAAATATACTTACATGATAGTCAACACATTTTGAACATCAACGCTTCATGATTTTTTCGTATATACCTATGTAAGGAGAAAGGCAGCAGATTATAGTTTGCATGATTAACACAATCAGAATCAAAATTGGGCAGTTTTATCAATATGGTATGAGATATATTATTAACATCCTGTCCTTGTTGTTAGTAGCAGATAGGTTATGTTACAGATCAATGATTGTTCGGGCAATACATTGACGCTCATATATCGTGGATAATGTCCTACATGGCATGATTTACTGGTACCCTAGTAGAGGCTCGTTATAACGCTTGTAACTTTTTAAACTTAAACACGTGAATGACTTCATGACTCAACCAATGTCTGATCATCCTGACTACTGGGAAGATATCAACATTTCACTTGAAAATGATCCTTGAAATAACGAAATGATGCAAGGAACAACGTTAATGTATAGAATGTCATTCAGCTTGTTGAAATTCCAGTTAATTAGATTAAATATGATTCCTTTGATGTTGATAACCTTATTTTTTATATTGTCCATTCAGTGTCATTTCCCTTTTCACTCAAATATTTCTCTTTATTATAAAAAAAGCTGGAATGATGATGTTTCCTTTATGGTATCCAAAGTCTGACCGCTTATTCTGCAGTGCTGTTGTATGTCTGTTAATATGATATTTTGCTGATATTGAACCCAATTAGTTATCACAGCCAGATAGAGTGTCATGTAGAGAGAATGATTTTCTCTCTAGTATGTTTTATAAATATCTGATATATGGTTTTCTTTGCTTCAACAAATTATGAAGATGGAACTATATGCAAATAGACATTGTGATGCACCATTTTTAAATTTCTGATAGGTCAGATCATAGCAAGATATAATACACATATAAGGTATGGTTATCTTCTTATTGTATTTTTCATAACGAAAACATATGGCAGATATCCAGCTCTTACATTTCGTTTAATAGAAAATATACTAGAACGTTTATTCTTACAGATACTATTGAAAAACATCAGTTAGATGGTTCAGAGAAAGAACGAGATAAAGAGAATGAGAAAGAGCTGTTTTACAAGGCAATGCTCTTAAGATAAGTATTCAGCAAATACTTTATTTCCCTAGAGTACAAACTGAAAAAGAATTACGGTATTGTGCAATAATTTCTATCTAATCCTAGAATTGGACACAAGTAATAATAACTTAAAGCCCTGAATAAATTGAATCCAAAGCTAACAGTTGTTGATGTGTTTTAGTACAGTGTTTATGTTCCGTTTTTTAAGCTGAGTCAAGGTAATATTCCAAGTTAAAATTCGCTTTAAGTTCAGTGATTGTTTCTATCGAATAATTTAATTAGAGCACGTTTGTATTTCAAGTGTAATCACTTAAATTAATTAATTTGAAGTATGACATTTCAGCTTCAAATAAAAGAACTGAACAAAAATTATAATTAAAATTGAAAGTGCTAAAACTTAAAGCATAACTGAGAGATCTCTAACTTACAATATTATGTTTCTCTTCTTGACCTCAAGTCACTTTTAGTATTTTCTAAAAATAACCTAATGGACAATAACCTTTGGGAAGGATGATGATGTTTATAAAAATTGTAGTTTTCATTAAAAAGCAGAACCTGGACTATGTGAATTACTCTAAGGGAATATCGAATCCTAAATTCAAACCCAAATCAAACTATTTACCTTTTACTGGTAATAATGATCCTGATATTACGCCCATACAAAAGTATAATATTTTAGCTATGTATTATTTGGTTACAAAATAAAGTTAAAAAGGTCAAGCATAAGATGAACTCAATTTTGAAAAAGGTCAAGTAAAAAAAAATACAATGTTATATTAAATTGCATGTAAATGCAAAATTAAAATAGCTAACAAACAATGCAAATTATATTTACATAACAGCTAAATTTATGGAGTGTTTTTTTTAAGTTTTATATTCCTGGGGTATAACCTGAAATAAATTGATGCGCAATGTTGTAAGAAAACATCCCGAAACCCATATGTGATCACTAAACACACCAAGGCTGTATATTCCGTTCTTGATGGTTACCACAATTAACCAATTTCAAGATCCCATGATAATCCACATTGTAAAACGAGAGTTTGCATTATGGATATTTTCTTTGTAAGATCTATAAGTTGAAACTAAATGATTATTTCATGTTAATTAAATGTATCATACTAGATTGCTAGGACCTTTTTTAGAATCAAAATAGTTATATTTCATAACATAAGAGCAGTAGCAAAAATACATTTTTTCTACAAATCGAATTTTTGCACATGAAAATAAAGAAATCACTGTTAATGCTAATGTCAGCATTTTCAAAATTCGTTAAAAACAAGATCGATGATTACATTATAACACTATATTAAACTGAGTTCATTTTATGTAAATAGGTATTACTATCAATCCAAAGAACTCGTCTCTGCTTTTTGGCAATATTTATTTACCATATGATCTAGGGGTCAATTTTGGGGAATTTGTAGATTATTGGGCAAATTTAATTATATTCTAGAAAATGCTAATATAATATATACTTATGTAGATGTAGACTGGAATGCAAATCATCTCAAATCTACTCTCATATTCTGTGATGTATATGGTTATATCATATCGGACTTAAAACTAATAGTTGACAACACAAAATGTTTTACTTACATCAGTGATTCAAACAATACAGTGCCTTGGTTGGATCATTGTGTCTCTACACAATATGTTCATTCTGCTATAAGTGATATGAGAATATTACACAGCCTAGTAAGGTTAGACCACAGCCCCATTTTAGTTGACTATCAAGACTGATCTACGTCCTAGATTGGATTCTTGCCACAATTAAATCTCAAACTTGAAACACAACAATAATTGCTCAGACCTTACTTCTGATGAAAAACTGAATTATACTCAGATATCTGCATTTTTATTAAAAAATTGAAATCCAGGTGGTGTTGGGTGTCACAATGACCATGGGTGCACTAATCATGTACATATGAAACAGATAAATAATTTTTACGTTGATGTAGTGAAAGCTCTATAGAAATCTAGTATCTAGTAATATATTGACTAGAAATTCCAAACGTGGCCACCGGGTTATACCCGGCTGGAATGACTGTCAAAGAGCTAAACGACTTTGCGCGAAATGCTTATCTAATGTGGCGTAATAACAGAAAACCTCGTCATGTATAATTATTTAACCGAATGCGCCAAACAAGAGCACAATTTAAGTATGCTCTTAGGTTATGCAAGAAAGATGACGTAAAACAGAGCAGACTCACTAACTGAAAAATTTGAAAAACAATCGATCAGCGTGAATTCTGGAAGCAAGTTAAACAAAGTATACGACAGCATCCAATAAACAACCAATCTGCATTTATGGGTACCATGGTCAAAATAATGTATGCACATGTGAAAAAAAGTAATTTTGAAGAATTACTCCATAGTGTCAAAAACGAATCGAATAAGAAGCGTGTTACTTCAACATTGAATACCCCTTCGGCTCATATTGAAGTAATGACATTATCTGAGATCTGAAATGCAATAACAATACAAAAAGGGAGGTACATGTCCAGGATCAAATTTTTTATATGCGGAACATTTTAATTTTCAGATATTAGATTTCATAGGCAATAATTAGTATATTTAATTGTATACTTGTACTTATACAAAAATAACTACAGACATATAGCTCTTACGATCATTATCTCAAAAATATTTGAATGCATTATACTACAAAGGTGCGAAGTCATAATCTCCGATAATCTGATTGGATTTAAAAGGTAGCATGGCCGCTCAGTATTTGCATGCTTTTTAGACGCTAGTAAGGCATTTGATAGGGTTGATAATTTGGACACTCTAAAACGTTGCTGGAAATTAAAATACATGTATACATTGTTCATACTTTAGTCATCTGGTATGGCAAACAGTTGTATTACGTGCGATGGGGAATTGTAAAATCCATTGTTTTCCATGTAACCAATGGAGTGAAGCAGGGAAGTATTTTTTACCCTATGCTATTTGATATTTGCTCAGTCATTGTACGTAGGGTTACGTATGCCACCAAATGGGCTGTTTCTTAACAATTTTAGTTTTTCTGATGATATGTCACTGATATGTCCGTCTGTCACTGGTTTAAGAAAATTAGAAGATATGTGAACAATATGCATTAGATAATGATATAATCTATAATACACAAAAATCTGTAGGCATGGTCTTTGAGCCAACTTCTTTTAAATTACCATCACCCTATTCTGTACATCTTAACGGCAATGCTCTTACGTAGGTCGACAGTTATATGTATTTGGGCCTTATTCTGCAACGTAATCAGTCAGATAATGAAGATACTATGAGACATTATCGATATTTGTGTACTCGAACAAACATGCTTCTACGCAAATAAAAGCCTTGTTCATTGAGGATCGAAATTAGATTATTCAAATCCTATTGCTGCACTATGCATTGTGCTCCACGGTGGACAAACGTTAGTGAAAATATGAAAAGAAAACTAGTAATTGGTTATAATAATACTCTTCGCTTTATATTAGGTATTCCTACAAGGAACAGTACCTCCAACATGTTTTTAAATAATAATGTGTTCAGTTTTGAGGCAGTAATTAGAAAGTATGTATTCACTATGTTAACAAGACTATCAAATTATGAGACCTGTATACTGAAATCACTTTGGAACTATGACAGTCATTTAAATTCTCATATTAGTAGTAGATGGATGACAATACTCTTTAAATGTGTCACTTATAACATTGCAAGGCGCAATTAATTGTTGTGAATGTATCTGTATACTTGTACATATGATATATATATATATATATATATATATATATATATATATATATATATATATATATATATATATATATTTATATATATATATATATATATATATATATATATATATATATATATATATATATATATATGTGTGTGTGTGTGTAAGTGTGTGTGTTCTTATATGTTTACAATGTTTTACTCTATATCCGTATTTTAATCTAGATGTATGGCCTATGCAGTCTGAAATATAGAATTCTTATCATATCTTAAATCTGATTGCTCAGTATATCTAAATCATGTTTAGTTAATGGCACATTATTCTCGTTTTAATTGGACATGTTCCTAGAGATATTAGCAAAAAAACTTTATTTAATGGCAACAATTCATGTATGGCTGTAATGATAGGTGTAAATATTTTACATAATATTTAATATGTTTTTAATATATGATATTCATTAGTAACTGTTGATGTTTAAGCTGTTCATAAGAATGTTACAATAAAATATTTGTCAGTGTGAACTCACGATCCTGGTATCAACGTTTCCTATTTTCAGTATTGGTTTCTTTACATTGCTTAGGGCTGTTCCATTTAAACATACATGATACCTAGGAATTCCGTTTTTTTAACAATATGCCAGAGTATTCTTATTTCGCATAGATCATATTGAAATGATTAGAACATTTCAAATTGCATCTTTGGGTGACTAATCATTTTAAAAGAGTCTCATCGGGTCCATTGCATGTTTTAATGGCGCATACCCTAAATGGTAAACAGCTGAACAATTCTTGTTTAAAATGGTATTAATGTTTGGAGATTGGAAGATCTGAAAGTAAAACAGATATTTGTTTAGTGTGAAAGCAAGAAAGAAGAAATTGAACAGAGTGCCATGGTGTAAGTAGGAGAAGTCAGCTGTTAAAAAAAAACTGAGAGTTTATACGAACTGCTTCACTACCAGGAAAAGCAGCGTGTGAAGTGGCAAAGAGGAAGAAACCTATAATTGGCAAGATGTACCTGACGTCAGATTAAAGTCTATTATAACGTAAAGTTATGTTAAGGCTATTTTGGATTAGCAAGTTTGTGCTTCATCTTATATTCCAAACTGATATATATATGGATCATGTCATTCAAACTGTGTTATCATTTATCATGTAATTCTTTGTTATTTAAAACAGCTATTTTTCCCCAAAAGCTTGGAAAATAATGTGTAAAATAATTGAAGTTTTGGAAAGAGATTGCGTACTTAATAAGTTACATCCCGACATTGGGAAGGATTTTATAATGTCTTTATGATTATTTATAATACAATCGTGTGCATCAGATGTATCTACGCTTGAACGATATGTACTAGTATTATATGTTGTTTAAATTTCATTACCTATGTGTATATTGGAAAACAAATAACAATGACAAAGCGGGGTATTTCATCGCATTTTTCTTCTAGCACCCTATGATCAAATAAAATATACCCTGATGTGAGAAGGGTTTAAGGACAATTATAATCTGTATTGTCAAATTAGTTAGCAATACTGATCATCTTTCTGTACAAAGGCAATGCTACATTCCATTATCGATTGATCCCAATGTGCCACACATTCCTTATAGTCATAATTATGGTATTCATTATCTTAAAAATAAAACAGCTTTGCAGTGTTAATATCATGCTAATTGAAAACTCTAATGCTTGAGTCAAGTCATTTCAGTTAAGACCTGTTTAAGGTTAATATTCGACAGACCAGAAACAAATCGGAAAATAATACTAACCATTGGGTATTATTAATACAGTACTATGTAAGTACTTAGTCAGCCAGGTGCTTATTAGCACAAGGTTCACAACCAGTGTCACATTTTGTCAATTAACTTATTCTTATTTGATGGAAAATAATAAGAATATTACACCATATGATTCAGTAACCATTTTTGGGATTTGACCTAACGGATATATATATTGTAAACTGAATGGTTATGGTCCTATACATCACTATAAACTACTTCACTGCAGAAATTGTAACGATAAGACTGAAAAATTGTTAAAGCTACGTTAAAAATCATATTCATATTACATCACTGATCAAACGAAATATGATCTGATATGAGAGAGATAGGTATAATGACAATCATAATTTACAATGTTAAATTATTTGACAATTTTGATAATATTCGTGGACAAAAGCAATGCAACATTTCATTATCAAATGATACCACTGTGCCAACAACTCCTTCTGGTTTTAATCATGGTATCGATTGTCTCAAGAACAAAATTGTCTCAAGAACAAAAGAGCTCTGCAGTGTTATGTACGTGCTATTAAATAATATATTGCTACTATACTCCAGTTATAACATGTTTGATGTCAATGTTCAGCAGACAAGATAAAATTGGGAAATGCGACTACCAGTAAGCTATTATTAATATATTACCATGTAATGCCAGGTACATACACATGCAATTTTCTCAACCAGTGACACATTTTGTACTCATTTACAGAATTGCAATTGAGACTAACAAGTGGTATAAGCAAAGATGAAAACTATATGATTATGGAAATTATTCATGAACCTATTCTTATTTGTTGATAAAGGAGCTGTCATTGTGCATAAAAAGAAACATGCACAATATGATTCAGTGGTCATTTTGTGAATTTACTTAAATGGAGCCTATATGGATGAAAATATTGTGAACATTTGAATTATACACTGAAGGAATGTTTTGTATTTGATTAGCTTAAATTTACTCTTTACTTTACTACTGTTTTCACTTTCATAACAGCTGCAGATAAAAAAGGGCAGTAACGTATAAATAGCATGAAATATAATGGAATGCACATTCTACGCTAATCAAACAGAACTCTAGAAGAGACGTTTTAGCATCAATGGTGCAATTACCCCTTAATCGGAAATACATTATATTATTATTCCTCAAAATGGAAGATCCTAAATTTCATTTCATGTAACATTTTGAATTTTAACCTATCTATAAATCATTAACTGTTCAGGTCATCTGTAACCAAAGGGAGCTAATTTGTATAATAATGCAGCACGGCTTTTCAACATGCTGCTTAAATATGCTCTTTCTCTGCATATTTTCCTAATAGTTTTAACGAAATTTGCAGTTGAATTTCTTTACCCATAGCAGTTTGAGATACAGATACTTTAGAGACATATATACAGCAGTTTTGCTGCAACTTAAGTTTGTCTGTCCTGTTTGTAAAATGTTCAAAATGCCATGCAACGAGATTATACCACATTTATATTCTTGAATCAAAACACAAACTGACAGTTTGACATTCAATACGGTTTGATTATTATAGACATTGTTCAGGCAGACAGTAAAGACAACTAAGATGATGTTTTCATGTAATAATGCATTAGTTTTGCATGTCTTCCTGTTTTGCCATATTTGGACTCCTCCACCTTATAGGGAAGTTGATGTGATTTCGTTGATCTGTCAACACCTAGATCACCCTCAATGTTACAGCTTTTTATACTTGCATTCACTTTAATATCATTATATTCAACATTCTGAATATTGTTCATGAATGGACTCGACATGCAGGCTACGGCCAGCTACTTGAAGTTATTAAATAATAACATACAATTTAACTGAAATTAATTTCTTTGGGATGCATCTTTCAAAATAAAATATATTTACGGAGATGGTTATTATAGTCATTTACTGAATTCATACATGCTATTGGGATGGCTTAATTAAATCATGATGCAATTTAATCATTTGTACTTTTTACTTTTCTTCTCAACTGCACGTCAGTTTTATAGTCGCGAGCAACATCAAAGCATAGTCTTGAGTTACGAAACTTAAATCTGTACTCAAGTAAAAGATCTACGAAACCGTTCTATGAAGATTTTAGCTCTTTTCTCGTGCTGAGTCAAGAGTAGTTAAGGTTATAAGATAGTTATGTTTAGCAATCTTACATCTTTCAGGATAAAAATATTCGAATGTCTCAAACAAATAAGTTGCATCCAAATATTCTGTTTTCAGAAGGAAGATTTTCGTTTATATAATTGCATATTCTACTATTTATTTAGCTATGTAGATATTTATTAACACATCTGTATTATCCAGCATCTTTGCCTCCTACACATCAGGAATTGGCATCATTTTAGGGGTCAGTATATTAGGGGGTAAAGTAACAAACAAGAGCCTATTTGTGTCACAGAAAAAGGCAAGAAAAAAACTTGGTTTTGTCTTAGATCTATTTTTCACTTTTTTTTCCTTGAGCAGGCGAATGTTACCTTGTGTGAATAATTGTTTCTCCAGATGAAATATTCTGAAACTATATGCGACGAAAGTCACGAAAGTTATGGTATATATGAGTATTTGACCATTGCTATTGTTCACTCTTCTTTGGATTTAGGATTGACTCGCTTCAAACTGAGACACATGTCGCTTGGATTTTGTCAGGGAGAGAATGTTCTCAATTATGTTATCCAGCTATAGTGGTAAGTGTCAAATTTATATTTTATTTGATTCAGGAATCCTGTTTTCTTTTCTATGTCTTATCGGATAATGAAGCCTTTTACGTTGCGAACTTTGCTGCTGAAGCTTAATTTATGAGTATGTATATAGCAATTTTAATTGGAATCTATTATTATAACCAGTGTGGTTGTATTGTAGGTGTTTAGGGTTGCAGGGAGCTGTTTAGAGTTGATAGAAGCTGTCCATAGAATGGCGTTTTGTCAGTACTTATGTGTAGTGCTGCCCGTATGTATACGTAAGATTATACATGTGTCTGAACCAAAAATATGGACGTAACCAATACAAGAAACTCTTTGATACATTTAGCGTTTCTTATCTTATACACTTCCTAAAGGAAGTAAACATTTATCATAAGTTATAACTTTTATGTTATCATCTTAAACATTTGTGTGCTATATATGTACGGATTTTATTTACCTTTCATATGTTTTCGTTTTCATACATTTTTTGCAATCCCCGTTGATCGGAAAACTTTATTTTTTATCACCGTTGCCATTTTATTGTTTTACCTTCAGCTATGTAGTCTCATATCGCAGGCCGATAAATTACCTTTTATCATTTGTACATAATCAAAGATGTAACCTTTTGAATGTTGTTAAATGGCTTCTGTGTGCTGGTGCGCCGTAAAATCTCAACCAACCACCCAAACCAATACAAGGGTGATGGGTGCCGTCTGTACGTATATGTACATGTGGTGGATCCGTAAAGGGTGCAAACTATCGGTAAAGGTGAGCCAATCTAAGGATCTGGTGAAACTGTGTTGAGTAACAGTTTATCACTCTAGGACTGTTTAAATTTTAGAGTAATATGTTTGTTTCGATTGATTCAAATATGTACAATAGATTACATTACATGAGATTGCATGAAGCCTGCGTTCCTTGCTGCATCACAAGAAATTATATGAGTTGCGCTTTCCGTATTGCTTTACATGAGATCATATGAAACTAGCTTTCGTAGTATTCATTGTCTTTTTGAAACTTTTTACATAAGTGAGATTATTTGAATCTCGCTTGCTTTGCGTGATATTAGTGGAAGGATTTTGCATTCCATGAGGTTTTTTGAACTTCAATTTATCATGCTAGAGGTATATGATTCATATATATATATATATATATATATATATATATATATATATATATATATATATATATATATATATATATATATATATATATATATATATATATATATATATATATATATATATATATATATATATATATATATACATATATATAGATACATACATACATACATACATACATACATACATACATACATACATACATGCATGCATGCATGCATGCATGCATGCATGCATCCATCCATACATATTCTAAGTAATTTGTTTCACTGGCACTTTACACCCAGCCATTGTTCTCACTGCTGTACTGTTAGAATTGACTGCACATGATGCGGGTGGCCTGTACTTTGTTAACACGTTTTATCAAACTACGACCCAACAAAATGCTCTGGCGTAAGAGCGATACAGAGAGAGGGAGAGGGAAGGAGGGAGAACGACAGAGAGAGAGATAGAGAGAGAGAGAGAGAGAGAGAGAGTTAGAGTGAGAGATTCAACAATTTCTTTCCTACCTAAGGAAGGTATCAATGTGATTCACTGAAACGTGACCTTGTAAATAAAAGGCCTTACTGTTATTTGCACGGTTTGAGAACGATATTTCAATTCTGAATATTATAACAAATATTTCAATTTGAAAAATGTCATTTTATTATGAGCGCTTGCAGGCTTGAAACATCCAAATAGTACTAGTGGATTGCATGTTAGAATAAAGTTTAATACCAATGACCAGCAAAGTGTACACGCTTACCTTTGATCAGATTGTGTTCTGATTTATATTTTAAATCCACCATTCATTAGGTTATGATGTTATCAATATAACCCTGTGTCGTTGTTCTCAAAAGCGGTAGGAGGTGATGTAATCATTGCACTCCTCATAGTGGTAATTTGCTTTAATGAATAGAGGATATTTTCTTTTCCTACGTTACTATCATTTTTCTTTCATCGTGTGGTACCAAAAAAAATGATATTGTCACGTGTCGAAAACACTGGCCAAAATATATAGATTTTGGTACCAAAATATAAAATATTTTCGTTATGAACTTGGTAAAAGACATTTTCTATTGTATTTTGTACTAAACTTATGATAGGATTGGATTCACAAAATCTTTCTCAGTAAATTCTTGTCATTTCATAATTAAAATTGATCGTATCTGGAAATAACGAAAGTCATATACAGCAATTCATCATATCGCGTTTGTTGTTGTCATCAAGAAAATAAAGGAAAATAGCTTTAGAGAGAAAAAATAGCTTTGGTCAAACTTCTTTATCAAAGATTAAATTCCGTGTCTAAAACGTACGTATCAATTTATAATTATTTATATACTTCTTCGCTAGCACTCCCAAGCACTCTAATGTCATCGATTTCAGTCAATAAGGAGCTTACTATCCTATATGAGATGTCTATTACTAATATTAATCGCTAATGTTGCCATAATAGGAAAGACTATATTTTAGTAGTAGTAGTAGTAGTAGTAGTAGTAGTAGTAGTAGTAGTAGTAGTATAAGTAGTAGTAATAGTAGTTGTTGTTGTTGTTGTTGAGCTTAACGCCATTTTTCAGCACATGATAGGCTATTCATGTCGGCCAGTAATAATGGTGGAGGAAGAAACCTGGAAATCACCGGAAAGAACCACCGACCCACGAGAAGCTACTGGCAAGCTTTCTCAAATATCCACATTCGCCGAATCCTAGTCTCGAACCCAAGTAATAGTAGTATTGCAATTGTCAGTAGTAGCAGCAGCAGTAATAGTATTAGTATCATCATCACGATTATTAAACACTATTATCAAACAACAAACTTTAATTATTTCCTAAATGTTGTCTTAAGATAACGTTCATTCTATCTCTGCTTTTATTTGAAATAACAAAGCTGTCACATATGAAATAGAATTTGGAGAAAGCATATACAATACAGATTAAATCTGCCAATGTTTGGACATTGACAATAACGAATAGTAATATGAACGGCATACAAAATGATAATGTAGATCTTATGGGCAAACAGATTGAAACAAAACTCTGACAGCGATATCACTATTTTGAAGCATTCATTATTAATGCTTACAATAAAATTTAGACCACTTATTCTTAATAAATACAGCCAAATCAAACATTATGATAAGTATATAAGTATATTTATTAAGGCTGAAATTATATAGTAATGATTTAAATGTTCTTATTGATATAACCTACAACAATAACATTAGTAGTAGAAGCAGCAGTTCTTGCAGCGTTAATATCACAAGTATTATTAATTGTTGCTGCTCTAGTAACAGCAAATAATTGGTTGAATGGTCTTCTAACGGATCCTTGACTATTCCGAGGACACACCGAGAAAGCCATTATAGCCTGGCCGAGAGAGTATCAAGCTATGAATCTCTTGATTATTGGTCAGATACCCTAACGATGTAGCTTCCGATGCTGTCAATAGTAGTAGCAGTAGCAGCAGCAAGAAAAATAGTAGTTAGAGAATTAAACTAGAGTCGAAGCACGAACGATACTAAATTCTAATTGATTGAAATATTAAATCGTGTTAAACCTTTTCCTAGAGAATATGCAGAAAACACTTAACTAAATTAAGAAGTCATGATTATTTCAGTCAAGTTTTATTTCATGAAAGATAAATAATGTTATCTATGAAATTGATTAAGAAAGAAGTAGCTTATAAGAAAACTTAAACAAGAACTGCATTCTTCTCAATGATCATGCAAGAAAAGTAAACAGGTCACACATTTGGTTGCAACATTTATGAAACATAGCATATTGTTATTTTGTATCATCTGTAACATGCATAAGCAATGTACATATCAGAACTAGTGTTAGGCAAAATAAACTAAGCACGAAATCTATTTCGTAGAATCTGGATCTCGCAAGTAAAGGACAGAGAGCATTTGGTTTACAATTTAGGTACGGATTATATTTTAAAAAGGTATGAACCTAACAGTTTTGTGAAAAAATGTCATAGATGAATGATAAATAGAAACTATTTATCACCTGACATGACTATTGCTACCGATGTGAAACTATAACATACAATGGCAAATAATGTTTAAAGGAGTCATAATACAAGGATACGGCGCATGACTTACTGTATTACTTATTTGTTTATTTGTGAATCAGATTTTGCTAACTTAATTAGATCTCTCTCTCTCTCTCTCTCTCTCTCTCTCTCTCTCTCTCTCTATATATATATATATATATATATATATATATATATATATATATATATATATATATATATATATATATATATATATGTGTCCACAAAGTAAAAATAGATGTCGCTTTGGCTTGTAGACTTTTAGGGAATTATACAACGTTTTCAGTTTCCGCAACTAGTCTATACAAGCTGGTTGTATTTATAGTTTTAGCACATGTGAAGACAGAAATGTAGAGGATTACAAACACAACGTTTTTGTGTTTATTTGTTTGTCGTAATTATGTTTTGAATTTGCCTTTGAAAAAGACTCATTAAGAGTCGAAAGCGCTTAGGCTAGTTAGTTACTAGTTTCGTACTGTTCGTCGTCAGTTTATTGCATCTATATATATATATATATATATATATATATATATATATATATATATATATATATATATATATATATATATATATATATATATATATATATATATCACTCAACGTCTTGTATTTATAGTGCGGTATTGAACGATTTGCCACTAATTAAGGGAGGAATTTGGGCTACTAAACAATCTTAGTTCAAGTTCACATGGTTAGCCTAAAAATGCATTACATGCAAAACAACGACATCGCTGAAGACAAAAAGACTCATTGACAAATTATGTTTTTGATTATAAACGCACTCAACGAATAAAAGTATAGCAAACGTGGTTTTTATGGCTACATAGTTAACAATTAGAAAACAACATATAAAAGACTGTACTAATGTGTTCCTAGTGTTACGTATATGTGATTAAATTGCTCTTGTACAAGACTTGAAATTCTTTTCATTTCTTTTTTGATTCAATGCATTTTATTCTGTTGAATCTTTTTTAGTATTCGTTTTTTTTCAGTAATGAGATAATTTCTATTAACAAATGTTGTTCATTTAAGACGAGTAAATATTACATGAAAATTATCTTTAGTAATCCTTAGTTCGTCTTGGGGTGGCAACAGCGTCAACAGGAAGTTTAAATGATTGGACTATATCAGGGGCATACTTTCTTTGATTGATCACTGTTTAACAAAGTTTTTTTTATGATTGGTTCTTAAGAGGGGACAAATTGGTGTTCGTGTAGTACGAGAGCACAGGACCAATTTCGTGAGACTTGAAATGATGATTCAGGGTTTATTATACGCATTTTTAATACACTTCAGGCATTTTAACATCTTAAAGGAATAAGATTGTTTCTTTCATTTGTTGCCAATTTGTTAGCTCTCGTTTTGATTTTTGGATTTAACAATTTATTCTCTTAGAAACTCAACAAAATGACTTTTCTATAAAAACAATTCTGAAAGATATTTTTCATGGAAATTTATTTTGGAATTATTCAGAAAAAAGACTGAGATTCAAGTGAGGAATTGTTATATTCGTACATTTAACCGCATCTATTGTCATCGTTTTCCATATTTGCAACTCGTCGGGACACTATCCTGGATTATAATATAATTATTTTGCGATATGACTAGTGATTTCAATCTTAGGATAAAATGTTGGATTATATTCACACACTGTAAGTAATGTTTACCTATTTTTACATGGTTGTCTAGGGAAATAAATTGTTTCGTTAAAATAAACAAAGCCTGTTGCCTTCCACTCTTTTCTTTGCTACTGTGTACGGGTGTACGGGCCCTTGTCACCTAACAAAGACAATCTGGTAACTTGTTTTTGGATTTATTAATTGTGGCTAAATATTTCAGAAATTTGTTTTTGAAATTTGAATTCACCTAGTGTCTAAATCCCAAGTACTATTTTACATTTGTATTTGCAATTTTAAGCGAACACAACATGCTTTCATTTCCAATGTCATCAAAAATAGAAACTTTTCTTTATAGTACAGCTCAGGAGCAGTTGAAAAGTCATAAATGATGAGCTCCTTTAAGCTGCCAGACGTGCCAATCTTTCTGCAGCAACATCTTCTTTAAAGAAACGAGAAATTAAAAATATTAAGTTCCAGTATTTCGTGGGGAGAAGGATTTTTGATACATGTGTTTTGATATCAGTCCGTAAGACTATGACAGTCACTGACATCAAAGTAATAGAAATATAAATGAAATTCAAACTAGGAGTATTTTCAAGGACGCTAGAGCTTTAGAAAGATTAAAAGAGAAACAAATGCAGTTGAAAGAGAAGAAACTGGTACTACATTTTGAGTAGGAGAGAGAAAGATAAACAATTACATTTTGAAATAGAGGAGAAAGAGAGACAGGAGAGGGAGAAGGAGAAAGAGATAAGAGAAGGTGAAAGATAAATAATTTTTATTTGAGAATGAGAGAAACAGATGCAATTACAAAGAGAAAAGTATGAAAAGGAATTAAAATGAAACAAATTAAGCTGACAAGATTCCACTTCACTTAGAGATTCGAGATTTGACATTAACACATGCAAGATTAGTTCCACCTTTTAGTGAAAAGGAAGTAAACAAATATGAATCTATTTTGAAAACTTTGCTCGAATTTTGAAATGGCCAAGGAAGCATTGGGCTCAGTTAGCTTCGGCAAAGAAGGAAATATATATACATCCTTGTCAGTACAACAGGGTTCTGATTATGATTTAGTTAAGGCGTGCATATTAAAGAACTATACATTATTCCTTGAAGCTTATCGGCAAACATTCAGAAAGTTTAAAAAGAAAGCTGATCAAACTTATGTCAAATTTGCTAGCGAAAAAGAACAGTATTTTGATAGATGGTGCTTCGCCAGGAACATTGAACGTGATTATAAATGTATTGAACAACTTGTATTACTAGAAGAATTCGAAAATTAAGCTCTTAACGATATTCAGAATCATCTTGAAGAGGATACAATGGAAACCTAGGCAAATTATGCTCCTGTTGTTAACTCATAATATTCCTGTCGTAGGCAAAACAATCACTCAATAGTATACAGTTAGAAAGGTATTGCAGCCTAATACGACTCACTAAATCGCAATCTGGCACAAATTTTGAAAAGCAACCCTCAGAGTTACTTGATTCAAACTCCTTGTCTATGCCTAAGTAAATCTATTGCAGAACAGTACGCATCTTTTCTGATTACTTCGAATTGAAATATAGGCATCAAAATCAAGATAGACCTATCCCAAATGCTCTTCATTCTAGGAAGGTTACGCTCATGTATTGAAAGGAATCTAATAAAACTCAGTCTGATTTTATTATGGAGAATTATGAACCATTCATGTCGAAGGGTTCTATATCTCTCTTTGGTGATACGGCTAATACAATCCTTATTAAAATTGTAAAGAAAACAGAAGCTTCTCAGTTTCGTTTAGTGTTAGGTGTTTAGCCTTTTGTGGGGAAGTCTTGTTCTAATGAGACTGTTCTCATTCAGGGACTACAGTACGGCTTTAGTTTCATGAACTGAGACAATCGTTATAGTGTATAACCAACCCGTTGAGGGTATAGATTTGTTGCTAGATAACGACCTAGCTAGAGACAAAGTTGTGGTTAATCCACTTTTAAATGATATGCCTTCTTTGAATCAAAACCTTATGCAATTGAAAATGAGCAACCTGCGCTATACCTAGCTTTTGCAGTTACCAAAGCCATTTCAAAAAAGGTCTTGGGAATGATTTTCAAAAGCATGATATTTCTTAAGCCGACGGGTGTATTGGTAAGGTTTTGTTGTGAGATCTCTTTTCACTTCTAATTTAGATTAATCGGGTGGTGTTAATCACATCGATCCTCTTTCAAGTACTCATTCCCTTTAATCTAGACATGGTAATAAACGACAATCACTTGTCGTCGAACAGGAAAAAGATCTAGAGAACTGTTTGTTTCAGAGGGGCGATAGTGAAACTGAAGCCACTGAAGTACTGTTCTGTTACTACATTAAAAACGGAGATCGTACGAAAAAATGGAGAACTCCCGAGGTACCTGCTTACGACGAGTGGTCAGTGAATTTTCAGATATTTTCCAAAATCGCTCAAACAATAAATACTTAGCTTTGGCCAATAAATCTCCTATGGCTGGTCAGATAGTGATAAATAAAACTTATAACAAGATATTGACTCACATTTATTGGCCAAAAATCAAATATAACGGTTGTAAATTTTGTAGATATTGTTCTTGTCAAATGGTAGGAAAACCCAATCAAAAAATACCTAAAACGCATCTACCACCAAATGTTTTATTTGAAGAATAATTTAGCAGAATTATAGTAGATTGTGTTTGTCCCGTACCTACGACCAAGTCAGGCAAACAATATTTGTTGACCGTTATGTGTGTGTCAAATAAGATTCCCAGAGGCAATTCGTTTGAGGAATTATATAGCAAAGGATATGATAATCTTTTTATTCAATTTAGCCTTCCTCAGTCTGTTTAATCAGGTCAAGAGTCATGTTTCATGTCTGGACATTTCCTGCATGTTACGCTTGAATGTGGCACTCCGCAATTCAAGTCAAGAGTCAAACTATAGTTCAACGAAATTTTACTTGAGAGAATATTTGAGTCTTGCAATGGAGTTCATTCTCTCTTGCTCACTCTTCAAAAATTTCTTCAAGTTAGAATGCACAGTCATTAAAAAGTAAAGGAGACAATGAATGAGTAAAATTATAATTATTGTACTTGAATCTAAATAAACTAAATGGAGTACCTGTATATTGAAAGAGCTAGTCCAGTAAATCATACAATTCATTTATTGGTATCTGTCCCACAAACTGACAATTTATGTGAAAACTTTCAATTAGACACTGCGGAACTTGGAGAAACAAATCTTTGGAATTGGGACCATATGAAAGTTCTAGACCATAAACGTTTACATTTACAACAAGAAGAAACAAATGAACTTAAACAGTTATCGTTCAATTATGAGTTTTTGTTTCCAGATACTCCTACGAGTACAAACTACAAATGTCTTGACGTTGAAGTTGTAGATTCAAAACATGTAAAACAGCACCCATTCAGGATGAACCCTATCAAACAGGAATACTTCAAAAACGAAATTGAGTATTTGATGGAAAACGATTTCATAGAGCCCAGTAGCAGTGATTGGAGTTCACCATGCATACTTGTTCCGAAACTGGATAAAACTTTCCGCATGTGCACTGATTATAGGAGGGTTGACAGCGTGACACAATCAGACTTATTTCCGTTACTAAGGATCAAATATTGCATTGATAAGATTGGAAATGCCAACTATGTCACCAAATTTGATCTTCTAAAAGGAATTTGGCAAATTCAATGTACCGAAAGAACGAAAGAAGTTTTGGCGTTTGTGATTCCAGATGGACTCTACCAGTATACAGTACTGCCATTTGGGATGAATGGTTCTTCAAGTTCATTTCATTTCTTGATGAATATGTTTATATCCTGTCTGGATAATTCGGATGCTTATATTGATGACGTCCTCATATACAAAGAATCATGGACAGGACAATTAGCCGCGATTCGGAAATTCTTTGAAAGACTCACTGATGCTACCTTGACAATCAGTTTCTCTAAAGTTTAGTTCCGTCGTGGTTGCGTTTCTTTCCTAGGACAAATTGTGTGACATGGTCAGGTCAACCCGATTTACGCAAAAGTGATTCTTGCTGTTCCTGAACCTGACAGTAAAAAACAATTAATTTGATTTTTGGGTATGACCGGATACTATCGAAAGATTTGCTCCACTTTTTCTAATCTTGCTGGACTTCTGAAAAAATTGTTTAGTGACAAAAATAAAATTGTCTGGAACAAAAAATGTCAGAAAGCTTTCGATAGGCTAAAATCAATACTCAAATGTGGGCCGATTCTAAAAGCTCCAAATTTCAGTCAGTCTTTAAAATTGTCTGTGGATGCAAGTGATGTTGGAGTTGGAGCAGCATTAGTTCTACAGTATTGATCACCCAGTGTGCTATTTCTCTAAGAAAATAAATAAGCATCAAAGAGAGTGTTCAACAATCGAGAAATGTTAAGCTTTAATTTCGGCATTTCAACATTTTGAAGTTTACGTTAGCATGGCTCCTTCTCCAGCTGTTCTGTATCGTGATCACAGCGGTCATTTCTTTCATTGACAAAATGAAAAATAAAAAAAAAGATTATTAAGGTGGAGTTTGCTTGTGCAAAATTATAATTTGATCATCAGGAACATCGAACGAAAAGACAATTGGATTGCAGATTCACCTTCCTGTGTATAGAAATATTATCTCAGATACACTTTATATATCATAAAAATGTTCATATGTATTTCATTTCCGCATGTATAATTTGCATATGGTAAAATGAAATCTTTATTATATAAGTCTTTCGTTCTTCTTTATTGGGGAAGTGTTACATGTATATGATTAAATAGCTTGGGTGTAAGTTGATAAAATTGCTCCTCCATATCTCTATTGTATCTTAACGCATTTCAATGCTTAGGTTTGATTTGCGAGACCTAGTTTAAAATATAGATAGAATTTGTTTGTATGCCAAATTTATCATTTTCGTCTGCGAAACTTATTTTCGTTATTAGCTTCCTATAAAGATTTAAACATTTTGTACAATCTGCAGCGTAAACTTTTATGAATCCTTTTGTACATGCATCATGTGCTGATAGGATTGCAAAATATATTAAATGTGAACGTTGTGCAATTGTGCACCAGCTCGGGATTTTCTGTTTGCATCTTTTGTAACAATAATTTTACATTTGACGTAGAAATGCATAGGTATTCTATACGATTTGTATCTAGGTTTATTTAAGATAAAATATAGGTTTTTATTTTAGCAATTAGGTTTAGGTAGCATTTTGTGTTGTACATGCAATATTTCTCTACTTGGATTTCTCTTTGCTCTTCGTGTTGCTCTATTAAAGTATATGAATGGGTTAATGGTTGGAAGTGTTATGAATAACTGACTGTCATGTGGTCAAAAACATAACAGCAATCAATAGCAGCATCTAAATACATTTCTGCATGGGACATAAAATGATATCTGGCTTAGTAACCTTGTTTTTTTTATTCTGCTGTGTAGTGTAATTAAGCCTTTAAAATCTGACTCTAGAACTCAATCTAAAGAATGTTTGTTGGATATGAACTGGTTTGACTGTAGCTACTAGCATAATATATTGATCAACTTGAGTCAGTTTTTTGTATATCGTTCTTGAAGGCACACAGCTGTTGATCTAATTTATTAAACGAAACCTTGACGAAACGAAATAAATGTATGTTATGTGAAAATTTTTAGCGTGTTTATTATTGAGTTACATTTTGAAAATATTGCCATTCCTCACCGTTCGCTTTCGAAATGATACGATTGAATGATTTGGGATATAAAGATATATCCTGTTAAATATATTTTTTTTTCGTGCGTGCCTACATATCTTCGAGCGTTAATAGAAAATACAATTATCATTTATTTGTGCATTTATACGTCTCTACTATTGCTCAGCGTATCTTAATTAATTGACCTATTATGATATTATTAAATCATATAGCAGTCCACAAAAATAAATTATTGATTAAATTTACAGAGTAAATAAAATATATCAAAGAGAATTTCCTTTATAGATATTTTCGTCGAATTTTACCTTATGTCTATCATATCAAATGGTGTCATGATAATCCGTTACCACCATGAATTTCAAACGGATGGCTTTATGTTCATTTCGCATTTAGTTCTGGTATCTTATGACCGTTCTCAGAATACACATCCTGTCATATTAAATTGGTGCAGATAAACCAGTAAAAGATGTGCTAGAAATAGTATTCTCTACTCTCTGAAATTGTGTACTGATCACCGCTTATCCACATGATTTTGGTCCAAGCCAAATTGTAAATGTGTCCAATTTTAAAATTTTATAACTTCAAATCTCATACACTTGCTGCTTTTCAGCAGGTGTCAAAAGGATAATGTACATATATATACATATATATATATATGCCATTATAACTGAAATATCTCAACATAACATGAAATTATATATTGAACATTACATCATAAGCATACAGCAATGCAAATGCATAAGATTAAAAGGAAAGTATTAAAAAGAAAGTATGTAATGTGAATATTGAAAAAAAGAATAAGTGAAATACTTCATTTTATCCACCTTGTATGAAACTTTTAATGTATTTGTTGTTCATAAGAGAATGGATAAGAAACATTTTTTTAACTCTGACAGTGCTGAGCTAGCTCTCTTCTTCTTCTACTACTTACAACTATCAATACATAGGCAGTGCATGTTTTAAATATCCTAATATCTCAGATGCAATAAATGGATGTAATAAGGAAATGATTGATGGCATAGTTAATCACAACTGACAAGATTTAAAAATGACATGAATTCTTAATTAAGGTCTCACTGGACAGTTATTTGGGCCAATTTTCATCCAAGGATGATTTTTTTAATAAAATGATTATAATATACATTAAATATACAAATAAAAACTAGTGATTTTTGTTGCAAAAATGTTTGAAGATTCCGACTGAGGTATTATGGTTAATTGCATGTGCAACATGGGGCTTTTATATTGAACCTATGTTGCAAATAACCCCACTAATTACATTCATATTTGACAGAAAAGAGATATTTAAAACATTTTCTGAAACAAGGCTGCTCATTATTAATCTTTAAGGTTGACTAGAACTATAGGAAATTGACATACATATAGATTTTTAGATATATATTTCTGGAGCAGACACATGTAAAACCGTAAGCTAAGTCCGATGCTCATTTGCAGCCCAAGTTGTGCATTTCATGTCCAATGCTTATCTGACTTTGACAGGTACGCAAAAGCAAGCCCGCCCATGTTCAAGCCTTACTTAATATAAATGTCAAACACATTACAGATTTAGATTGTGTGTGTGAATTTATAAATACTAGGGTTGTGGTAATTAAGCTCATTAAATCTACCTTACAAATTAGGAGCGGTCAAAATACGAAACTATCCAGTGAGACCTAGACAATTTAAACAGCAGTCTGATTCAGGCAAAATCTTCTTTTTTTCAAAACGTTGGAGGCAATTTTAAATAAAAAGCAATCTTAACATGTGTAAAATTCATGGTTGCTTGTTTAGTTTTGTTTGTTGCTTTAATCGATCCGCAAAAAGCCATCAAATGGAACAACAGCTACGAGACAGCTTCAAACATCATCAATTACTTTCCCATCTTAAAAATACCATTTCCTTATAATTTGTCAGTTTCATCACTTTCATAACCAATATATCATGTTTTCTCAGTGCCGGGTGATATCAAAGATATCTGACAGTACCAAAAATAAAACTCATCATGAAATCTGAAATAGTACTGATCAAAGAAGCAAAATGAACCAAGCTGAATCATTTGTAAAATAGCTGCAGAGTGTACATGATAAGTACTTGAAATAATAATAATAATAATAATAATAATAATAATAATAATAATAATAATAATAATAATAATAATAATAATAATAATAATAATAATAATAATAATAATAATAATAAAAATGATATTAATAAAGCACATCATATACAAACTGAGCAGCATTATCTCGTTGATTTAGTTAAGAAGGTCATATCTGCGTTAGAAACTAGAAATATGAAGTGAATATATAAGGGAGGAAACTCATCGGTAAACCCAAAATTGACTGACTAAAGTTTGTAAACAGAACCAATTCATTTAGGAAATTTCAGCAGTGAAATTCTATACCCAGACTAACTAATGATCTTTGTTAAAAGCATGCTTTATAGATTCCGACTGAGGTATTATGGTTAATTCGTTATGCAATTGGTGACTTTTATACTGAAACTATACTGCCACCAATCCCTCTATTTACAATCATTCTTGACAAAAAAGAGACATTTTTAACATTTTCTTGTGACAAGTCTGCTCAAAGAATCAGTATGTACAATATTAATCTTTAAAGTTCACTAGTACTATAACAAGTTAACATACATTTCATCATCCCCCTCAACCACGAAGATTTTTAGACATTTCCCTCTGTAGTAGACACAAATAAATACCTGAGGCAAGTCGGATGCTCATATGCAGGAAAAGTTACGCATTTCATCACCAAAACTTATCTAAATGTGGTATGTAGACACCAACAGCCAACCCATTTTCAAGCGTACCTCAATATAAATGTCAACCACATTTCAGATTTAGATTTTGTGTGAATTTATAAATGATAGCGTTGTGATAATCAGGTTATGTCTTCTACCTTAAAAATTAAGGGGGAGTCAAAATACGAAGCTATCCAGTGAGACCTTGGTACAAATTACTTTCGCCCTATTCACTTTTCAGGCTATGACCTGAACTGAACTAAGAAACAATACCTTGAAGTCACATAATCTCAAGAACAATTCACTCTCTGATGCTGTGTTATATGGTATTATGTCGTCTGATCCATTGATTGCTCATCACACATAATATAAGAAACAGATCTACGAATGCACTATGTATTTGTATATATGGATGTGTCCAGTTTACAGTAATTGTCTATCAGAAAACCACTAAGAACAAAACTTTAATATACGTACTGCATGAGAATGCCATATAAGGTATATATTGTCAAACTTTTATTTATCGTTGTCTCTTTCTATATATCTATCTCTTCTCTCTCTCTCTCTCTTTCTCACCTTGAAACAATATAATTAAATACAATTACCTGAATTATAAGAGTATATATGTACTATCACTTATGACTCCTTGAGATAATACAATGGAACGTATTCACTAATTTTGAAGATGTGAAAATCGACTTTTGCATTATTTAACCAAAGTCGCCTAAGTATGCAAATCATATTAATTGGTTACACTTTGCTAATGAAATATAAGATTTAGCCGGCTCTAATTACCTGATCTGATGATTTTGAAGCATTACATTTCTAAACAAGTAATATAATATATCATAAAACTTATAAATCTTCGTGCTTAGATACATTTCCATAATCACACGCCATTTAAAATATTCTGTCAAATACAACTGTATAAATTTAAGATCCAAAGTGTCTGCATTTTCGAAATTACAAAACAACAGACAAGGTAGTTTAAGTTATGAAAAGCATTGACCCTGCTCGATCTTTATTCTATTATGGGAAACTATGTATTCGGAGGTGTAAAGTATCAAAAGGATAGGCACTAATCTGCTAATCTGATGCTGACTTAGCTATAGAGGCTTTAGCACACAGAAACAATTACAGTTCAAAAAGACTCATAGGTTTTCGTAGTTACTTGCATAAGATAATTGAATAATGGTATTTTGTCCCTTTCTTTCGTGGCAATTGCCTTTATTGTTGATTATGGCAATACAGGATTAATTACAGATGTTATTAGTGCTAAGATTGGGGTTAATAAGGCCCTCGAATGCATATGGGCATGTATATCAAAATGGTTATGCCAGCTACAACAGTGTTAGGCAAGATGGGAGCTTACTAGCCAAGATATTGTTGCTGTGACAGCATGCCATCGTCTTTAGATCAGTAAGTACAAAGAGCATGACTAAATGTATAAAACTAACATCGTAGTTGGCAACGGAGATGAATCGTTATTAATTCAGGTGTAACATAATGACTTTCTTGTCAATCTGCTATTAATATCTATTGATTTTGTATTCCAAATACATTCAAATCGGAACTTTTGGCACTATGTAAATTAGTCCTAGAATTAATATAACTTTGTTTTACCATATAGTCTTTTTACCAGTGTTTGCATTTGTGGAATGTTGAAATGTGATAGTAAAATATATCGACATCAAAACTATCCTTGCAAGACAAAGAATTTTCACTGAAATAGCTCCCTCCTCCCCCCCAAAAAAACCAACCAAAACAAAATAAGAACAAATTGGACGGATCACCCTTTCAGAGGAAGATACAGTTTGTGTAAACAGATAAACATCTTAAACAAATTAATGACTGAGTCCAGAAATACAGTAAACGTAAACAGAGCATGATGTTCAAATTGTCAAAGCTTTTGATGAAAGTTTTTAATTAATTATATTCTATTAAAGGAGCAACCTACTGCCTACATAGTTATCCTCAAAATACGTCGTCTCTTCTGGTAGTTAGGTCTCAGTTTCTTGTGCATAGTTCTTTCAAGTGAGCTCTTGAAACAGATATGTAAGCTGTCTCCCACATATCTGTAGACAATTGCATCTTGAGTCTAATACTAACTTTAGTTTCTTCCCACCTCTGGTCACTGCACGTAACAGTCATTACAATTCACATACTGTCTGATATATCATAAATTGCATTGCAAATATAACCTGGTTTGGAAAATGATGCTTTGTATCGAGTGCGAATTTGTGCGTGATCTGTAAAGCTAACAAATAATGAAATTTCGAGCAACAATCACGCTAGATTAAAAAGGCAGCACTCTATAAGCCAGTATGGATGACAAACAGACAGTAATGACTAAATAATGCAAACCAATATCCAAAGCAATGGCTAGCAAATCTATGTACATACCAAATAATTTGAAGAACAATTACGTGCAAAGAAAATTCTAATAGATAAAATATATGTTGGTAGTACGTTTTACTTTGCAAATGTAACAAATAACCGGAGTGTGTCATTCCTTTACATCGCCATAGTGTCTCGCTCCATGTCAGAAAATACATCAGGTCATTCTAGTGCATTTTGATTATTTCATGTTATTGTTTTAAAGGATGTAAGGTCAGTAGACATCAATTATAGGAACCTAGAATGAATGTACCTGAATGATACAATTTAAAGAAGGCTGGGATGTAGATTTCTCAAGGGATTTGATATTTCGTTACGGGCACACATTTCTAATATTTTAATGAAAATACCATACAATATATTGTGTAAAGAACATATTATGCTCTATCCACAATATTTTTAAATACTCTTAAAATAAATTAAATGGAAACAGGCACATGCTAAACTCGTGATCCACAATACAATCAGTAATTAAATCGCTTATGATATTATATTATAATTATGTTAGTGTTACTTTGACTCCAGGTCCGATTAACAAAAACTTTAATCAGCGTAAACGAATAACTCTGGAATAAAAATATTGCACAAATTAGCAGCGTAACAAGGTCCAAGAAAATCATTCCTGACAGAATGTCAACTATAGCACTTCCGTAATGCCAAATGCTGTAGAAATTGATCTTTATTTGGGTGCCATTCCAGCAATACCAGGGTTGATAGCCGCTGCATCCCCAGCTGCTCAAGTAGCAGCTGCATTTGGTGCTGTTGCAGCTACCACTGACGTGGCATTAAAGAAAGCAACACATCATGGTTTAGCACAAGGAAGAGCCTCAGAGAAAAGGAACGAATTCCTCCCAAAACAGGAACGGAGACTAAGTAATTCTTAGATGGAACAGTCGAGCCTGAAGCGACTCATGCCTGCGACTACCCAGAACACTTCACGAAACAGAAAGCGTCTAGAGATTCCTATGTCCAATTTTATTTACTTGATACTACTAAAGATTATACTTCATAAACTTAATAGGTGCTTATTTGCGTTATCAATTACTAGAACAACTAAACGGTGTTGAAACCGGTATTAATAATATCAATGGAATTGCTATTCGAGTTATTCATTGATATGCATATGCTGTTGACCAAAGTAATAGTTCTTTTTAATTCTTATGGATTCTCGTAAAAAATGTAAAATATTATTAATATTTTTTATATTGTTGTATTGAATTCGTCACTAATATATTTACTACTCACAGTGTTACTCATCTACGTAATGAACAAATCAACTGACGTCCATCGCTTTGGAAACAATCAAGCGTGTTTATTTATATATCCACAACAGACTGAAAATATCATTGATGTGAATACAGTAAAACAAAACAAATGATATACACATGCGCGGATGATGATTTACACAAATATGCAACGTCTATATGAGCAGCAACACAATCTCATGCCAACTTATCATCACTGATATCATCAGGGCTCAAAGATGGAGTAATATCAAATCAGGAATTCGCAGAAATTATTAAGATTTCTCATGAAACAATTGGAAACTAACCCCTTGATTCACTCAATATATTATCTCAGTTGTAGACGCCGCCGTCTCAGTCAAAATCAATTATGGAGATTTCTGACTTTAGTAACAATGTCGCAAGACAAATCACTGCGTTTGCTAGATCAAATCGAAGGTAAAGCAGCAACAACAATGACATCAACCTGCTCAAATATTCCTGAATTTGAATATATTTTTCCAACATCAATTACAGACAAGGAAATAGCTCTAGCACAATTGTGGGTATATTACATCTGGCTATATACCATAATTAAATCATGTAATCGGTTGCAAAGAAATAATTTTTTGGTGTTTGTATATACAAGTAAATCTAATGGAACGCCGATTGGCAAGTTGTTGGTATTCCTATCAAACAAAACAGATCTCTAGTGACATTCAGCGCTGAACTAAATCTATCACAGGAAGCAACCCAAGATCGCTTTCACGGTTAATGAAACAACGTTATCAGCCTCTTTTCGAAATATGGACACTGCTTATGCCATAGGCCTTGTGTAAGCATAGCAAATCATCCCAAGATGTCTCTACAGTGGAGATTAAAACAGATAGTGGTAAATCTGTTTCCGAATCAAAATCAGAAACAAAATTAATATTTTAATCCGAAATATTTAGATATTACAATTTGAAAATAATACATGTTATAAACTGAATATGAATAAAAGTTACAATCTAAATAAAAATAAGTATTAAATCAGAATAATAAATATTATATTCTAAATAAAATAATATAATCTGAATAAATCTTATAATCAGAAAATTAAACAAAATACAAACAAATATTATACTAAACAAAATAAATATTCTAAACAGAACGAAAAAATATGATATTTTAAAGAAGGTATTATAATCCGAATCTGAATCAGAATAAAATAAATATTGTAATCTGAATAAAATACATAATTAGATTGTAACCCTGCTATAAATTCTGAGATAATATGGGGTTAATAGTCAAAGCGCACGTTATTATTATTCGATGCTACAACTTTCACTTTGACAGTCCGATTATACACAGTTCGATTGTTTACAATGTTACATATATTTTCAACTGTATTATACATGCTCTCAGAATCTTTTCCGGATCATATTTTTAAGATAACTCAGAAGTAATGTTCTCAGTTGCTTGGACGCGGGGAACGAATTGCCGGACGTTTGTATCATCATATACATAAATTAATGATTGTTTCATTGCCTGTTTGAGTACCTGAATAGGGCTGTATAGGCTAATAGTGTGTATCTTCCTTTAAGCTTTTGTTCTGTAACATTTCAAAATCATTTCTGACTTTTTTAAGATCAAGCTGATAAGAAAGTTATATATCAAGTCAAGTACTTTTTTAATCACTGAAATAACTGCATTCATATTTTAGGAATTAATGATTTCATTATATAATAAATATACGGTTAAAATAAAATAGATAAAAATATTTACATTTTTTAAAAGTTGCTGTCAGAATCTATGTACGTCACAATACACATACTTCATTCTAATGCAGTATGTAATTGTTATTATCCGAATGGATTGACAAATAATACGCATACCTAACTCTAACACATTACTTTATTGTTGTCGGAATGAATAGACAAGACAGTACACATACCTAATTCTAGCAGCATATTTACAACATTGTTAAATACAAATTCAGGGTTACAGCAATAAGCTATTTACAGCTTTATTGTATACAAATTCAAGTTGTTTTCATAACTACCATAACGTGGGGTAGTCGTACTTTCCATCTCATAGACATGCCCAGTAATTTTTACGTCAATAGATTTATAAGGCAAACTTTAACTTTGTGCACATCTTCCCAAAAATGAAACCCCGAGGGGTGTATAATTAGCACGTACAACGTTTTACAACATAGTGGGGATATGTACACAAAGATTTAGTTATCATATTGGACAGGGCGGGAGATCATTGAACCGCATCTATTTAATATGATTTATTGCGATCATCTACAAATTTGGCAGTCTCGACAGTCTAATGCTAATTTTCACAAGTTAAGATTTAAAAAAGTCCGCAATGTTAACCGCTCGCCCACGGATTCTTCCCTAATATCAGACTTTCTAAAAATTATTATAAAATTACCAATACCTGGAAATCTTAAGATAGTCTACCTGGATTACATACAAGGGGTAGTGGTTTATTTGTTTATTTATTCATTTTATCTAATGTCCCCTATTCCTGAATAAAGTCAAGAGTGTGTGCAACATACTGTGGGGACAAATATGACGCTTTCGTATATACAAGAACATCAACAAAGAAGAAATATTCCCCTACACAAGTTGAGACATTTATATAATATTATGCAGTTGAAAATACAAGGGAGAAAACTATTTAATACTCTGGCAGATCTACCCGGAGTTATTCTTCCATCACACACTCTAATTACCTAGTTCGTGCTTGGAGTATTTTCCTAAAGTTTCACTCAAGTGTGACATACAGGCACATCATTAAGAGGTGAATAAATGCCTACACTCCCCAGATACAACATGGTAAATAACTCTCGCACGTCACAACTTGATTACTCGAAGACTCTGACCCAATTTTCAGATATTATTACTATCTAAGCATTCATTCGCTCACGACCTACACCAACATAAAGAAGACCCTACACACCTTTTATCCCTTGCCATTTAAATAGCCTTATTGAATCTGAAGAGCCAAAAGGGTGGGCGAAAAGTTTATCCATTGTCTCGGGGCTTGCACACATCCGCCTTAATACCAATGATCAACTTAACGATCTACTTGGTAGTGAATATCACTACTGGGCATTACGTATACAAACAATGAATACCTAAAATAAGAACCATGCATACTAAAATCACAATTTAATTATTTTTTTTTCTTTCATGCTCATGGAAAATTAAAATTATGTACATTATCTCAACAAATGTGTTCATTTTCTATACTGTACACATATCGTAGTTGCCGCGACCGTAATATAGTTGCGTAAAATAAAAACTATTCCAAATACGATATTTCATGACAGGTATAAACTTCGAATATTTTTTCTTGAGACGGACATCGTGAAATTCTATTTAGCATTAACAAATCATACGAAAGAAATACGAAATCTCAGTTCAATGCTGTAGAAAATTGCACACATTTCAATTACCTTGTGGTATGTTCTGTATATACATTGTATTTCGGTCCATCATCCATCCTCACCCACATCCTTGGCAATGACCAGGTGCTTGATTATGGAGGAACCGAATGAAAACACAATTACCAATTAATTGGCTCATCACTATATCCAAACACCCCACCAATATATTGCCAGTATACACATGGTAATAATTTTGTATTTAAAAATTCATGGATGAGGATAATGTTCTCGAATATTTGAACAAAATTTCAAGTTTTCTATCAGATGAAAAAATATTTCTTGCCCTGATATATATATATATATATATATATATATATATATACATATATATATATATATATATATATATATATATATATATATATATATATATATATACATATATATATGAGGACACTCCAGCTTCGCTTCGCAGCGTTGACACAACACGCGAAGCAACAGTTACCGGTTATAAGTCACCATTCGATTGGCGTAGAGTCAGACGCCAGGGGTTGCTTCCGACGGTGGGAGAGACCAACAGATCTCATTGGACAGCTATCTTCCACCTCAAAATGGGCAGCCCCCAGCCAATAAGTTGCCGTCCCGCCACAGCTCGCCTGCCTTGCTGGGTGCGCAGGGCTTAAGATACGTGAGTACCTGACAAGCGGGCTGCAACTACAGAACCAAGAAAAAAACAAACGAAAAACAAGGAAATCAACAATCCTCAAGCTAGGTACGTGGAACGTCCGGACTATGCTGACAGGGCTTTCAGATGATCTCCAGGCAATCTGTGATGTTCGAAAGACTAAAGTCATCAACGACGAACTCGCAAGACTCCATGTCGATATCGCCTCACTTCAAGAGACACGGGTACCAGATTATGGGTCCCTTAGAGAAAAGAAGTACACGTTCGTCTGGCAAGGAAAGAGCTCAGACGAAGTTAGGGAGTATGGTGTTGGTTTTGCTGTCAGAAACTCTGCTGGCTATGATAGAACCCTGCCAACAAGGAAACGAAGGACTGCTATCTCTTTGCCTCCACACCACAACCAGGCTAGTTAATCTCATCAGTGTTTACGCTCCCACACTCAGTGCCACCACAGATACCAAAGATGCGTTTTACAAAGAGCTCGACTTCTCATCGACAATATTCCGAAGGAAGAGCACTTGATATTACTGGGCGACTTCAACGCTAGGGTGGGTGCCGATCACGACTCCTGGCCTTTGTGTCTCGGCAAGTTTGGCATTGGGAAGATGAATGAAAACGGGCAACGTCTACTAGAAATGTGCTCGTTCCACAACCTCAGCATCACCAATTTATTTTTTCAGACAAAACCACAGCACACAGTGTATTGGAGGCATCCCCGATCCAAACACTGGCATCAGTTGGACTTGATTATCACAAGACGTTCAGCCATGAAGGGTGTGCAGCTTACTCGTACATTCCACAGCGCTGACTGTGACACCGATCACTCTATAGTCTGCTGTAAATTTAAGCTTCAACCAAAGAAGATCCACCACTCTAGGCAAGTGGGTAAACCACACATCGATGTGAGCAAGACGTCATATCCAGACAAGGCTGAAGAATTCATTTACGCCCTCTCCAAGGCGCTCAGTTCAGAACCTCCCTACAGCAGTGCCAAAGAGAGTTGGGACAACATCAGAGATACTGTGTACAGCAGTGCAGCCACAAGAATCTTTGGTAAGAAGCAGACAAAGAACAATGACTGGTTTGACGCCATTTCCGCCACTCTCAAGCAAGCAATAGAAGAGCGTTGCAGTGCCCACTTGGAATTCATGCGTTATCCCTGCGTGAGGACACTACATACATATAGGTCTACCAGAAGCAAAGTGCAGAGGTTAGCACGGAAACGCACTAATGAATACTGGCTTCTACTCTGTCAGAGCATCCAGTCAGCAGTAGACAACGGAAACATCAGAGCCATGTATAATGGCATAACGAAAGCAATGGGTCCAACGAAGAAAGTGATAGCTCCACTGAAGTTTTCTGCAGGAGATATCATTCATGACAAGAACAAACAGATGGAGCGCTGGGTGGAGGACTACTCCGAACTGTATTCCAGAGAGAATAACGTGACCAACAATGCCCTCAACGCCATTGAAAACATCCCTTGTTTGACGAAACCGGATGAGAAACCTACTGTGACAGAACTAAAGCTAGCATTAGAGAAACTGACCACAGGTAATGCCCCAGGAAAGGATGGCATCTCAGCAGAAGTCATCAAATGTGGCGGCAGTGTGCTGTTCACACACCTTTATGATCTTCTTTGCCAGTGCTGGGATGAAGGTGCAGTACCTCAGGACATGAGAGACGCCAACATCATAACCCTGTATAAGAACAAGGGCGACAGAAGTGACTGCAACAACTACAGGGGCATATCATTTCTCAGCATCATGGGTAAAGTCTTCGCTAGAGGCATCCTGAACAGACTGCAGACGCTTGCCGACAGAGTGTATCCAGAGTCTCAGTGTGGGTTCCGCGCAGAGAGGTCCACAATCGACATGATCTTCTCCATCAGGCAACTGCAGGAGAAATGCAGGGAACAACACAGACCCCTCTTCCTGGCTTTTTAGAGACCTCACCAAAGCATTCGATCTGGTCAGCACAGACGGACTCTTCAAAATCCTGACGAAGATTGGATGTCCTCCAAAGCTGTTAAGCATGATCCAGTCCTTCCATGAAGACATGAAAGGCACAGTGCAGTATGAGGGCTCATCGTCCGAACCATTCAATATCCACAGCGGAGTGAAACAAGGCTTTGTCCTTGCCTCCACGCTCTTTGGCATCTTCTTCGCTGTCCTGCTTAAGTACGCCTTTGGGACGTCCAAAGAAGGGATCTACCTGCACACGTGTTTAGACGGCAGACTGTTCAACCTGGCAAGACTGAAGACAATGAGCAAAGTAATGAAAGCAACCATTAGGGACATGCTCTTTGCAGATGATGCTGCTATAGTCACTCACACAGAAGCTGAACTACAACGCTTGATGGACCGCTTTGCTAAAGCATGTGATGAATTCGGGCTGACCATCATCCTAAAGAAAACCAACGTGATGGCTCAGGACGCAGACCCTCCCAGCATAACCATTAACAACTACAAACTAGAAGTAGTCAATGAGTTCAATTACGTTGGCTCTACCATGACCAACAACCGCTCACTCGATGCCGAGCTCAACAAGCGGATTGGAAAGGCATCAACAACTCTCTCTAGATTGTCGAAGAGAGTGTGGAACAACAACAAGCTGACATTAAACACTAAGACCACCGTGTGCCGTGCCTACGTGCTTAGCACTATTCTGTGTGCCAGCGAAACTTGGACCCTGTAAACCTCTCAGGAGAAACGACTAAGCGCCTTTCACATGCATTGTCTCCGTCACATACTTGGGATCACCTGGAGCGATCGTGAGGCAAACAACGAGGTACTTCAACAGACCAAAATTCCCAGCATGGTCACACTCCTGCGCCAACGTCGCATGAGATGGCTGGGTCATGTGCATCGAATGGATGATGATCGGATCCCCACAGACCTTCTCTTCTCTAAGCTTGCCTCAGGCAGAATATCAATAGGACGGCCACATCTTCGCTTCAAGGATGTCTGCAAGCAGGATATGAAAGCTCTTGGAATGGAGGTCAACATCTGGGAAGAGCTTGCCCTGGACAAGTCCAGCTGGCGACATGCTCTGTACACAGGTTTAAAAGCCAGCGAGGAAAGTTACGACAGCTCGCTGATGAGAAAAGATCTCAGAGGAAGAGGATGCAGTTCCAACCAAGACCCGAGTCATATCTCAAGTGTAGCAACTGCAGCAAGGATTGCCACTCCCGTATGGGACTTTATAGTGACAGAAGACGCTGCACAGCTACAAACTAGGACACCTTTCATGGGCGCATTTTCGTCGTCTCTCGAGACTAACGGAAGCCACCCATATATATATATATATATATATATATATATATATATATATATATATATATATATATATATATATATATATATATATATATATATATGTGTGTGTGTGTGTGTGTGTGTGTGTGTGTGTATGGGAGAAACTGAAAAGATACACAAAAGGATAAACCTTAATAGATCTGATTGGATGACAAAAAAGCTGTACAGAAGCCCGGTCGCTGAACACTTCTCCTCCCCTGGCCACACTTTCAGTGATATAATACTTATCGCTATTGCTAACAACCACAGCTGGAGTTCCCAAACCAGGAAGGAAAAGGAATCATACTGGATACGCCGCCTTAGAACATTGAAACCATGCGGTCCAAACCAAGAAGACAAGAAAATGAAAACTATGCACTAGTAGAATTTAACATTTTCTAAATCTTCTTATTATCCTTCAATTTTTACTATAAGGAATAACCGTTATAGAATCAAATATCCGGGATATAATCTGCGTTACATATGTACCCAAAGTAAAAATAGATGTCGCTTTGGCTTGTAGACTTTTAGGGAATTATACAACGTTTTCGGTTTCCGCAACTAGTCTATACAAGCTGGTTGTATTTATAGTTTTAGAACATGTGAAGACAGAAATGTAGAGGTTTATAAACACAACGTTTTTGTGTTTATTTGTTTGTCGTAACTATGTTTTGTATTTGCCTTTGAAAAAGACTCATTAAGAGTCGAAAGCGCTTAGGCTAGTTAATTACTAGTTTCGTCCTGTTCGTCGTCAGTTTATTGCACCTATTTTAATTAATCTCTAACACACGTGATCCCTTGGTGGATCCAGTACGCTTCAGAGGGTTGTTATTCGCCATATGATTTGTATTCTTTATATATATATATATATATATATATATATATATATATATATATATATATATATATATATATATATATATATATATATATATATATATATATATATATATATATATATATATATATATATATATATATATATATATAACAAGTATATCAGGTTGATGTGCCCCATTTTTTGTCTTCACCTTTGGTAGATATGTAGATTATTTGAACGCAACAAACAAAACTGATATTTTATCAGTCATCTGTATAGGTTAGATTTCCAAAGATCCTTATTTACTCGTAATAATTGTATAGGAAATGAGTTTCATTCGATATAGAAATTGTCGGCATCATATAATGACAATCTTTAATCCAGCAGTTTATTAATGACTATCACTCTCTTTACTCTGGTTGGTACATAAGTGATACGAAGTGGCGCGTGAGATGTATAGCTTATTAGAATGAAGAAACATATTACAAAATTGCTCTTATTTGTTGGACTTCCGACAATGTCACCTTTTCATCATTGCAGTGGATGTCCTTGTGGCTCATTCTGAGTTAATGTTAAGAATAGGTGGTGCAACAATAATAGTACCGCAGAATGCACATGCAAAAAAGGTCAGTGCCATTTTCTATGACCAACACGATCTTCCATCTTTTCTTGTCAATAATATCACCTTTATTATCCTATTCATCATAAAATTCTACAAAAAAGGAAAATGTCAACTTCACATTGTCATCATAAACGCACCATCGGTATTTCAAGCATTATCGCCGTAATTAGAGTGTTACTGTTCTTACAAAGTCACTATTATGAATTCTACTATAATTACTACTGCTGCTTATTACCTTTCTCGTGTAACAACTACTGCAGCAGCAGCAGCCTCTAGTCGAACTACAATTGCTACAACTGACACAACTTCTAACATATTTTTGTCATGCTGATTCATGGTTGCAGGCTTGATATGCCTCGCAACGTGTGGTAAGACGCGGCTAAATAGAGGCAACCTGTTTGCTGTGGATTGCGACCCGTGTCGGATGAGGAAAGGATAATGATAGTTGCGCAGAGGATTTCCAAATCAATACCCTACCGTGGCATCTACTTCTAGACATTTGGTTGAAATGGGCCTGATGTTGACAAATCGGCTGGTCACACCGAACTCTGTAGGTCTTTTTTATTCGCTTACTTTCTTTATCATTCTAGCTATATCTCTGTTCACGCCACCCTTGCATCTACATTCTATCCCTTTATCTTCTTTCACAAGGCTTAGGAGGGTTAGACTTTCTAGAAGGCAGTGATCAATGGGTCAATCGGAGGTAATTTTGATGACTGAGTGTGTCCCACTGTATGATTAAGAAGGTGATTTTGCCTACTGAGTATAACATCTGCGTATCCGTGGCACTTACAAGTATCCCATTACTGGGCTCCATGGTGGGAAGAGAGCAGGAGTGCTGAATTGTTCCATCACTAACATTGAAAATAAAAACAAATCAACTAAAGCGCACCAAACCAGGATCTAAATCAGATGACGAACAATGTGTTGTTGATTCATTTTCACGCTTCATGGTGATACAGTCTAAAGATGCCTCAAAACCGCTTACTGTAATCTCTCCGTTTGTTATTGTGAGAACAATGATGGGATTGATTGGCAAACAAAATATATTAAAACTTTGAAATCCGGCTGCCTACTTGTTGAGTTTGTGCGACGAACTGAAACAGAAAACCCCAATCATTTTAATACAAAGTTGTAATTCGCTCTAGTTACTTATATGTACTCAGCGATACGGATATTATTTAAGGAATGAAAATCTACGGTGTTACTGCAGTTTGTAGAATACATATTAATCGTAACAACAATCTGCAGGACACCACCACTATTGTACTTTACCTTCAACAAAGCAACGGTACCCAGAGTAGTCAAAGTTGGCTTTCTGCAAGTGAATGTTGATCTATACATTCCAAACTGACTTCGATGTTATATTTGTTAGAAATGTGGTCATCATAAGAATTGCTTCTAAAAAAGTCAAAGAGCAAAATATGTGGCCGATGGGGAAATCATTATCATCAGGAATCTGAGTGTATAGCCATTCTGCATTGTCAACTGTGGAAAGGAGCACGCTACTTTCAACAATTGTGATATCTGGAAGCAGGAGAAGGAAATACGGAAGGTACTCTACACAGGTAACCTCCACTCTCCAGAGGCCAGAAAGCGTTTACAGCCAAAGGCAAACCTGCCTGGCCCATCCTTCTCCACTGAACATTTGGCTTACAATTGGAAAGTCGATGAGGTTAGTCAAAGCAGAGTTTACTTTCCAATCTCTGTTAGGAACGCTAACGTTACAATTGATGACGCACTTCCACAGTAGAATTTAAAGAAAGCTGAATGGGCCAAAGTTGGAAAACGTTGTACATATAGGCTTTAAAGGATACCATAATCGACAATTTGTATCTGTCTTAAAAGAGATTACAGAATAATCCATTCCTAAGTTATCGCCGAACTGTAAATGAACCCCAAAACCGTTGTTTACTGAAGGACATAAAGAAGCCATTAGATAACGCCGAGAAGCACTAAAAAATTAACAATCGTCCAACACCTTAAATTGTAATTCATTACCGTGCTGTTCAGTCCAAAGCTGGCGACAGGATTAAATAAAGGAATATATCATTAGAGAAAAATATGTTTCAACTTTAGCTTCTCGTTCCTCTATAAAGAAAATTTGGGAAACGAGCCACATAATAAATGGAAAGGAAATTCACAATTCTTTCCGACAACTGAAACTAAAATACAATTTCAGTTCCAAACACGAAATAAAAATCTGTCACTCTCTGGGATCATTTGAGACTTCGACGTGCAAATGTCTGCTCATTAACACAAACGAATCGCCTGTATCACAACGTGTAGAAATCCTTCCCAAAATGTAAGCTCTCAAATTAAGAGCAAGCCCTCTAAAACGTGATTTTTCTGCTGTCTTTAACACAAATATTAAATCTTAGATGAAAACACAAACGGCAGGTTTCCCGTTGGCATTAAAATATTACAATGACTTAACCGTAAAAAGGTGGATCTTTCAAAAATTCAGAAGACGTGAATAATAAATTCATGCCATCAATCCAACCCTAGGAAAATGGACTTCTTCATACAGAGCCGTCCGTAGGAAGTAGGCAGTCATTGAAAGAATTCAAATTGGACATACTTATATAACCCACTCCTACATGCTAAAAGGAGAAGACCCACCAAAGTGCATATCTTACAATGAACCATTCACCGTTAAGCTCTTTATGTTGCTACATGTAATCAACATTACAATGTGCATGACATTAGGTAGCTCATTGAAACAGTTAAAATTTTGTATAGACTTCCTAAAGGAAGAAAACATTTATCAAATGTTAAAGCTTTTGTGCCATCACCTTGAACAGGTATATATATATATATATATATATATATATATATATATATATATATATATATATATATATATATATATATATATATATATATATATATATATATATATATATATATAGAGAGAGAGAGAGAGAGAGAGAGAGGTAGATAGATAGATAGATAGATAGATAGATAGATAGATAGATCTTAATTACCTTTCGTCTGTTTTCGTTGCTCTCCCCGTTGATCGGTAAACATTATTTATCACCGTTAACATTTTAATGTCTTATCTTCAACTGTTTGGTTTTTAATCGCTGGTCGATATAAAACCTTTTATCACTTTTAAATGAAGAATGATATAACCTTTTGTATGACGCTAAATAGCCTCATTGTGCTGGCGCGCCGTTAAAATTCAACAAACCAACCAAACAACTATCTAACATACTTGCTACTACGCCTGTTTGTATCACTCATGTAACTACAACTACTATTACTTCAAACCAAAAGTCAGGAGGGCGTTGCGTACGTGCTGTAAATAGTCAGTAATTAGTGTTTCAAGGTAAAAAAGATTATTTTTGTATAGTTAATGCCAATAATATTTATAACATTTTACTAAGTTGACTTGAAGTGAGACGTTTCATGTATGATCTTTATATATGGTAATCATTTTAGCATATCATGAATCGTCAAATCTGGTTCAACGAATTTTAATTGATGCAATCTGATTTACAAAGCAGCATATAATTTAGACTTTATTATTTCTTTAAAGAGAATGGAATAATACGATAAATCGTTTTTTAAAAAGGCATGTCAAATACGATGGACGAATTTTCAATTTGACACATTTCATGAAACAAAACGTTTTGTCACTATTGTTACTGCTACTACTAAGAATGCATAACTACTATTAATGACAATCATACATTTTCCTAAGATGTATGCATTATGATGGTTTCATGCTTCCTGGAGGAAGTAGGACAATACATTGTAATGCTTCTACTTGTCAAAAAAATCATAGGACTGGGAGTCCAGGTGTTAGTAAACTGTTTTCTTTTTAGAAATTCGTCGCATCTACAGTTCATTGCAAACTGCGTTTAGATGATGCAAACATTAGTTATTACATTTTGTGACATATTAAATAGATGTGTACCCTGAATAAAAACCTGTGACTAATAAAAGGTTATAAAATGTGTGCAACTCACGTACTTTAGAAGCATATTAAAATCTTTAACCATGCCTACCTAACAATATAATTCTATGTCCAAACCTCATTTACAGAACATCTTCAGAAAAATACTTCCAGAAAGGACAAAAATGAGATAAACTCATCGATGCACCTTTCGTAAAAACTTTTTATCGAAATATCTCACTACCAATGAATCTTTTGTAAACAAATATGCACTTTCGTACTTGTTACCATGAATATGTATGTATGTATGTATGTATGTATGTATGTATGTATGTATGTATGTATGTATGTATGTATGTATGTATGTATGTATGTATGTATGTATGTATGTATGTATGTATGTATGTATGTATGTATGTATGTATGTATGTATGGCAGATCTCAGATTGCTTCTAAATCAATATATCACTTTGTGTTGGACAAATATATTATTTCATGGTTGGTCTTGTATTTGCAAACGTATTTCCATTGTGGGTAAGGAATAATGATTAAAGACGTGATTAGCAATGATTAAAGAAGTCGGCTCAAAACGATTTGATCTACATATTAAATACAAAAATCGTATGCTATAATAATAATAATAATAATAATAATAATAATAATAATAATAATAATAATAATAATAATAATAATAATAATAATAATAATAATAATAATAATAACAATATTAATAATAATAACAATAATAATAATAATAATAATAATAATAATAATAATAATAATAATAATAATAATAATAATAATAATAATAATAATAATAATAATAATAATAATAATCCATGTTATAGGCATTAAAAATCATTTATTGAGGTATTTGTTATCTTGACTTGTTTATCATTTATAATATATAATTCGCATTCAAATTAAATATAGACAATACCTTTAGTATGGATATTTTCACCAGTCATTAATGAAACAATTAAATAATTCCTTTTTAACGACATTTCAGTCCATTTTTTTTTTCATTCTGACAGGAAGTAAACATATTGCACCTGCGACCTACATCTCATCGATACGAATCTCAGAGGGGAAATTTAGATGAACAACTGTCCCGTCATGCCAACAAAGTACAATTGAAATTTAGTTAGTTATTGACAACTCTTATTTCAATAAATTTCGTTTTAGTGATATTTTCATTGTTTCTTTTGTGTCTCTCATTTCAATATGTTTTCTCTACATAACCCTTGTAATGGCATTTTATATTTATTTTTATATAAATGTCACTTTTTCAAAATAATAACATTCGTACATAATTTAACAGATCAAAAGAGTTCGTTTCGCTTAAAAATTACTCCATAGTGTTATATATGAATTATTAGATTCGGAAATGTTTGTTTTCATTGAAAGAAACCTCAGAGGATTATGGGATGGAACAGCTTCAAGTTAAAAACTAGAACATTTTTCTACAAAAAAATACATAAATGACATATTTAATGTAGAACTTCTCTGACCAGCACAGAAAATTACATTGTCAATTATTTTTCCTAATGTGTGTTAATTTGAAATGTAGATTGATTAACACCCAGAATTAAGCTGAGTATAAAGGTACTAATAAGATCAAAGAAACGGAACAGGAGTAGTGCGTTTCTGGTTGTGTATATACATGTTAAAACACGTCTACCTTACGCATCTGTTGTCCTGAATTCTGTATGTGAAGCTAAATACTTATCGATCACGTAATTTGTAGTATAAATTTGGACAGTGATGCTAATGGTATAACTAAACAAGAATTTAAAATCCAAAATCTAAAAGAGAAATTCTCAGAAATTTTAAACTAAAGCTAATTTCCATGCTGACAAGGAATAACAATCCCAAAGATATCATATAAAGTTACCGACATATAAATAAGATTTTTCCAAGACATTGCAATGATCGAGGATTTAATGTTACCCAAGCAGCACCTGGCACAGCATTTACACATAAAACACATCATTAAATGTTTCAGCTGGAATAATTAATACACTAACCAACATTAGGCATAATTTAGTAACGTAACAAACAAAGCGATAGTCAGAGGTCACTGAAGGATATTCACTGCAAATACAAATCAGTATGTTTTCCTTTGTTTCTCGGATGTCGTGAAGTTGATAATAATAATAATAATAATAATAATAATAATAATAATAATAATAATAATAATAATAATAATAATAATAATAATAATAATAATAATAATAATAATAATAATAATAATAATAATAATTGATACTATTTAATCATCACTGCAGAGAAATTGAATGTTATTTCAATAAAACCGCAATTTATTACAAAGGACTCTTTCGATTACTGAGATTGAATCAGTATTGTCTTGTTAATATCAAAGTCGTGTTTTATGAAACTCAACAAAAATACATATATCTACCCGTGACTCGTGCAATTTAGAACCTGTTTAATAAGGATTCTAAATTGGAACATAAGGAACAGGCAAGCACATATTCTGGACTTTTGTGAACAGCAATTGAAAACTAATTAATGTATTAGCTTTTATTGATGAAATTTGTTTCCGCTTAGATTTCGTTTATATTAGATTATCATCAGTTCTTTTAGTCCTTGTGTAGATATTATTTCAATGGTCTATCAGCAATATTTCTCCACCTCCTCCCCACCCACACAATATTGGCTTTTTAGACGATATTATTTAAATGTTATTAAATATTATTGATGATCAGTAAGGTACTCTCATTCTTGAAAATTATCCTTTCATATGTTCAAAAATATTCAGCTGTGTCACCTGCTATAGATATGTATAATTATATTGTGCATCTGAATTATGGCATATGTAATAAATATGTAGACAATATTAGGTATTGACGCTACAGTATTTTTCTTTCCTTTCCAAGGGGTTAAGGTTTTCTTTTCTTCCTGTGTTTGCATTATTATTATTATTATTATTATTATTATTATTATTATTATTATTATTATTATTATTATTATTATTATTGTTATTATTGTTATTATTATTATTATTATTATTATTATTATTATTATTATTATTATTATTATTATTATTATTATTATTATTATTAATTTTATTATTATTATTATTATTATTATTATTATTATTATTATTATTATTATTATTATTATTATTATTATTATTATTATTATTCGTCCATATGGCTCCGTCATATTTCTTTCTGCAACAATACTCTACCAACAGATGTGCGTCGTACGAAGTCGTACTTTCGGAAATACCATGTTATTTCCTTTCACATTATGTCGATTTTCCTTTCTTCCATTTGTCGAAGTTTGCTACGATGTCGTCCTAACAGATGTTTATTTGTCTTCAATCATTATAACAACATTCGTACACTGTATAGAAATCTCTTCGAAAGAATTTTGAACAACTGTTTTAAATCAATTCACATGGTGGTCAACGACACAACATATATCCATTGATTGGCTATACCAGGATGAACTAATTTTTCGCATTTGTTTTGTAGAATCTTTTGCCGTCAAATCTGTCACAAAGACATAGAACACCAGGACCATAACTCTTTGCAGTGGACGATACTTTAATAGAACTCTGAATAAGGATACTATATAATAGTTATTCATCGTCCAGGTTTAATCCCTACACCGATAAATCAGTCCCTATCGGGTGATATTTACTATCCGTTTACATGATGATATCACTTATTCAATCAAACATGTAAATATCTGCAAGCCGTTTTGACTGCTCATATCACTCTTCGTTTCATATAGTCAATGTTATTTCTTGTCGCTGTTGAGTTCTTTTAGTGATATCTAAATTATATTTCTGGAGCACAGCTTATGTTTGGTAACTTATAAATCAACGTGGAATGCTCAACCTCTATCATGTGGCCAATTTGAATTTCGCGCTAGATGTCGTTGTTACTAATTACCGACATGTGTCTAATGTGTATGCTGCTTTATTCCGAAAGAATGTGCGTGCAGTAAAACATCATGCTTTAAAGAAGAGTTGACATTTTACTCAATGTCTATCAGTATCAATACAGATTTAGTGGGTTGGTTTATCGGACTAATTTATTCTACTTAATAAAGGCCATATATAAACTTGTCAATTAAGATGTTTTCACGATTAGAAACGCTTTTTCTTTGTATCGCAAAATGACTTCTACTCAACGATTGTCATTTCTAGAAAGAATAGTGAAAGTTCAACCTGATTTGTCGATTAAAACGTTTTGATACAATGGAGACGTTGATACTACGAACCATATAACTACAACTAACAACATGTTAAATGGGAGAAAAATACATAGGTTAAATCCGAAAATGGCCAAAATGCTGAACACTAAATCTTTGCAACATGTAAAGGCAGATACGCAAAAAATATCCTAATAGAGTAAAATCTCATGTTAAATTTGACTTGTATATTCCATTGGTGGAAAAAAAGATTGCTCCATAATGAGTCAAAATGATGAAATACTGCTCGCTGATTATTCTATAGTTTTTATCTGTCGGCTTATATCAGTAAAAATAAGAAGCTTGATATGTGCTTATCATCTACTAGATGCCAAGCGAAAGTGATTCACTTACTTTTGAACAACGTCTAAAATTATAAAAGGGACATAATTCATGATATATTAAATATATTTCATTACCTTGATCACAGTCTTGAAACAATTGTATACATAATTAACATCCTTGTTTATTTTGTAAATACAGTTAATTTTATCTGAGGCAGTTTCCTTTACCGCGGAAAAGATTACATTGCAAACGATTCACCTAACATTTTGGGAGGTGTTAACTATTACAGCCAGATGTTGCCTTATAGAGCAACTATAGGTACAATGAGACCCTTTATGACCTACTAAATACAAATTCCTGATCATAGGCATTCTACAAAATATGGAAATGTGTATATATGGAATAAGTAACCATGTTAAGATCACGTGTACAAAGTACATTCGAATATTTTTTTTGAAAATTTATGGCATGATGTTTATGTTGTCTGGTACTGATTATTATTTATTAATAACGCAGACAATACGGTATTTCATAAGAATAGAGTAGTCTTAAATAAGGGGATGTTCTAAACCTAAACCCAATTTTGATCTTGACGATAACATATCATCAGATTATATCTTGTACATCAGCGAGTCAGTATCTGTACATAGTCCATTCAACTTTGACAAACTGTAATGAAAATGGTACATGAACCATTTCGGTGTCTAAAGAACTGCCATACCAACATAAACTGGTTATTCACCTTTAAGATTGTATTTCAGTTATATCTAGTGACATCATTTTCATTAAACTTTTTCATATTGACATTTATGTTATCATCTTAAACATTTTAATGTGCTGTATATGTACGGTCGCTAGATTTTAATTACCTTTAATATCTTTTCGTTCTCATCCATTATTTGTAATCCCCGTTGATCGGGAAACTTTATTGTGTATCACCGTTACCATATTTATCGTTTTACCTTTAGTTATTTGGTTTCGTATTGATGGCCGATACAGAACCTTTTTACCATTTGTACATGATGAAGGATATAACTTTTTGTATTGGGCTAAATGGCCTCTGTGCTGGTGCGTCTTAAAATTTAACCGACCAACCAAACATATTGACAAAATTGCGATATTCAGCGTTATTATCAAGTTCAATATTGACTTTAGTATGTTCTATTAGCTTCCCGAAAACTCTATTACACATGAGTTTGAAGGCATTTGTCTATAATTATCCTGTTGCTGCTGCTCTTCGTCTTGTATCACTTGTATATAATATTTCATCCATCACGACTGATTAAACTGTAGCACACGATGACATTTTCTTATTACCAGACCAACTCTCCTCCAATCGTCAAAATACTCGTTAGGAATGATACCTTTTTTAAGTAAATTTCCTTTGTCAATAAGCTAATCAGTCAATCTAGTGAGCTTTAATCGTTATTTTATCTTTTACCAGTTCGTCGAACGATACTGCCATACACTGTATGCTGTCGATGAATCTCAACTTATCATGTGTCACTGACACACTTTTCTGTGTTGTTTTTGGTACCTTTTTTACCGCTGTTATTGATTCTCTAAGCGTTAATTCACAACTTTGTATGCGACTCCACATGGAACATTTTTCGTACTTTTCTTGTAGAAGTTTTATCAGGATTATTTTCTACTCGTTCCACAGGATACCGACTTAAGAGTTTAAGATTTTTATTTACACAGTAGGGGTTTTTGTATAGTACAGCAAGCAGTTTTGTATCTAGCACTATATAATGTGACTCTATTTCTGACATATCTCTGATAGATTCTTTGTGTAGCATCATCAACTATCATTACCATAATACCAAATGGCAAACATAAAATAGTTTTTCATTCTCAAATTTGAAAATTGATACTCATATAATGAAATGCATTACCAGAAAGTTTACTTTTTAGAATGACAAATGAAATTTGATACTCTGTCTGGGTGATTATGTACCGAGAACAAAGCTGATAATAATGAACATTGAAATCATTTAGTTTCGTTATTCTCGACATTGATACAACATACTTAGTTTTTAGCTTTAGCTGGCATATCGTTATATGAGCTTATTTGCAACGGATTTTTTCATAGCATAAAATAAAAGTTCTCTTATTTTCTGGAATATCCAACCCTATCTGCATGTTGTATATTCATCACTTTTCATCTGCAGCTCCTGAAAAACATCATCTGACAAAGATTTTAAATTTGATACAAACAAAAATATATTTGATAGCGAAGTAATATAAGGATCAGCAAATTCTTCGAATATCTGTTGAGATAACTTCGTCTGATTCCGGATCCGGTGATGTATGCCTCTTTGAAAAACAAAGAAGAAATTCCTCAATGACTTTAGACCTTGTACGTTGCAAGCTCAGAATTTACAGTTGCTTCAAAAAATGTAATAGATTTGTAGATGTGAAGTTTGTTAATAAAATTGGGTTATTACATCTCCAGCTATTGCCAAATCCAGCAAATGTTCTTGCATTGCTTTGGTAACTGATATTTTATCACTAGTTTACTTTGTTTCGCGATATCTGCAAGTTTCAAAATCATACAATAAAATATTTGTGTTTTGTTTTTCTGTAATAGTACAATGCCAAATTTATGATTAGAGATGTTAACACTGAATAGCACAAATTAGCCAATTTATATTATCAATCTATCATGTTCACGGGTCACACAATGTTCTGGTGTTATCGAAATACAATGTCCTTGCCGGAAGTGATCTTGGCCTTGTGATGCATCTTCAAACGTAAAAAGCGATTGGAGTATTAAAATCATAAGTATACAGGATAGAATCAGAAAATGACAATGAATGTACAAAAATGTTTATACATAATGTCTTCTGAATATTTTTCAATGGCGATATTCTCTTAGGAATAAAGTTATCACTTTAATGAACGTGTTACAGACAATAGCATTGCAAATTTGTTATAACAAGTGAAGTGTAAACAGCATCAGATTTATAATTATTACGGGACTGACGCAAACATGCTGCTTAAAACATCAAAACAAAGAGATCTGTTGGTCATGTTGGTAATATGGTATATTGAAAGATAATGGTTACTAATAATAATGTCAGTTATTCTTCGCATAATTTTATTTATCAGGTATTTTATGGATATATTCCTGGTGGTCTTGTCACTGACTTCGTCACGGGAAATAAACTTGATAATCGTCTTGAAAATACTAACTTTCCTACCGCAAAATCAACTAGCAGACGATGTAATACTGAAAACGTTAGCAACATTAAAATCCCTGCTAGAGCTGTTACTATAGCAGCCAATGTAAAGAAATAATATTTCCATCAACTTCTTCAGCACATTTTCTTAACATTCCTCCAACTTCATTTTTTTTGCAGATGACATTACCACATCTGCATTTTCGATAACTAGTCAAGAAGAGATCTTCTGTCGTTACGAATCACCTGCCGTTGAGCATAGAGGCAATATCATTGTCGAGTAGCTGTTCATATATTTGTTTAGCGATTCTCTATCGTACTCAAACCAAATCTTATCAAATTTTAACAAGCGATCGGCTTCGACATTCCTGATCAACAAAGATTTGGGTTTTTTTTCTTTTTTTATTTCGAATTGACATAGCGCGTTAACAGCATTGCAAAACATGCTTCTTAATCAACTTTGACAAACTGTAATGAAAATGGTACATCAACCATTTCGATGTCTAAAGAACTGCCATACCAACATAAACTGGTTATTCACCTTTAAGATTGTATTTCAGTTATGTCTAGTGACATCATTTTCATTAAACTTTTTCATATTGACATTTATGTTATCATCTTAAACATTTTAATGTGCTGTATATGTATGGTCGCTAGATTAATCCTCTTCAACATATTTTGCAACATTAGCTCGATTAGCAAATCGTTCTGTGTTATGCAACAATTTAATGCAAAATTTCTTATCAAGAATTAATCTTTAGGATATCTCTAAGAATTTCTCTTGTCTAGCAAGAATGGGGCCATTTTATGACAGTGTCCCAGTCATAACTTATAAATATATTTTATCTTCCTCAAGTTCTGACAAATCTACATATGCTACGGGATTCACATAACATCTGAACATGGATCGTATCCAACCATAAGATATGTTGTAATGACGTCCTCATAAAAATATAACCGCGTGTAACAGCAGATTAATATTCATTATTTTCACTCTGGCAATGCTCATATTTCTCTGGTAATTAACATTCATATAAGATTAAACATTTATGTATAATGTTACCGACAAAAGTAATATTTTTCAGCTATTGTCTGATTTTCAAGATGATCTCTATAGTGAGTCAGATGTGAAATAAAATATCTCTAAGACCGACAGTGGTCCAAAGATTATAAAAAAGTGCTGTAAAACGGATTGGAGAGCACTGAGAGTTCAATCTATAAATATATAACCTATCCAATGCCATCATCATTTGCAAGATTGTTTAGCACATACATTACCACTTTTGCAGTTAAAAGTTTGCTAATGACAAATACTTCCTGAAGCCAGTTATGGAAAACCTTTTTCAATTTTTTTCCGTTAATGAAAATCTGACAAGATCATTAACGTTAAATTTTTTAATGTGATATTTGTTCTCTTTTGAGAGATGTTTAATAGCATCAATCGATAATATTCCAATTTTTATGTGTTTTTGTGCCATTGTAATTTAATATTATTACTGGCAGATCATAAATTTATCTCATTGCATTTGTCCTTCTTGTATATTTTTTCTTAAGATTTAAGCTTGGTCAAACGAAATTTATCTTTCTTTACCAGTTGCAGATTTTATACTTTTGTCTTAGAAATTGCAATATATTTTTGCTGAAAGATTCCGATCTATGGTCGGTCTAAATAGCATTCAATCTTCTACCCGTCTTAATAATGATATCTTCTAGCGCATTTTTTATCGTCAATCGCGTATTTATCAGCAACAGGAACGCGTATTTACTACAAACGTATATAATGTTCAAAACGTATATTTGTTATCGCTGTGCTGTGCAATGTTCGGCTTAGCTGCGAGAGCTATCGTCCAGATATAATCGACTGTGCTTGCAATGACTTCTTTCGAAGAAACTTTTGTTGTTAATTTGTGAAGCTCATGAGAAAGAACGATCTGCGTTCTACTGATACCTGGCGCAAGTTTACCAGGGACCCAAACGGCAAGTTTATATTTTCTACCAAGGATCCCTGCAACAAGATTTCTATCAACTCGTCCTTGCATATTATCATTTTTTATCTATTGTATTCACGATAACAAATATCATGACGTGACGCATCGCAATTCCAACATCTTGACCATAAGGATTTTACGGGTAACGGATCGAGTTACTGATCAAGTAGATTCCAAGGACCGCATTATTCGTATCCTGGCAAAATGCAACCTCCCTCTGGTTTATATATAGTCAGTCAGACATGATGACAGCTCTGTGACTGCATCTCTTACCATATCAACTTTTTTTCTTCACATCTTCGCAAATACATTTAATTTATTTTAGTCTGTCTGTGCTAATTGTCGGAGACCTATCAGTCAGGATTTGCATCCCACAACCATAACGATTGTATCACCTGATTTAATTTATTTAAGAATGTACTTTTTCTCTTACCACATCCTTCACAGGTAGGTTTCAGGAATTTTATGTTAATGGTGCGTAATTCTTTTGCTTCATAAGTGTTATAAGTTTTGCAGTTTTTACTGTTTTGGTACTGTATTTGAGAAAACATGTTTTCATTTTTGTACTTGACGTCAGACAAAATTACTGCTGATAATTTACGATCTATGGACCGGTTTAAGATTACGGATGATACTTGCAAACGGGTCAGATTATATAATAAACCTTATGAAAATGTTGTGCTTAAATCCAATGTTATTCAGATGTTTGTTTGATAAACTTAACGCAATTATAAATACAAGCTAATGTTCCTACCGGTTGAAGTTTTTTTTTATTCTTTAAGTTGTAAGTTGTGATATCATAACTCGGAGGAAGACAAAACGAATCGAAGAAGTTATTGTTGTAAAGTGATATCCAGTAATTTTTTGAAATTTTCTATCTTGAGAACACAGCTTTTTATAAGTTTCTTGTCATCTATCTCAATGACTTAACAGCTTTCCTTAGTTCCTAACGATCTGTCTCATGGAGTCAATAGTTTCTTATCGCTGATGCTACCATGGTTAACAAGTAGATTTAGTTTTGGATTTACGTTGTCAACGAAGAAAGTCCTTACCCAGGTTTGACAATGTTTCAGATCAGCGCGGTCGAAGATGTATCATAGTTCGTTGCTATTTAGTTTGGTTTAAAGTGTTAACATAATTCACTATGTGGTCCATTTCAATGCGATTTGATATAAACGTCTGTTGATCCTCTGATAAACAAGGCCAATAAGAAATTTATTATACCATTTTGATCCTGAAACAAAAATATAAATAGCTGATTTTGATCAGATAGACCCCAAACTTACCAGAGAACCTCTAGAAGTTCATAAAATCTCTAAAATTAAAGAAGATCTCTAGCATCTGTTGATCTGCAAAAACTCCACATTTGTTAGAATTGCTGTAATGCGAAGTCCGGAGCTAAAATATTTATACAATGGAAACTAGTAAGCTGCTAACAGAAATAAAATATAAATATTTATAAAATGGAAACTAGTAAGCTGCTAACAGAAACAAAATATAAAAATATAAAAGAGTTGTATGGTCGGTAGCCGCAAAGGACATCAACTTGGGCAAAAACAAACATAGACTTTTGCCTTTTTAAAAAGAATATGCAGCTTTTTTCACAACATATGGTGCAAAAAAAATATTACGTCTAAACATCTAACATAAGTATTGGGCTATACTAATTGTACAAAAGACCTTTACCAAACTAATGTGAATGGTGACACCGATATACCAACAATTCTTTAACTTCACGTAACTATCGTCCTAAGCAATTGTTTTGATGACGTAAGGTATGCCTATACATCGCCTGTGGTACATAATGAATATAAAACATTTTTGCAGAAAGTACACTGTTACGCGAATCCTACTATGTAAGATGTAGCGAGGTATTTCATCAAATTTGTCTTCTAGCACCTTGTGAGCAAATATTATATGCCTTGATGTGAGAGAGGTTTAAGGAAAATTATAATCCGTATTGTTAAAATAGTTGACAGTAGTGATTATCTTCCCGCACAAAGGCAATGCTAATAGCTAATTTGTTTCAAAATTTATTTATGGATAATTCAAAATGTTACGTGGAATAAGCATTGGGAATAAATGCAATAAAATGCTCTTCGTTTGTCTTATACACAGCATCTACTTTTACATGGAGGACGGATGGAAAATGTACAAAATGTGCAAATTCCACTAAGACTTGACAGAAACATATAGACCGACTATAGCGTAGATTTTCCAGTTGTGATTACAGTGTCTTTCTAGTTTTCATTTTTGGTAATTCGATTGATTTTGCATTCAGACAAAGCATTTTTAAATTTGAGTTCCGATTTATAGTTTTGTTATTTGTACATTTTCAAATCTTTGTTAAGCAAATACTTTTCCTGTCAGTAAAGTAGTTCTTATATTTTTGTCACTCATTAAACAAGCATTGAAAGTATTGCCATGTTTCAAAAATATAAAGTTTAATATTTCCATCAACATATAGTGCTGTCATATAAGTCAAGAATATTTCCGTATATTAATGCAGTACGGTATTTCAACATGCTGCTTTAATATGCTCTTTATGTGCATATTTTCCTATTAGTTTTAATGAAGCTTACATTCGAAATTCTTTACCCATAACAGTTTGAGATAGGTATACTTTGGTTTGTCAGACGTTTAAAATATCATGCAAAGAGATAATCCTTCATTTATAGTTTGACTTCTATTTTAGCATGTGCTTTTAGTTTGCTTAAAGACCCACGGCCCACCCTGCACTTTAATAATTCCTTCTGGACTTCATGGAAAAAAATCTAATTTGAATTATAGAACAAATAACTTAATTTTGTTTGCTTCTTTCTCCAAATAAGTAAAATGAAATTATTTCAATTACTTAATACATTTACACGATACAATGGAAATTGTCTTGCTTTATGTTCCTACCTAAAACAAACTGACAATTTGACATTTAATTTGGTTCGGAACGAACTGCCTTGTTTGATTATCATAGAGATTGTTCATACAGACAGTAAAGACAACTAAGATGATGTCTACATGTAACAATGCACTAGTTTTGCATATCTTCCTGTTATGCTATATTTGGCTCCTCCACCTTATATGACAGTTGATGTAATTTCGTTCATCTGTCAACACCTATATCATCCTCATTGTTGCAGTTTCTTATACAGTCTCTCACTTTAATAACCATTAAATCCAATATTCTGAATATTGTTCATGAACGGACACAATATGCAAATTGTGGCCAGCTTCATTTAGTTATTCAATAATGACATACAAATTAACTAAATTTAATTTCTTTGGTTGTTGTTGTGGGACTTAACGTCATTTTTCAGCACTCGATACATGGCGGCTAGTATTTATTATGGAGGAAGAAACCGTAAAATCCGGGGAAAATACCACCGACCCACGAGAAGTTACTGGCAAGCTTTCTCACATATCCACAATAGCCGAATCCTAGACTCAAACCCGCACAGACAGAGGTGAGATGGCACTGATCCGTAACGGACAGCGTTTTAGACCTCTCGGTTTCATCTTTTATATAAAACATTTTTGTGGATTTGGGGATTATAGTCATTTACTGTATGAAGTTAAATATGTGTCACATTCAAAATTGCTTTGTTGTTGTTGTTGTTGTTGTAGGGTTTAACGCCATTTTTAGCACAAGATAGGCTATACATTTTTCAGCACAAGATGGGCTATACATGGCGGCCAGTATTAATGGTGGAGGAAGCACCACCGACCCACGAGAAGCCACTGGCAGGCTTTCTCACTTACCAACGTTAGCAGAGTCTGGACTCGAACTCACGCAGACAGAGGTGAGATGGCAGTGATCCGTAACGGTCAGCGCTTTGTTGGATTGCTTAATTAAATTATAATGCAAATTAAACAAGTATACTTTGACTTTTGTTCTCAACTTCCTACTACTATTTATTTTTAATAATTTGTTTGCAGGCATTATTAGGTCGATGGCCATAGAATCTCGGTAGGTTGATCAATGTCGTTCGTTGTCTTAACTAGAAAGGAAAAATAAAGCCCAACTTTCCATCCTGAATAAAAACACTCCTGTTAGATTTTTTCAGATACATTCAATACACCTGGTAATAAATAACTTGGAGAAGTCTATTTGTTCCTTATATTTTATTGGGGTTGGACATTGCAGGTTCGCTCACAGGTCCTCTTCAACCTTTCAACATGAATGGCGTATAAATCTCGATAACACAATCAGACTGATAAAATTGCTAAAGCTACAGTAAATATCCAACTTTCTCACACACACACACACACACACTGTTCGCAACTAATTCTCTCTCTCTCTCTCTCTCTCTCTCTCTCTCTCTCTCTCTCTCTCTCTCTCTCTCTCTCTCTCTCTCTCTGCAATTGCCTTTGTCTTGATTTTCTTTGAATGAATTCCAGTAATGATTCAAAGAAATTTCAATATTGAACTTGATTTGTAATTACCCTCGAATGTGCTGATATAACAACAGTTTTCCTTCTAACCCAAAATGTCATTGACAGAATTATGTACAATTTCAAAGAAGTGATTTAGTTCAAGAATTATTAATGGAAACCTTGCAATTTGACTGAATAATTTAAAGAAACGAATCCTCTGCAATATTAACTGAAACACAACCTAACTTTGATCCTCAAAAACTAATGTTAATACCTCATATGCAATCATTACGTTCTGTGCGCTTCTTCTTTGTTAAAAAATCCAAACATTATTAGAACTAGGCTGAAGGTTATTTTGAGAATATTTTAAGTTTTAAATAATGTCAGGTCTCGTATTTAAACTTCAATTAAGAAAATGAAATGCATCAGGTATACCTAACATTCTTATGAGGAACACCGGTGTCCTACATTCAAACTCAAAATCAACTAATATATTTACCTCCTGTAATGCTGATCATTATATATATATATATATATATATATATATATATATATATATATATATATATATATATATATAGATATATAGATAGATAGATAGATAGATAGATAGATAGATAGATAGATAGATAGATAGATAGATAGATAGATAGATAGATAGATAGATAGATAGATAGATAGATATTCTAAAATCGTAGAGCATTATTGTGGGAATTTGTTATTCTAGAGTGCGGTGATCCCAATATTTCATTCAAACTATTATAGAAGTCCCACCCAAGCTCGATTTCCTTACAAGTCGAATTGAGTGACATATATTTAAAGCTCCCAATCCCCAGACATCAATGACGATGGTTAGATGGTTAAATATATAAAAGGTTGTAATTCAATGAATACAAATTTAATAGCAATACAACAGCTTAATAATTCAAAATTCCAATTCCACTCTGTCTGCTTGACCCTTTAATAGTATATTTCATCACTAGATTGAAAGTGTGATATTAATTTCCACGCGTCCTTGTAATTTACTTTGGTATTCTATTCACTCATATTTCTCTGATTTCCTTTTCTTATTTCTCCCCGACAATCACCAAATTCCTTTTCCTCCTCTTCCCCTTAGACTCCTCTATACCCCTTTTCCTCCACGTTCTCCTCCAGACTTCTGTCCCTCCTATTCCTCTTCTACACTCTCTTCATCATCTCTTCACCGACTAGACTTCTGTTAACCTTGACGGCTCTCCTAATCTCAATTTCGTGCCAACCTCTTTGAGACTCGGTGATCAAAGGAACCAGACGTTCTGTCCCCTAAAAAACTTCTGTTTCGACGCCTGACTTCTCTCGGAGTAACACTAGTGCTCAGAAATCTGTATAGGTGAAACTAAATTTTATCTTAGAGTTTTTAAATATATAATTCGACCTATATTGTAATCACACCATCTATCTCAATTCATATTGGATATCGCTACAAACGGACCCAATGCAACTTAGCGGGCAATGTCCCTCTCGCTGTCTGTCAATGTGGAGACAGATGAGAGCATGCCCCATTCAGTGCTACGTCTTCCATTTGATCTTTGGACTAAGCTGTAACACACTGGAATGAAGCGGTGGGATTTATCGCCTGTACTGATTCTGGAATCCGGTGATCGGCCGGTCAGGTTCCCTAGTGTAAGAGTCAATGATCGGGTATCAAAAACAATGCAGTGTTACTGTTCAAAATAACAAAATTATAGCTTGCTTATACACGACCTCACTGCTAGAATGTGTTTTGTCAGGAAGGCATTAAACTGAAAGATTAACTAAGGTCAATTTTACAATTTAGATATAGGTGACAAATAATCATAACTAAAGGAAAGCGATTTATAAATTAAATATACATCACAAGCGTTGTTATATGTTTTTCAAAGTTAGCTTACATATGTCAACGGTATGTAGAGTCTTGGCTACATCCAAAATTTATATTAAGGGAATACATCCTTGCATCGTATCACCTGTATAATATGTACAAGGACAAACCACCACCAATTTTGCAAAATACCACTGTAACAATGCATCACTTTAAATAACAATGGTGCTGATCTGATGTCTAATATGGACACATTAATGTTACATTGTTCCTATTATTTTGATATTCGTGGAGGAGGGCTCATAAACTTGTTAATATACTTGATCCAAAAATTTTCAATTTAATTTTTTACATGTAAAATACTGATTACTGGTGATGTCAGATACTTGGGAAAAAAAGAAATAAAAATAAATGAATCTGATTTTACGCTGTCCCCATGATTATAATTGTAAATTTCTTCATTAGTTACCAGCAAAAATCCTCATTTTCATGCATAAGAATAGACCCTCGTATATCATTATTATCAGGCTTCTCGAAAACTACTTGACTGATGCCAGACGTTCGTACGAGTTCAGAGCAATATACCGCGAGCAAGGCGAACAAATTATAAGCAGTCTAGTACAGTATATATATATATATATATATATATATATATATATATATATATATATATATATATATATATATATATATGGACATAGTACACAATTAATTTCACTATATATTCTCTACATTTGTTTCTCAGTACTGAACTTTCCACTGTGTGACAATCAATACAAATCAAATGTTAATCTAAAATACCTTCAAAGATGACTTTACGGTTTAGTTCTTGTCAAGGGTTGACCTGCATTTTTTGAGAGGCTGAATTGTAAACAAAACACCAGGCAACGGAACACAGAATTCACTTACGGATCATCACCATGACCTTATTACTCAATGTGCACTGTCGCCGAAATACACACAGACAACCACACCATAAGCTCAAATTGTAAAGAATAAACAATTGCCTTTAAATCCTTACCAAGAATGCCAAAATCTGACTCTAGTATCACCACTAAATTTAGACCGGAAAAAGTGATCTAAAAATAGACTGGGACTACATTCGTGGGTACTGAACCGGATTTTATTAATTGTGTACTGATTCCTGAAAGGGTCTATGTTTTTGTCAAACTTTTTTTTGGCATGCCACTACTATTTCAACTTCATGCATAAAGTCTTTTGAAATTTCCTTGCAAGCAAAACACGTGACAGCTATCAGAAAGTGTGTAGTGCTTGTGTTCTATAGGGATCCAATTGTTCTTAAGAAACCAAAACTAAATTTGCTATATCTTCCTTAATTATAGGAATTTTTCAATGAGGTAAAAACCTAATTGTAATACTTGATAAGGCCTGTCTAAAAATATTCTTCAAATTAAAAAATATTGATATATTAAATTTTAATAAAAATTTAAATAAATATATAAATTTTAAAAACTATTTATTTTACAAAAATTAAATTTTCATACAAGTTATGACATTCAGTTTCACAAATTTAAGGCAGAAAAGTTGATTAATGAATGGTGTTTAAAACAAATGGTAGTTTAGGTCTGTACAACTGATAATATTAATCCCAGGGGTACTGAAGCATGATAGCTCACAATGATTTTGACAGCCAATTGCAACATGCCTATCCAGATGCATATAGGTGTACATACTAAAGAAACAATGACAGGTGCTATGTTCCACATTTATTGTTTTAGGTACTTGCGCAGTTGTTTGTATAACTAATAACCCACTCAAATTTAAAGTTTTGATGGGACCACTACCATGTTTTATAGCAAATATGCATTCCATTTTAATGCCGATAACTACAAAAGTCAACAATGCAATATGAAAATACAGTTTCAGGGTACTTCCACCTTACAGAAGAATGATGTGAATCTCTGTCATGAAGATCTAAGCCATGTCTTTGAGATGCTGTATATCAGTGTACTAATATGAACTCATCTTGGTCACTTATATCAGCAGACTGCACATGTTCTTATGAGACCTTGCTATCACCATTGAACTACTGGAGAGCTTCCAAAATGATACAACTCTAATACTTTGTTCCAGATACCAGGCTAGACCTGAAAAGATATAACATGTTTCACTTAATTCTAAAACAAAAACAGAAAGATGTAGGCAAATGAAGTTAAAATGTGTTAGAAATGGTGATTTCAAAATAACATTAAGGTTGCAAATAGGGTTAAAACAGGTAAACTTGATAGAGTAACACTCAAAGATGTGAAGCAATGGGCATGTATTAAAGTGACAAATGCATCCTAAAAATAGATGAAGTTTCTACAAGCATATTTAGCCATTTACAGGTTAAATAACTAATCAGGTAGAGTATGTATCATAAAGTTTAAGGCAATGTTGGAACGGTGAGGTTTGATCATTGGTGCAAACATTGATACATACCAGTATAGTGGAAAGTCAAATGACAATGTACCAAATTAAAATTTATTACTATATGCAATCCTATTCATGAAAGAAAAATAATTTTAGATATTGCAAGTGAATATAGCAAAATGTGACCACACAGATCAACTATAGGTACCAATAGATCCTATATCATCAACTAAATGTGAAATTTTCATCCTGAAAACTTGTAAACAAGGATGGATATTTGCATGTGTGGGACATATGCAATGTACTTGGTAACATCACATGTGCAAACATGATTCAAATAATCTGTTTGAACATTTTTAGTCTATTTTTAAGAGTCTTGGCTACCAAGTTATTAAGTTCAATGATTCAATGATTCAATGGAATCAGATATCAGCTGATGCTGCAATACCGCCCTCTGTCAAAGTACTAAATTGAAATGTGTTACCATACAGAGGCATATTCATGATGAAACTAACATCTTGGGATATTTTAAGTGCACACAGACAAAATTGAGCCTTACAGATTCACTATAGGTACTATGTCAGCCTAACAATGTCAACTTTTGATTCCAAACATTACAAAATATATGCATATTTGTTCATGTCAGCTATGTAACCATATTAGGATCAGTTGTAGAAAGTTAAATTCAAATAATCTGTTTGAATATTACTTATGTAATCTTTAAAGTGTCAGATAACAAATATTATTAGTCATTAATAATGCATAAAGCAAAATGGATCATGAGAATTCTCACAATATCATCTGGGCCACAATGCCGCACTAGATCAATCAACATCTTAAAGAAACTAAACACTAAAATGGAATGCATTCTGTGTTCAACTTACATCATTTTGCAGTTTTCTTACATGCAATGGTAAATATACCTGGGTAAAGTATATTTTACCCCCTCTCACCTGTATTTCATTTTCTGACAGCTTAATATGATTTTGTGGAGAACTTAAACAGGTTCTAGTATAAAGTCTTCATCTCTGTCCTCTCACTAAATACCCTATAACTATGTGTATAAACAATTACTGATAGCTATACAAGCAGATATGTGTTACTCAGGAAGTCACCCCATCATAAACACATAAATTAACTGTTTGGACCCCAAATAAATAGTTTCAATGACCTAAAGGTACAAAGCAAAGTACAATTTTGTCTTCATGTATTTTAAATGTGGGTCTCATTTTGACTAATACAGATATTTTCTCTGATCAAATTTGACAAATATCCATGATTTGAGCTTGTATATGATGTAGGAGTATATATATGCTGATATAATTTCATATCATTCCAAATAAATATTATATATGTGTATACTTGGTGGAAAATTTTTATTTTTTAATTGTTTTTTAAATTTCATTTAAATTTTTAAAATTAAAATTATTTTTTTATTTTTAATTTCATTTTTATATTTTTAAAGACAATATATATAACCTATTAAAATTTCATGTGTATGTCATTAATAATAAAAATTTTATATCAGTTTCAAGTTTTTACTGACATGACATAGTACACAATTAATTTCACTATATATTCTCTACATTTGTTTCTCAGTACTGAACTTTCCACTGTGTGACAATCAATACAAATCATATGTTAATCTAAAATACCTTCAAAGATGACTTTACGGTTTAGTTCTTGTCAAGGGTTGACCTGCATTTTTTTGAGAGGCTGAATTGTAAACAAAACACCAGGCAACGGAACACAGAATTCACTTACGGATCATCACCATGACCTTATTACTCAATGTGCACTGTCGCCGAAATACACACAGACAACCACACCATAAGCTCAAATTTTAAAGAATAAACAATTGCCTTTAAATCCTTACCAAGAATGCCAAAATCTGACTCTAGAATCATCACTAAATTTAGACCGGAAAAAGTGATCTAAAAATAGACTGGGACTACATTCGTGGGTACTGAACCGGATTTTATTAATTGTGTACTGATTCCATATATATATATATATATATATATATATATATATATATATATATATATATATATATATATATATATATATATATATATATATATATATATATATATATATATATATATATAAAGAATACAAATCATATGGCGAATAACAACCCTCTCAAGCGTACTGAATCCACGAAGGGATCACGTGTGTCAGGGATTAATTAAAATATATGCAATAAACTGACGACGAACAGTACGAAACTAGTAACTAACTAGCCTAAGCGGTTTCGACTCTTAATGAGTCTTTTTCAAAGGCAAATACAAAACATAGTTACGACAAACAAATAGGCACAAAAACGTTGTGTTTGTAAACCTCTACATTTCCGTCTTCACATGCGCTAAAACTATAAATACAACCAGCTTGTATAGACTAGTTGCGGAAACTGAAAACGTTGTATAATTCCCTAAAAGTCTACAAGCCAAAGCGACATCTATTTTTACTTTGTGTACATATGTAACGCAGATTATATCCCGGATATTTGATTCTATACCGGTTATTCTTATAGTAAAAATTGAAGGATAATAAGAAGATTTAGAAAATGTTAAATTCTACTAGTGCATAGTTTTCTTTTTCTAGTCTTCTTGGTTTAGACCGCTTGGTTTCAATGTTCTAAGGCGACGTATCCAGTATGATTCCTTTTCCTTCCTGGTTTCGGAACTCCAACTGTGGTTGTTAGCAATAGCGATAAGTATTATATCACTGAAAGTGTGGCCAGGGGAGGAGAAGTGTTTTGCGACCGGGCTTCTGTACAGCTTTTTTGTCATCCAATCAGATCTATGAAGGTTTATCCTTTTGTGTAGCTTTAAGTTTCTCCCACGTACTGAAGGCCACAGATCTTACATGTGATGAGATAAATCACATTCTCTGTTTTGCACGTTTTGTTTTGACCATGTATGTTTAATTTTTCTTTAGTCACTGTGCTAGTGAATGTCTTGGTCTCTATCATATGTTGACAGGTTTTGCATCTTTTATCGCCACAGGGTCCAGATTGACTAGGTTGGTTTTGACTAGCGATTGGCGTTGGCTTGGCCCGGACTAGGATGTCCTTTATGTTTTTTGGTCTCCGGTAAGCTACTACAGGTTTGTTAGGAAGTATTAGGTTTAGTATGTCTGACGATTGCACGGTTGGCCAGTGGTTTGCGATGATTTTACCTACTTTTGGATTGTCTGGGTGATAGGTCAGAATAAATGGTATCCTATCAACCTTTTCTTTCTGTCCATATCTGAGTAGGTCATCACGGTTTGTTTGTTTGGCCCTTTGGATTGCCTCCGCAATCAGGTCTTTGTCGTAGCCTCGGTAAATTAAATGTTTAGCCAGCTCTAAACGTGCAAAACAGAGAATGTGATTTATCTCATCACATGTAAGATCTGTGGCCTTCAGTACGTGGGAGAAACTGAAAAGCTACACAAAAGGATAAACCTTCATAGATCTAATTGGATGACAAAAAAGCTGTACAGAAGCCCGGTCGCATAACACTTCTCCTCCCCTGGCCACACTTTCAGTGATATAATACTTATCGCTATTGCTAACAACCACACCTGGAGTTCCGAAACCAGGAAGGAAAAGGAATCATACTGGATACGCCGCCTTAAAACATTGAAACCAAGCGGTCTAAACCAAGAAGACTAGAAAATGAAAATTATGCACTAGTAGAATTTAACATTTTCTAAATCTTCTTATTATCCTTCAATTCTTACTATAAGAATAACCGGTATAGAATCAAATATCCGGGATATAATCTGCGTTACATATGTACACAAAGTAAAAATAGATGTCGCTTTGGCTTGTAGACTTTTAGGGAATTATTCAACGTTTTCAGTTTCCGCAACCAGTCTATACAAGCTGGTTGTATTTATAGTTTTAGCACATGTGAAGACAGAAATGTAGAGGTTTACAAACACAACGTTTTTGTGTCTATTTGTTTGTCGTAACTTTGTGTTGTATTTGCCTTTGAAAAAGACTCATTAAGAGTCGAAAGCGCTTAGGCTAGTTAGTTACTAGTTTCGTACTTTTCGTCGTCATTTTATTGAATATATATATATATATATATATATATATATATATATATATATATATATATATATATATATATATATATATATATATATATATATTGAACGGATTGCAGGGGAAATCTTTTAGATGCACATTTTATAGTTGCGAGCAACATTATTACATAGTTTTGAGTTACTAAACTTGAGTGAGTGCTCAGGAAAAAAATCTACGGAACAGTGTAAAGATGCACATTGTGTTGATTCAAGAGTAGTTAATGTTTTTGTAAGAAAGTTCTGTTTAGCAATCTTACCTGCGTCAGGATACAAATATATTAGAATGTCTCAAAACGAATTTGCATCCCAAATTTTGGGATTTCAGAAAGAATATGTTATCATTTATGTATTTGTATTTTCAATGATTCTTTTACCTGTGTAGGAAATTCTAAACACCTCAGTATAATCAAGGATTTATTTTCTTCTACATATCAGGAATTAGTATCAGCATATTTGGCGGTAAGGTAAAGAAAACGAGCCTATGTGTGTCACGGAATAAGTCAAGAAAAATCTTGATCTTGTCTTACATCTATTTTTCACCTTTATTCCTTGTGCAGGCGCAAAACGTTATCTGAGGTGAATAATTGTTTCTCTAGATGCGCGATTCTTAAACTATATGGGACTTGAGTCAAGATAGGCATAGAATATACGAGTTTTGAAAATATATATTGTTCACTCTCCTATGGATTTAAGTTTGATTTATTTATCGGAGACACGAGTCGTTTCGTTTTTGTCAGCGAGTGAACGTTCTCCATTAAGTTCTCCAGCCAATGGGGTAAGTGATAAATTTATAATTTTTATGATTTTGGAAACCAATTTTCTTGTTTATGTCATATCGAGTAATGAAGCCTTTTACGTTGCAAACTTTGCTATTAGAGTTTAAGTTTTGAGTATGTCTATAGCAATTTAATTCAGAATCCATTATTATAGCCAGTTTGGCATTAATGTTGGAGTTTAGTACTGTCCGTAGCTATTGAGGGTTAAGAGTATGTGTCCATAGAATGGCGTGTTGTCAGTACGTATGTTAACCCCTGCTGTCCGGGACCCCAAGTGGCCGAGGGTCTAAAGCGCTGTCCGTTACGGATCACTGCCATCTCACCTCTGCGTGAATTCGAGTCTAAGATTCGGCTAATGTTGACATGTGAGAAAGCTTGCCAATAGCTTCTCGTCGGTCGGTTGTTCTTTCAGGTAATTTCCAGGTTTTTTCCTCCACCATTAATACTGGCCACAAGGAATAGCATATCGTGTGCTGAAAAATGGCGTTAAGCCCAACAACAACAACAACAACAACAACAACAACAATCTACTATTATATGGTTTAAAAATTAACATGAAATTACCAATACCTGGAAATCTTAACATAGTCTGCTTGGGTAACACAAAAAGAGTAGTGGCTTATTTATTTCTTTATTCCTTTTATCTACTGTCCCCTATTCCTGAATAAAGTAAAGAGTGTGTGCATCATACTAGGCTCACAAGGCTGACGCTTTAGGATATACAGGAACCCCAACAAAGAAGAAATATTCACATCCACAAGTTGAGGCATTGATATAACATTATGCAGTTGTAAAATACAAGCGGAACAACTGTTTCATACTCAGGCAGATATACCCGTTGTTATCTTCCTTCACCCACTTTGATTAACTAGTTCGTACAGGGAGAATTTTCAAAAGTTTCACTCAATTGTGGCATCAAGCACTTCATTAAGGGGTAAACTTATGTGTACACTCCCCAGTTAAAACATGGTAAATACCTCTCGCCGGTCACAACATGACCACTCGATGACTGATCTAATTTTCTGATACTATTATTATCTACGTATTCATTCGCTCATAACTTACACCAATAGAAATAAGGCACTCAACACCTTTTATCCATTGCCATTTAAATAGCCTTATTGATTCTGAAGAGCTAAAAGGGCGAAAAGTTTATCCATTGCCTCGGGGCTTCCACATACCCGTCTTAATATCAATGGTCAACTTATGGTCTACTTCGCAGTGATTATCACTAATGTGCATTATGTATACAAACAATGAATACCAAAAATAAGAACCATATTATCATCACTGATATCACCAAGCCTCAAAGATGGAAAATATCAGATCAGGAATTCGCACAAATTATTAAGATTTATCATGAAACAAATAGAATCTAACCCCTTGACTCTGTCAATATATAATCTCAGAGGTAGACCCCGTCATCTCAGACAAACACAAGTATGTAGATCTCTGACTTAAATAACAATGTCGGAAGACCAATCACAGCGTTTTCTAGAACAAATCGAGGGTAACACAACACCAGCAACTATCCCTATATCATCAGAGCTAATATTTTCCTGAATTTGACTTACAGCCAATGAAATAGCTCTAGCACAATTAGGGGTATATTACATTTGGTATATATCAGAATAAAATCATGTTGTCGTTTGCAAACAAATAATTCTTTGGTGTTTGCATATACAAGTAAATCTAATGGAACCCCGATTGGCAAGTTGCTGGTATTCCTAACAAAACAGATCAATAGTGAATTTCAGCGCTGAATCAAATTTATCAAAGGAAGAGACCCAATATCGTCTTCACGGTTCATGAAACAACGTTACCAGCCTCTATAGAAAATATGAACACAGATTATGACGCAGGTATTAGTTAGGCATATCAATCCATCAAAAGATGTCTCTGCACTGGAGAGCAATAGAAACTAAAACATACTGTGTTAAATATGTTTCCGATTTGAAAGTCACAGCCAGACGGCACTTTTATCACCGTTGAAATTATATGGGAACATACCCCTCCTCAGGATCTAATATACCGAATATGATATCAAAGTATTATTGGATGGAAATAATTATGACCACAAATTAACAAACGACAAACTACGTCATACTTTCACCCTTATTATAAAAGTGTAAAGCCCTGGTTAGTGATTTTTTGAGGGTTACAATCATCATCCAAATAGAATATATGCACCAGGCTACATAGGACTTGAAGTTTGTAAAAAAGTTATACAAACAGTTATCGAATGCACCGGACGAATTATCAATATTGATTATGGCACTACAGACTGAGCTAAACAATTATACCTGAACAAATACTCGATCGCTGAGACAGATCTGCCAACGTTCAAACTTTCCACATATGACGCCGACGAGATGAAGAGAAACGGCAGTGACATCATCAATGACTACTACCAAAAAACAAAACAAAAATGTCAGAATCTGAATCAGAATAAAAGTAAATAATACTATAAGAATAGAAATAAATATTATAATCTGAATAAAAATAATAATAATAAACTTAAATATGAATAAATATTATAATTTCAATCGAAATACTTATTACAATCTGAGTCTGAATCAAAATCAGAAAGAAAATCAATATTTTATCTGAATCTCATAAAATATTATCATCTCATTAAAAGTATATGATATGAAAAACATAAAACTAAAATCTGAAAAGAAAACTATGTTATAATCTGAATCAGAATAAATGTTGCAATCTGAATAAAAATAACTACTAAAACAGAAAAAATAAGCATTATATTCTAAATAAAATATTATAATCTGAATAAAATCTTATAATATGAATATAAAACAGAATAACAATAAATATTATACCAAAAACAAAAATAAATATTTTAAACAGAACGAAAAAAATATTATATTCTGAAGAAGGTATTTTAATCCGAATTTGAATCAGAATTTGTCTCTTTGTTCCTTTTATCTAATGTACCCCTGTTCCTGAATAAAGTCAAGAGTGTATGCAACATACTAGGGGACAAGGCTGACGCTTTCGGATATACGGCCCCCCCCCCAAAAAAAGAAATATTCCCCTTTACAAATTGAGGTTGTGATATAATATTATGCAGTTGTAAAATTCAAGCGTGGCAACTGTTTAATACTCAGGCAAATTCACCCTGAATTATC
>JAEAOA010000308.1:585000-622500 GCA_016746295.1 Potamilus streckersoni
GATGCTGCATTGAATGACAAGCGAACAAGTACAATAATTAGTTATCTTCACTCTCATCTAAGATACATTTTAGATCCAAACTTAATACCTTAGAGGCAGACATTCCGCAGCAGTAGACGCCAAAGTAACCGGGATTATCCGTGACAAACTTTATCCTTATCGATGACGTCACGCTAGATATTTTGTGACGTTATATGAAAATTCCAAAAACAGGAATATTGACGGATATAGACAAGCAATAGTATGAATGATCATATCCTGTGACGGCTTTTGTTTATGTTTGAATGATAAGAATAACGTTGATGACATTCTGCCTAAGAAAATTTCGACGTTGATATGTATCGCTGAAATAAATATAGAACATTTCACAAAGGTGATACCTGACAATGGTTTAAAGCAGCTGAGACGCAAAAGAGTAAATGAATGGGCTGGGAGAAAATGTAGCTACGACCAATGACGTTGCTGATTTTCTGAGTTGGAAAAAATTAAATTTTCCGACAATAGTCAGGACACGACACTAATAATCGAGATTTCGTACGAATAAAAATATAAGTCAAAGGGAGCTTAATATAAAATATAAATCAAAGGAAGATCAAATGTTCTGATAGTTGATTGGAACGTGTGGGAGTCGGACGCTATATTTTCAATTTTATCAAACGTCTGAGTAACAGTGAACCCGTATCCAGGCGGTTTTGTTTTTAAAGATGCCAGTATAGCTATTAGGTGCAGTTTGAACGGCCCAATTGGGATAATTATAGGTAGAGGGTGAAAGGTTGTGTATTTTACCACCGTGTACAGGATCCGTATAGTTGGGGCAATATTTGCTAGATCCGGATCCGGATCCGGATGTCACTGCGACTTTTATTATTATAATTTCTCAAAAATGTCTACGTAAGTATTCTATGTAATTGGGTGACGTTTCAACTATTTCGTGAAATTCGAAAGCCTGGCGACTGTATAAAACGCAGAAAGACGTCGTTCAATCGCAATCTGTCGATGAAAAATATGCACCACGCCGCCAGCTATCGATTAAAAGCATACGCCGATTTGTAGGCTAAAATTGAAATTAGTTATATTTTGCATTCTTAAGTGCTGGACTGCTGGTAAGTTTCATATTTGTATTTTCAGCTTGTAGTGTTCACAAACTATGAGACAGGCTCCAGATTCTTTAAGCATAACTTCGGGTCCGGATTCTTTCGACTATAGAAAACTAGCAAGTCTGGATGTTGCCGAACAGTTCACTTTTCGGCCGGTGCGTATGTTCGGAGCGGTTTCCGATCACCCCCTGATTATAGGACAGAAATTGTTATTGCTGTGGTGACAAAGATTATTTCGAAATATGCAAATGATAATGATGTTATCGAACAATTACTCACTAATTGCTTCAACATTCCATCAGTTGTTCCTTACTTTGCTCAGGAGGAACATTCATTGAAGCCAACGCATTTTAAAATTCTGGACGATATCCTACGCAATGGCGTATAATACGGACACTTTGGACTATCAAACACAAAATACAATTATAATATATCTTATTTGATATTGTTACATGTTGTCCTTGACATTTTCTTCGAATTGGAGTGTTTTGAGTATTTTGAAAGATTTGGATATCCAACACACAAGATGATAAGAGTTGCGGTAAGCGATCCCTTGCCAGATTTTAACTTAACTGGATTTGCACATATTGAGTAATTGGAGATCTTTGAGCATAATCCCGATCTTGGCAGAAATATAATTGCGAAATTTACACAAGGATAAAACGACGTTGTACAAGATTATTCATCGACAATGTTGAGCTCGAATTTATATTTCCTGATAAAACAGATAAATATAACATGTTGATTTAAATAATGTTAACCTATTAGATGGAACAAAACTAGATATAATTCTGAGCTACAATGATGGTGACTCATCAGTTTACTCATTTAAGATTTGTGACACTAGTGTATGTTTCAATAAATGTATTATCGATGATAAGCATATTTTTACATTGCAAAGTCAACGATATTCAACGCGCAGTTGAATGTGCATGATTCACGACTACGAGTTATAATAGCTTCATGCATTAGAAAGATTATCTGCATGATGAACTATTGTATTGAATATTGTAGGTGATGGTACATATATTTTCCATATTGGCTATTGTACTAACTAATCTGCATCAACAGAACGTTCGATACCTTCTTGAGCATGTTTACAAGTCGCTGTTTTACCCTTCTAATATATTCGTGGGTTGTAATAAATCGATTCCATCATTACAATAATAATCGGCCTACTAATTACAGCCTCCTAGAACTAGTTTACCTTTCATTGCAAATCTTATCACGCGGTTTATTAAACGTATTCTAATCAGCGGATTAGACAATACTGTTAGTAACATTACAATTTTATATATACTAGGTTTGAATTAAATGTTTCGAAATAAGAAGACCAAATGTTGTAAGATATACGACCTTAATTGAGCTGAAACAGACGACAAACGGCGAATTTAGTATCTTGTAGCACTGATATAATATACATTTTTGAACACGGAAAATGAAATATGACAATAGTAGCTTTCACAGATACATATACTATTTCTGTTTTGATAAATATTATCGCTCGAATGATCAACAGTAGACTGTTTTGGATAACAATAAACTCCAAGGATGACCAAATATCGTGACCGGGATTTCATCGATACAAGATGAATATCATCAGCTACAACAATAAAGGAAACTAATTGATCAACATCTAGACCTTAAAATAAATTACAAAGCAATATATATTAGTATATTGATTAGTAGGCCGATCGAGAGAGAGAGAGATACAGACAGACAGAGAGACAGAGAGACAGGGAGAGACAGAGACAGAGAGAGATCCAACTCTTGGGCAACGGCCAACTTTCACAAAGCCTATAAGCGAGGGGGGTTGCGCCAAATCATAATATTTGATTGGATGATGATGGGTTGCAAAAGAATATGGGAATGGTGGCCCGTTTTACCCAGAACAAAATATATAGCTAATTTTGTCATGATTCAGTTTGATTATTCATTTCAGGGAAATAGCAGTCCTTTTGGTATGGTATACATGTGAATAAAATAGGTTAATGAAACTTTCTGAAGCCGATAATTAAAATTTTGTATTTAACATTTGTGACAGAAATTCCCAAAAATTTAGTTTCGTTGTTTATATTTTTTCAAGTGTTTATATTTCATACTAAAATCTTCAAGTGTGAATAAATACTTTGACGTCATTCACACTCAAAGATTTCGTCCTAAATTAAGAATATTCAGACCATTTGATCTCGTGCACTTGGAACGAAATGTACAAGACCTAAATCAGCAGGTGATGAACATATTGATCGAATATCACTCGATATACTATTTCGTCAACGCTAACAAGAAAAACTCTGTTTATAGTATTTGTGATAAGGTGAGCAGCAATAAAGAAGATATTTCACAGCGTTACCGAGCAATTCAGTCATTATAATATGTTTGGTCCCTAAGCAGATTGACCTAATTTAAAAACTTACAGGAAATAAAGGAGCTAAAAAAGAATCGCACAACACAAATAAAGAAACTCCTAAAGACGAGAACTAAATCGGAAAGTTTATATGAACAAGGCAAGATAAACAAAATAGTTATCATTGAAATGAGTGATTATATATTAAAAACGTATGATTTACAAATTTTTATTTTGGTAATTATCAATATCTTTTTCTCTGGATGGACCAGTCGAAATTACAAGTAAACGAAATGTTGATCAGCAAACTGAAAAAAGTTATTTACACTAGTCTATGTGAAACTACTGCCATCACTAGCTTTAACAAAGTTATTAATGATTATGAAAAAGCATTGAACAATAATTTGGATAGATAGGTGTATTTGTTTCATACATACTCGACAAATGGGAGGATAATCTTAAATTTCAAGATGAAATATTTATATCTTGTACAGTTTGAGAGGCAGAATAGGAGATACATTTGACTGATGTGCTTAATAAAGACAGAAATATAAACATCTTATTATTCAACACAACGACTTTCCACTTACGAAACTCTTCACATAAACTGACGAGTACAAAGACTGACAATTCCAAAGCGTTGGACGCAAATATATTTCTTAACGTATGTAAGGTAACACAATCAAGCAGATTGGACAGAACTATTTCTATAGATGATATCTTAAGTATTAATTTGCAGCATAAAATGATGTTTTGTGAGCTTAACTTCCGTATTCTGCACAATAAAAGTAATATTAGCAATGCAAAATGTGAAGAAAGACTGCGGAAAATTTCCGGTGAATCCCATCTACCCAAGGGACGCCTCTAACCAACTTTACCCAGATACCAACATTGACGATCCCTAGTGTTGAAATGACTCACACAGTGGTGAGATGAAATTGATTAAGAAGACGAGCTCTTTCAAACACTTGGTGATACGTGGCACAACAAAGTAAAAGTAGGTAGCGGAAAAGATTCTAGCACAACTACGTAACACAATCTATATTATTCAATGAAAGGTTATGGCACTGGCCATAGTCTGTTCAACAGACGACCATTGTGGTCCGGTTAGTGTTCGAGAGTTCTTTACCCTGCAAATTGACTTCCAGCTCGACAAAATACTGCCTATAACCTCTGGTTCATTGCATTATACACCTTTACGATCGCTGCCGCTATTCAGAAACATTCCTCCTTCTACATCTCCGTCGCCATTAAACAACCAGCAAACAACACAAATCTGCTGGCTAAGGTCTATTCCAGTAAGAAACATCCATGTTTTCGTGTACATCCAGCAGTTCGCTTGGCTTCGAGAATAGGTCCGTTGTCTACGTATATGACAGGTATTCGGCATGGAGCGAAGAGTGGTCATTATCAGATGCAAAACCACTATCTCGTAGCTGAGCCATCTTTCTGCCCTACTGGCTTCAACATTCGTGGGCACATGTGGACTATGATGGACTGTTTTCTGAAAGGATAGAGTCGTTGCGCAGTCAATCTTGTCCAACGGGGCCAGGCCGCAGACTCTTCCTGTAGCTGTGGTATTCCACAGACCCCATCTAAATGTTACAATATAAATTTCAAACGACAATATGACAACACTTAATCATCCGTTAGTTGTTCCTGCGATTTTGATATAAGGTCCGGAGGTTTGTTTTACGCTCTACCAGAAAATGGAAAGCTTTAATTTATAGAAGAAAGCCATGACCAATTATGTTCACAAATAAAAATAATGTTACTCAAATTTAAGGTGATGCAATGTAAGAACTATTTTCAGCTACATAAAAAGAAAAATACATATAAAAAATGTAGCAAATAAAACATATAATAGTAAAGCATACATAAATGTAGTAAAGGAAACATAATTATAGTGCATACATGAATAGGAATGAATTTAGTCTGATATCAATTTATCAATGTATATAGTTTCGTCTTATTTATTAATTCATGATATTCTCTTTGTTGTGCTTTCAAAACACAGGCAGAGGCTTGACATATATTTATCTTGTTTTGTCTCAATTAAATTCATTTGAGCAACTGTCTCCAAATCGATTCCACGAGTTAATATAGAATGGACACACGGCGCACAAGATGTAATATTTTCATCTAGTTAATTAGAAAAATAATAGCATACATATATTTTTAAATATTGCTACGAACGTTTCCTGGCATATTAGAAAGTAGCTATCATCAATTTAATAAATAATATCTGAGATTTTGCTTTTGTCGAAAGCGGTTTCATCATCCATGTTACATGCACACACATAAGCACATTTTGAGGCAGAGTGTTAGGCACACAGACATGCATCAACGTCTATTACTGCAATGGTACCTGCATGGTGCATGATACTAAAAAGAATATAACGCCTTAATATGTCACCTAGAAAGTGTAAGATAAAAAGCGGCTTCAATTGGCACAAACGGAATCCAACATGCTGTACAAAATAGTATCATACTAAAACTATGACAAAACAATGAATTTATTAAACAACAAAAATAAGAATGCAACTTTAAGTAGCATTCATCGTGTTACTGCTACTATTTTTGTTCTAAGAAAATAACGTTCCATATTTATAACACTAGTAGTTTTAACAACTAATTTCTACAACATATAACAAATTCTTGGTTATAAGAATATCCTTAAAATCATGTGTAACTTCATTCAAATGTTACAAAATGGTGTGGTCACTAGTATAGATCGGTTACAAAGGAAAAACGCTTCAGTCTAATTTAAAAGCCTTTCATAAAAGTAAGAAATTGACATAAATGCCGTCGACATGACTTTTCCAATTTTAGATAATATTTAATGTCTCTAATAACAAAGATATTGGCTTTGAGGTTTACAATTCCCTAATCAGCACAGATGTCTTAAAATATGTTAACGATAACAATGTATCGCATAAGTATGTATTCTGAGTTCAGCAAGGAATAATCTAGATTATCAATACTGTGTGCAATTTTACTCTGATATTTAGACTATCATTTCCTATCTCTCCTATTTAGAATAAAGAGGCTGGAGTGTTATAAAACGGTAATAAGCTGCAAAGTTGAACACATGTTGTAGGCATAATTAAATTAATACCGTTCTTAAAATTTACTTGTTTTAACTATCCGCCATCAACACATATTCATTCAAAGGCAGTCATTTCTTTCATTTATAAATACATATAGTCATTCTCAATTTCAGACGCGAAAGAGATATTATTATTCGGCCGTCAAGAGTGTAATTTTAATGAGATTGCAATATCCGTAAACTATAACCTTTTCTGTGTATTGACAGGATGAGAAACATGCAAGATGTCTACCACACTTTTAATACATCGTTATGCTAAAAGGAGTTCGTCTATAGGTAATATTGAAATATGGTCATCACCTACAAACTGATGTGCTTCAGCAATAATTTGTTCACTTAATGCTTTAGAATCAATTACGTAGGACAACTTTAAAAATATTTCTGAAGCAAGGAATATGCATATTTCAAAGGTCAACATTTAGAGGAGACTAATACTGTCTGGAGTGATTGTTTTAAAACATAAATCCAAATTATTACGGAGAAGAACAATTAATGGCAGCAAACATCACTACAATGAATCACTTGACAATAATTATACCAATAGCGAAAATTCATAAGCGATGTACTCTAACAATATTATTCAGGATTTATACTTAAGGTATTTCTACCGTTTATCACAACGCTAAGTTTTTACCCAAGCAAATTATTAACTCAGAAAGAGAATAGTCTTTTAAACTTATAATTTAGATTCCATATTTATGAGAAGGGGATCATATTTCCGTAAATTACCACTGAATAGCTCTATAAAATATACAGTTGATTCAGAGATAACACGATTCCTCAAATATATAAAACACAACAGCAAACAATGAAGACGCTAATGGATATCAAGGAAAAATGTTATTACTGTGATTGGTCACTTTAAATATTATAGTCAGAGTTTGAGAATATTAATGGCAATAACGGTCAGTTCCTGAACAGAAATGCCAAGTGGAGTAGAATGGGAATTTAAGATGTAGCGACCGATTTGGGGACAATAGGAATGAAATGAACACATGTGGGACCAGAGGAAATACTAATTTAAATGTCTGCAATCAGTCTGTCATCCAGTAACCGACACAACCACACACAATCTAAAATCACTTTACGCCAGAATTCAATGGAGTGAGTGTACGAGTCACTTTATAAGATACAGCAAGAATGAATGGTCGGATTTGTATTTTTTTTTTCCATTGCATGCCTTAAAAAGTACGCGAGGGATAATATCCATATGATTTAAATTGGTGTGCCACATGAAACGCAATGATATATGGAGATACGAAAGAGCATATATTCAGTGTCATAAAAATGAACACATCACCGTTTTAAATGTCAACATCTATAACTATAAGATGAAAGATCTCAAAAACAAATACAAATCAATATGTGAACCATTTTTACCATCAGCATATTTACAATATATAACCGTTATACACACAACGACATCTTTTTGCTTTATCTTCGTTTTAAAAATCTTTAAGATCAAATCGAGTCAGTAAATGTTCGAGGTAATAGGGATATTCGAGTCTGCCTTTATGAAGACTTTACACTCAATGTTGTCCACACACAGTATAATATGTTCCTTGTAATCTCCTATCGATAAGGAATTTCTCTTCATAAAGCTAGTGATTTCTAAGAATGGCGGCTACTCATAAAAATTATCATAGTTAGAATGGTTTCAGGGGTTCATAATCGATAACTGCCGTATGAAATGATGATATAGACTCAAATGGCTTTAGCGCTTGTGTGAGGATGTTCATTTGTAGCACATATGACATGATTTCAAGAAACCCTGTACGAACTGTGTCAGACGGTAATACATTTACCAGGTATCCACTTTGCATTTTATATTCAAATGTGAAGAAAAATCACTCTACTCTGACCTGTTTCTTCCAAGTAAGCTTAATATCCATTTTTTGTCAAAAGAGAGATTCGATGCGTTTTTCTAGTTCTCCTAACACTTACTTCATCAAATGTTCTTCTGAAATGAGAGGTCAGGCGTTAGTACTAGTCCATATTCTCGTATTTACGTATTATCAGATATGCATTGTTTCTAATCTGGATGAGGTGATTGTTGTGACATTCAAAACAACGTCTGTGTATCAAAGATGTAATTATTTCAGCCGCGTGCTTAGCTAACAGGATACTAAATGTTCTATCTGTCATGGCCATTTTGATATCATGGTTATTGCAACGTCGCTGATTTTGTTTTGTTCTGGCTCAAATACATGCTCTACCCCAATCTCCAAAGATGTTCTGTATTCAAAAGATAGTTTGTATTTTTCCATAGCCTATAACTGTATTGAACCACCTCCCTCAATTGTTTGTTTCCAGAGTTTTGTCACTTTATGCATACACTATGGCGTTCAATGTACTGGCCAGAATTTCTTCATACTTTTAATATATCTTCGTTTTAAAAATATTCGTAATCAAATGTATCCTTCTCTTGTCCAATCGACACGGCCTTTCTCAAGTCAAGCCATACAAAGTATCATAGTCAAATATGTTTCCATTGAAAAACGACGACGAATAAGTGCGTTCCTAATCTACAACTGACGTCGGAAATTGATAGTATCGGCCAAAATGGCTTTGGGGCTTGGATGAGGATGTTCATATTTAGCACATTGTTCTGGTGCAAATACATCCTAGACCCGAGTCTCCAAAAGTGTTCTGTATTCCAGAGATGGTTGATATTCTTCATTAGCCTATAACAGTCTTCAACCACTTCTCTCAACGTTTGTTTCCAGAGTTTTGTTAAATTATTCATACATGATGACCTAGAATGTAATGGCTAGAATTTTCAATGCTGAAATTCCATACGCATTTATAATGTGGACATGACCTTCTTCGCTGCCTTGGTGTGGAGTAAATAAATGGCCTATAAAGCATAACCTCCTACTTACTATTTATAGGATTTGCTGTGGTTGGTGTTCGTACCTGTCCTGTAGTTAAATAAATAGAGGTAAATCCTCAAGGAACGTTCCTGCTCAAAATCCTGCCAGCTTGTGCATATTGTAATGTTTAACTTTGATAGTATTTTGTGTTGACGGTTGCATTGGTGGCGATGCAAAAGATTTAACGTTTTTGTAGCTATCTTTCGAAACGGCGCAGGTACGGTCGGACGTGTTCGACAATTGTGTTCAACTAGTTAGCTTGAGACATCCTATGGAAGAGGGAATTCTTTGATTGAGTATAAGTCAAGCGCCTACACGGTTGAACAAATACTTATCTTGCACATTTCCACCTTCAAACTGATCATCAGTTTCATTTCCCTTCGACCGTGATTCAAATACCGTGTTTGTCTGCTTAGGTAATATCTTTGTCTTAGAATACAGCCATTGTGTCCAGGTGCATGTTTTGGGCTTCTTTCGCGTACGTCAGGTGATTTATAGGTACTTAAGGTATGGGGTAAATATACATGTTACTGTCCAGTTCGCTAATCAAAACAAAACACACTCGCTGAAGCTCTTAGACATGAATTGGAAGTACTGTGCTAATATCGTATCTGAGCCTTAATTATTGTTGTACGTTTTCTTGAACTTTGCCTTTCAGACACATGTAAATGCTATGTAAGTAGAATAAATCGTTCGTCATCAATTTAATATAGAGTATTACAGGAGCTGATATCTTCAAAGATGAGACGAGGTGAAATTCTATATATTGTGATTCTTGTAACGTCATCATGGACGGTAGAATACAAATAAATCAGGTTCGTACTTAAAAAATTACGAAGAATAAGTTGGATACGATAACCTTAGCATTCCAAGCGTAAACTTTTCTGGTTGTTCTCCTATATTTAGTTATGCCTATTACTTGTTGTTACCTACAAGAGAAAAGTGTGTCCTGGAGCGCAATGTGCTGCATATCTCTCTCTCTCTCTCTCTCTCTCTCTCTCTCTCTCTCTCTCTCTCTCTCTCTCTCTCTCTCTCTCTCTCTCTCTCTCTCTCTCTCTCTCTCTCTCTCTCTCTCTCTCTCTCTCTCTCTCTCTCTCTCTCTCTCTCTCTCTCTCTCTCTGTGCGTTCCAAAAGGTCTTGTCCTCTTTTCCCTTTGAAAAAAGCAAAAAACTTTTGTCTGCTCTGAAGGGAGCTTATATTAACGTTTACCATGCCGATGATACCATTTTGTAGAGGTTCGGTTGTTTGCTTCGAGCGACGTCTTGCTACAGTTACAATTTACCGGAGATACTTTTTCAGAAATGTAATGCCACAATGTGTTGAAATTTATTTATCGAACGGGTTTGAATAATGTATACGTTGGCTGTTCTTGCAACTATCAACTCATCTGGAACAAACGTACAGTTCACAGCTTTATTTTGCCAACACCATGCAATTGTTCAACTCTGTAAACATCAGGATGCACAGAATTTTAGTAATTGTTAGCTAACATAATCCTTTTATGGCTATCTTCAATAAATCATAAGCTGTTTACCTTTGTTACTCATGGATTCGAGGGTAATGGCATTGGTATAGAGATTACCATTTCCTTGCATTCTGTGTCTACTGCTTTCATTTTTTATGGTTTATACCGACATTATCCGGATGTAACAAATCTGGCTCTTTACAAACGACGTCCACGTGTTTCAATCGTTTACCTTATCGCGCAAAATTAAATATAGCGTTTGTGATCGGATAATTACTCATTTTGCAAGCATGGTTGTTGTGCCATTTTTATGGTTAAGCAGATGAGCATAATTTTGCAAGCAAGAGTCTTCTATCGGTCGTCTCACGTTGAATAAAGTGGTGCTTTCTATGGAACCGTACCTTCTTTGGTTTCGTTATTAATTTTCCCATTCATTTCATCTCTAAGTACGCTTTTCCAGACTATATTCAACTGTGTTTTTGTGTATGCATGGTGTATTTGATGTTATAGATGGTGCAACGTATCCTGGGTTACATGTGGCTTGTTGGACCGTTACATTCTTAATTTGATAACTAGTGTGGTTATAGATGGATTGAAGATGATATAAATGGTGCGATCCATACTATTTCCTTGGATTTGATCTTCCTCTCTTAAATTCTAAGCCAATACATGCTTTGGATATCACGCGTATGAGTGGTTGATGGAGTAAATGGTTTGAGGACTAGAAAGTTTGGTCTATTGAATATTGATTGTTTCAACCATTCAGGTTTTGACGCTGTGTGCAAACTACACCAGTAATTTTAGTGTGTGTATGTGTATGTGTGCTTTTCGGTATATGTATCCAATTCAGACTTTAAAACCTTAGACCCATCAATCTTTTGAACCTCAGATATCAACCCGCATGTCAGCCCAATGGTACAATTTAATATAGGATTTGCCTTTATCCCAGAAGTGTCCCTTCCAATGTAAACTTTTCCCTTGAACCCCTAGTAACCACTGTGTCCAGCAAGCGAACCATATTACTACAAACATTGGCTCTGTTTGCAAGGGTCAGGTAAAACTCTAGTGAGCTAAGTAATAACAGTTATCCATCAGAAAAAGTAAGCGAGTTTTATGATATAATCAATTTGCTTTTGAATGAATAATTTCCTTCAGAATATATATATATATATATATATATATATATATATATATATATATATATATGAATGTATATATATATATATATATATATATAAATAATATATATATATATATATATATATATATATATATATATATATATATATATATATATATATATATATATATATATATATATATATATATATATACAGAAATACAGACAGATGATGACTTTCAGACTATCGTCATAGTGTAAGCTTAACCATCCCAATTTAGTTACAATTTTATTTACAACATCTACAGCAATTAATATACTCATGGCAAAATCGTCTTCTATAACATAGTGACATTCTTGTGTAGAAAGAAGCTGTCAATTTCTCTTCACCTAAATATTTTCTTTTTTGTCCAAAGATAAATCATTTCTTCCAAAACGTTCCATATATAACATATGGTGATATTTTCATATTAATGACAAAATATATTTTACGGACAAACGTATAACATAACTTGATTGCCAAGCCCAAGAACATGAAATTATTCGCCATTAGTACACATATCTCCTACATGTGACTTCCATTTAATAATATAATAGATACTACTTAGAGGTATGTTCTCGATTGAAAATGTATATAACAGTACTCATTTTTCTTTTTTAACTCTAGTGTACAGTGTGGCTCCTTAGCGAACAGCAATGTCAAATCGAACAAAACATACTAAGGCGTGTCTTTCTTCATTAATGCTGGTTAGTTTAATATCTGACAGCAGTGGTTTTTTTTAGACAACATGTTGTTACGGTGCACGCAATGTAAAATGCTGCTTCCTGGTACATTTTGGTCAACAGAAAGGAACATTCAAGCGTTATATACTCAGCATAAATAGGCTGGTGTAAAGACTGTTTCGCATAGTTATGATAATGTGATTCCCTGGTACATCATGTAACATGTCTGGAACATGATGCCACAGTGGTCGACATCACTGTAAACTGTCATACTGCGGACACCGTAGCGATAAGACTGAAATATTTGTAAAGTTACGCTAAAACTCCAAATAATGTGTCATTGATAAAGATAATATTTAGGTTCTAAAGAAATGTTGTCTCTTTATGTGCTTGTATGGGGAAGAGAAAGGGAAAGAGATATAAGAAAAGCTGTTCACAAGTAATCTAAAACATTTATGATATAACAATTACTATTTAGAGAAACAATGTTTTCGTAGCACCATTATTTTGATGCAGTTTCAATGTTTATTGTACTCAAACTTTGTATCGATTGTTTCATTTGGTCTCTAAAAGCAGATTCATGGCATATTGTAATTATTTAAGATTATTTCTTATATCTCGATGATATAAGAAATTAGTTTATCATCTATCCGTTGCAACACAAATACTGACAAACTGACAAAATAATGTCAAGATTTCATTATCCAAGAGGTTTTTAAAAGACGACAGCTGTTAGACTGCTAATATATTACAATATCATATCAGCCAAGATGCCTGTTAGAGGTTGTTTATTTGTCAACTTTATTTTATAATTATTAGAACCAATACTTGCAAAGAGATATTTAATGTTCTAGTACTTAGTGAACGATCGTGTTAAATAAATATCAAACAGGATTTCGGAGGTCGTTTATATGTTAAAGTTTATCGTAAGTTCACATGGCTATGATTATTAGTAAGAGAATAGTATAGAACACGATAGAAACTAATATATTTCACATTACATAAGATTAAATCGTATTGTTTCTTCTCTATGATATTTTAGTATGGTTTGGTTTATGGGCGACACATTTCAAAATGGTAATGACGTCTATCAAACCGTTGTCTAACAATCAAATATATCGTTGGTGAAAATTGGAATTAAGCATTAGTAGGTAGGTATGAACTATCAGAATAAACCAAAAACTTTATACTTAAAATGTACCTATGTAAAAGAAACACCATTTGCTGAGATACTGACACGATGTTCTATTGCTTTAAGTGGAATATTGTGCAGGGAAACTTTAAGATATAGATTAATGTGGTCATATGGTCTCGAACAACATTGGCAACTTTTGACATACACTAGCATCTGTAGTATGCCATGGCGATATATATATATATATATATATATATATATATATATATATATATATATATATATATATATATATATATATATATATATATATATATATATATATATATATACATATGTATATATATATATATATATATATATATATATATATATATATATATATATATATATATATATATATATATATATATATATATATATATATATATATATATATATATATATAAACATATACATATATATATATATATATACATATACATATATATATATATATATATATATATATATATATATATATAACGAATACAAATCACCAAGATATCACGTGTGTCAGGGATTGATTAAAATAGATGCAATAAACTGACGACGAACAGTGCGAAACTATTAGCTAACTAGCCTTTGCGCTTTCGACTCTTAATGAGTCTTTTTCAAAGGCAAATACAAAACATATAAAAGACAAACAAATAGATCAAAAACGTTGTTTTTGTAATCCTCTACACGGCTGTCTCTACATGAGGTAAACTATAAATACAACCAGCTTGTATAGACTTGGTACGGATACTGAAAACTATATAATTCCCAAAAAGTCTACAAGCCAAAACGAAATCTATTTTTACTTTTTGTACATTTATGTAATGCAGATTATATCACCGATATTTGATTCCATACCGCTTATTCTTATCGTAAAAATTGAATGATACTAAGAAGATTAAAGTTAAATTCTACTAGTGCATAGTTTGTTTTCTAGTCTGATTGGATGACAAAAAAGCTGTACAGAAGTCCAGTCGCAGAACACTTCTTCTCCCCTGGCCACTCTTTCAGTGATTGAACACTTATCGCTTTTGCTAACAACCACAGCTGGAGTTCCTAAACCAGGAAGGAAAAGGAATCATACTGGATACGCCGCCTTAGAACATTGAAGCCATGCGGTCTAAACCAAGAAGACTAGAAAAAGAAAACTATGCACTAGTAAAAGATGCAGTAGCATTAAATCTAAGTGTTGCATAATTGATATTAAAAATAGGGATGATGATTGCAGCAGTGGTAGTAGTGACAAAAGTTTTGGCAGCAGCATAGCTACTGACAGTAGTAATAATATATTGATGATGGTAGTAATAGCAATAGTGAAGATATTATTATTATTAGTAGTAGTACAAACTGTGGTAATGGCGGCAGCAGAGAAATTATTAACAAGACAGTTGACAGCAGAAGCCTTAGTAACAGCAGACATGGTGTCAATGATACTAGTTGCACTAACAAGTGAAATAGTATAAAAAGCAACAGAAGCAATAGAGTCTATATCATTAGTAATTGTAGTGAAAACAATAGTATTAGAACAAAATTGTGATGTATTAAAATATGTTGTAGCAGAGAGATCTGTAGTGATAGTAGCGGAATTTTACCAGACGTTGAAAGAATAGGTACTAAAAACATTATAAGTCGTAAGAGCAGTAATATCAGCAATAGCAGTAGTAATACAATAATGTTCCTAATCAATCATTAGACAGTCAATGAATCTCGTTATGACGAAGATAAATTTGATTATTTGTTGGTTATGACAAAAAGGCAATATTAATTATACAGTTGGGCCACTTTATGTCTGTAATTCACATTCTGCGTCTCTGTCGCAACGCATATTGCTTGCACAAACGCAGATTGCGTCAAATGCATCCCTACTGCACTCACAAAAGAAATCATATTGTCGAAATGGCAACAAACAAATACAAATTATTATTAATTGCCCTCTCACTTTGTAAGTAAACGGTACACTCTTCCCTGTCAAGTTAATTAAAAGCACTTATTTTCTCCGGTAAATACAGCATTCAAAAATGTATAGATCTTATTAAAGATAGGGCATGCTGTTTTGTTTGAGTATATTGCGAGACCCACAAGAATGCGATAAAACAAGTACAGCTTGAATAATCTGCGATAATAACTGATTTGTTTAATATGTTTGGTTTCAAGTTTTCTGAAAATTAAATAAACTAAGAGAAATTAAATACCGATTATTGTGTTTCTAGTTTTGATTGGGGTGGTTGCATTATTTTTCAAATTCAAAAATGTCTGTATATTCATATATTAATGAGCATGGTCCGTAAATCTAGTGGATTTGTATTTGTATGCTATACTAAATTCACTTTTATGGAATCAATACATAAGTGCGATTCGTTGGTATGTGTATAGCTACATCCATAACTGAAAGAAATGTTTTTTACATTTCAAAATATGACGTGAATACATACAATATATATATATATATATATATATTTATATATATATATATATATATATATATATATATATATATATATATATATATATATATATATATAAGGTCTACTGCATATTTGAACATATGCGGCAAACACTCAAAAAGCAATGGTTTCATTTGGAATAGGGAACATATAATGTATGATGGGTTATATTCATTCCCATTTCGTCTAGATGTAACATTTATGTTTATTAGTATTTAAATTATTGCCATACTAATTACTAATAAACATATTATATATATATATATATATATATATATATATATATATATATATATATATATATATATATATATATATATATATTACTTTCATGCACTACATATTGTAAATTACCCGTAACCTGTCACGGTCAAAGATCCCTTCATACGATTCGTTTTTGTTGCCATTGTTGTTGTTTTTGTTTAACCATTGCCATACGTAAATAACAGAAGTTCCAAAGTTCACATAAACAGCGTAGTAATTGTGTTACCTAACAAAACTTTGTCGAAGATTGGTATATAACTCTGAAATTGACATAAACGTTGCGAAATTTTTGTTTGGCAAGATCAGTCGGATTTACTGAAAGGTAATGTTTCTCTCCGAATATATCTGATTCTATAGTATAGGCTGATAGTAGATGAAAACGTAGAATTGCAAATTTGCATTGTAGAGAATCTTCTACAATTATAATGTTTAAGCCAATCTGTTTTGAACACAAAAAGCATAATTATTGTTTCTTTTGTAATAGTTTCATTATATCTCACTTACGGGTAACATCAAGATGGAAAGTTTATGAATAATTACAAATTGCATCTTTTCCTTCCAGAAAATGAAGACTATTGCATATAAAATCGCTTTCCTAATTGGTTTGATGGGTTATTACCTTATGCCTGTTGATGCCACCTGTCGGCAAAGGTAAACCTACTTAGCTATTGAAGACGTGTCCATATTTCATCCCTTTGATTTCTTTATCTATCCATTAATTGATATCTGTTTCATAGCATTCGTATATATATATATATATATATATATATATATATATATATATATATATATATATATATATATATATATATATATATATATATATATATATATATAGTATTAGGAAATGAGGATTTGGCTCACTTCATTTTTTTACCCTCCAAACAAGTATAAATTAAATGAGGGTTTCCAAAACAGGGAAATGAGGGTTTTGGCCCACCACCACCCCTCCCACACCTATTAGAACGTTTCAGTTAACAAGGTGGAAATTAAATTAGCATTAGAATGAAAATGATATTATTTTATATCTCATTACCAATGATTAATGTTTCAACTGGTGATATTAAAAATATTTCATTATCACGATTATAGATACTAAATTTTACTTTACCGCTCACACAGCGACGGGACTCAAACAAATCTTTTATTTCTGGTTTGTTCAGATGATATTTTTGTCGATAAAATACACCTTTGACCGATCGAGATCAATTGTGTGTTTAGTATATTTTTGTTGGCTAATGGGGCTGTGAAAGTTTTTAAATTCCGCTAGCAACTTTTGATACAATTGTTTGAGATAATTGAAATACTCGCTGTTATCAGATCTGATGAGCGAAAGTTTTAACTTTTCATGTGTTCCATTAAAACATATACCTGATGTTTCATTATTAAATTCAACTGTCAATTGTTTACCGTCCATCATTAAATATTTAATGTTACTATTATAGCTATTTGTCATTATCAAATCGACAAACATTATTTTATAAGTTTAGATAAAATTTCAGTTGGAAAAGATAATGTCGAGTATATTTCTATCATCATGTCAATACCCAAAGGCAAATGTATCTACCCCATTTTCACAATAGCGTTTGTCATCAAAATTATACAATCCACGCTTGATAATAACATCTGTTTCGAGTTTATGATGATTAGTTCGAATTGCCATAGCTTTCATAAAACTAACACCACCATCAAGCGCATACCTGTAGTCATCAAATTTCATAAACATTTTAACAAAATTAAGAGGCAGACCTTTTGCTTTTTTCGTTATTTTATTATTGTCCAATAATACGGCATACATTTTGCTGCGTTATCCGATAAAATATTTGATAGCGCTCGAGTTCATTTCATCTTTAAACTTACCAATAACCTTTTTATTTGTGTCGTCATGAAATTTACTGTCATGTGGATAATCGGAAAGATCAAACAGATGTCGATTATTGTACATGTCCTGATAGATGTCCTCGCATTCGATTTCATATACGAGCGAATCAGTATCAGTAAACAATAATCTACTAGCCGACCACTGATTTTTAACAAAATTATAATGAAAATCGTACATCAGCCACTTTGATAAATCTAACACGGCAGCTCCAACATAGATTGGCTTGTTTAGTTTTAGATTTGTTTTTCTTCTTTGTATCGCAACAAGATTTTCATTAAATATTTTCATGCTCACAAAATCATCGTCTGACACAAGTTTGTTTCTGCGATTGACATCATTAACTATTTCAATATTTACGCGTTTCCTAATATTCTCCATCGTCTTACCAAAAACGGATTTGTTCATCAGTTTAAAGAAGTTTTTTTCAAACTCTGTTTTCGCTGCAGCCCTTCTTGAAGTGTTTGAGTTAATATAACCTCTCATCCACTGCGACTGATTAAATTTTAGTACACGATGAACTTTTCTCAACACAAGACCAGCATCGACTGCTTGTTTTAAAACTTTGTAATGCAAAACGTAATTTTTCTTATCAAGTAAATTTGGTACTAGTTTCTTGACCATGGAATGTTGCCTTGGTGATGCTAACGCTTGTTGTTCTTTTGATAACAAACTATAATCTATGACCATCGATTCCGCACAGAAAGGGTAATCGTTATGTAATTTGTGTAGCGAATTTGGATAATCAAGATCAACTTCAACGAAATAGGAAACATCATCGGGTATCTTTTTTTCTGTCTCTGATAGAAATCGATCAACCGTGATCCAATGAAATCCGCTAAAAGGCATTGGTTCTGCCATCGAACCACCGTAAAGATTATTACAATCTAGATAAATTATATACTTCGAAGGAAGGTCAGGGTTATGCTGTTTCAGGTATTTGTTGTTTGCTTCAGCATATTTTTTTGTTATCACGCTAATACCACCTCGGATACCTTTTTCGATAAAATTGAACATATTAACATCAGTCAGTAATTCTAACCTTACCTTACTAAACTTTAGCAAAACATCCCATGACAACCCAAGGGGCAGAATAATACCAGCAAGGATCTAGTCCATAATTATTATAACTCACTTCACGAAAACTTTCAAAAACATCTGCTAATAATAACACGTCAGTTTTCAGGTATAAATCATGATAATCACCAAAAGTCTCACAATCAAACTCTTTCCAGATATCTTGTGCATACCTCTACTCATCATCAGTTATATTTTCATTTTTAAGTTGGGAGTAAAATTTGTCTTTGTCAAGTAAAGATATTTCATCAAATTTACTCCAGTCGTCGAGGTATTCGTATGGAAAAACTCCTTTTTTAGCTAGTAGATTAAATTTATCTCCAAAACAGTCTCTTAGGTTATCAAATTTACTACAACCTTTCACTAGCTCATCTAACGAGGCTGCCATAAACTGCAGGCTGTCAATAAAACGCAATTTACCTAGCGTAACTGACATGTACTTTTCAAAATTATTTGGGATGCATTTGATGATGTTATCGAGTTTTAGATGACATTTTATATCAGAATCACCAAAAGCTTCTACTATAATATGGCTATCATAGCCTCGAAAATTGTGAAGAATAACCGGATATAAAATCTGGAGCATGAAATTTTAAATTACACTGATTATGAGCCGCTTCACGATACTGTCCAGTCAAATGACAATGGTCATGTACTTTTTTGTCATCGTCAAAAGCTTTTTCACAAATATGACAAATTTCTGCTTGCTCGTGAGTGGATTCTTGTTGAGGTGTTAATTTTAACATTGGCGTTACTTTTTCAAACGATAAGTAATATTATCAACTTCGTTAATCAACTGCTTGAGAAGCCAAACAGCTGGATTTTTACCTCGATATAATTTGATCGGTTTAGATAATCTCGAATCAGAACAACAAAATACCTTGTACGCTACTCAACAAGGAACATGATTTTGAACTTTTCTTGTACTCGATTGATTAGGATCATTTTCTACGCCAAGTACAGGTTGAAGTAAACACTCAAAATCAGCGTATATGACGAAAGGAATTTTTAGTTTGTGATTATAATGGACAAACTGTAACACACTATCTTTTTTAGATGACATTGTTATTCTTTGAAAATCACTACAGTACTGCAAATGCTTTTGTAATGTTTCATTGTTAGTACAACCATGCAAGCAGCGGTAGCAAAAGAACTTTTTGTTCCTATTTTTACTGTACTGTTTACCAACTAGTCCGTTAAAGTTTTTAGTCCAAACGTAATGATTTTTGTAGTACAGTAAATTCATAGTCGATTGTGAAGCTTTTTCTGAAATATACCTCGGGTATATATCCTCTTTTTCATCTAGTCCGAAAACGTTAATTGAAACATTATTTTGTGTTTCAAATTTTGGTATTTGATTTTCTGCCACAGGAAAGTTAATATCTTTAAAATTTAATCTAGACACGTGACTGATATATTTTTCAACATGAGTAGCGTTTTTTTCAGCTGGAAATAGTGCGGAAAAGAACAGCCCATTGGAAACAATTATTAACTACGTTTTTGATGTTTATACAACATCTTTTACTTTTTATTTTTGGTGGCAGGTCGACGTATGAACTACCTCGTAATGCATTATATTTCATCGTGTGAAACAATATTCCTTTGATCATTTCAAACTTCCAACCCGAACCCAATTGAGCGAATTCCTCTATTTTTTCCAGATTTCTTGGTGTATTTGATCAGATAGTGATAACAGATCAGTCCCAAGCAAAGCACGTCTTGATTTTGCGTTAATATAAGGTTCTGCAATTTCCTTGTTAGTTAATTCTTCCGTTATAACTAACTTTGAAAATATAACATGATATTGCACAAATAATCTAATACTTTTGTGTTTTTCGAGCTCACGTTTTACAGTTGTCTGTAGTAGGTGGTAAAGTTTCGTTGCATTAAAATTTACTAAAACATTTTGATTATCAAACTGATAACTATTATCAAAACCTGCAAAAGCAGTCGCTATTTTATTAGGTTCTCCCATAAGGCTTCTCTTAGCTATATCACGCAATTTTAACATTATTATCCTATAATGTAATATCTAATTGATAATTTTTTTCACACTGCGCATGCGCTAAAAATCAATTGAAGATAAAAAAATCTCCTATAATATAATGACAGCAAATCTAACAAACACATGTGAGCAAGAAACATATGAAGTTCACCCAAAGTATAACTTTACCTCACACTGCGCATGCGCTAAAAATCAATTAGAGATAAAAAATCGCCTATAATATAATGACAGTAAATCTGACAAGCGCACGTGAGCAAGAGATTTATGAAATTCACCCAATGTATAACTTTATCTCACACTGCGCATGCGCTAAAAATCAATTGAAGATAAAAAAATATTACCTATAATATAATGACAGTAAATCTGACAAGTGCACGTGAGCAAGAAGCATATCAAATTCACCCAAAGTATAACTTATATGCTGGAAATGTATTAGGTTCGGTTATTAACATTAAAACTAGAATACCTGTTGGCAAATTAACGTCAGCAGGTTATAATATTAGTGTAAAGGGAGATAATGCCGAGAGGATTGCAATGTTTAGAAAAGATTTTATTTACACGTTGTTCTGCGATGATATTCCAGAGGGACAGCGTGTATATCATTATAACGGTAAAGTCATTGATGACAACATTGAAAATTTATCCTTACAAGATGAGTTTCAGCCGCATCCAGTCTTTGATTTATACGAGGCTAACGATTGTGGTATTATAAGAAACAGAAAAACTAAAAAAGTTCTTGGTACTATGAACAATATGGGATATATCTGGGTAACTGTTAGAGGAACACTAACAGATTTTGTTAGTTATAATGGTCATAGGTTTGTTTACGAGGCGTTCAACGGATCTATACCCAATGGTCTGGTTATCAATCACATCAATAATATACAAACTGATAATCGATTGGAAAATCTGGAGATAGTGACGCAACAGGAAAATGTGAGAAAAGGAAAAAATAGTAATAGTATTAATTTTAGATGCCCAATAAAACCTGTTATTTCAAAAAACCTCGAAACGTATGAGGAGATTGAATTTAAATCGATTACAGCTGCGGCGAAATATTATAAGATAAATTCCAGAAAAATAAAATTTATAGCCGATGGAGTAACAAAATCAGCTTTTTCAAGAGAATACGATGCTAGGATTGGTTTTAGATATGATGATCAATAATATTTTGTAATTCGGTTTTAGTCAAGCAATGATGAGCAAATGCTATGATATAGTGATTAAATTTTAGCGTCGTTACTGCACTTTCATTAGTTTTATTTTTTTCTGCTTCTGTTAGTAATATTTTATAAGAATCACCTTGCATTACAATAACATCAACACTATAACCCAACAAACATTTTCTTACCGCTTCGGCTAGTTCGTTGTAATTTACTATTTTAACTTTTTGGTGATATTTTATCTCATCAGTCATCTTATAATAATAAATTAGATAAAAATATATTATAATAATGGACTTGATGAAACGACTTGCTGAACTCTACGAAGAAGATACCAGCGACAAAGTCACCAGCGATAAGGTCACATTTTCCAAAGATTTTATAGACAAATCTATTGGTTATAGTGAAGATGATATTTTGTATAACAATGAATCTGATGATGATGGTGAAATAGTCACTGTTGCTGACAGATCAAATTAAAAGCAGATCAACAACTAAACGGTATAATGTCAATGTATCACATTGCTAAACAAATAATAAAATTTAATTTTACCGTTGCCGAACAACAATTGTTTTGGCAGCTAATCAAACCTTTCTTAAATATCAAGATCCCAGACCGACAGAAAAATATCAAATTCGATTTCATATTCGTTAAAATTTTTAATCTAATGACGATCTCTAACGATCTTAAGCAGTATCTAATATCGTTATGTAAACCAGTAAAATGTAAATCTGTCAAACAAAAGTATGAGTTAATTTATAATAGCATTATATAATAATCTGCTTAGTTGGGATCCAACTGTTAAATTTACCGCTATACCCACGCCATTTGACTAAACTTTTATTTCCTTTTTTTCTAATCACTTTCTCGATAACAAAAACATCCTGCTCAGTTTTCTGTAGTTCTTGTTCATAAAAACTACCTACGATCGGTTCCCCTGCCAGATCTCTTAAAACGTACGTTACAGTTACTGTTAAAAGTACCTTATCAACCACAAATACTTCTTCACTCCAGTTTGGAGTAAATCCTTTTGCAAATACCTTTTTCATCAAAGAAATTCTAACTTTATCACCAACCTTAAATTTATGTCTGCAGTACATGTTTTCATTTGCTAATATTGGATTTTTAATAGCTTTTTTAAGTGTCATTTTGATGGTTCGATGTTTCGTGTTATAATATTCACCTACGATTTGAGAAAGGTCATCGATGTACCTGTTGGTGTTTTTAGCTGTCATATGTTTGTGTAATTTTTCGTTTAGCGTGCGATTAAATCTCTCGACAACAACGCTTTTACCTTCGTTTCCTGTAACGTATTTTTTTTATATTATTTTGTTCTATAAACTGTTCAAACTTTTTGTTAAAAAACTCGGATCCGTGATCAGTCCAGATTTTATTTGGTTTTCTTTCTGTACTCATTATTATTTGTTTTAGCGCATCAATCATTGAAGTCCCTGTCTTATCCGAAACAGGTACACTGAAAGCGTATTTGCTAAAAACATCTATAACATTAAGCAAATACCTTTTTGGAGCGCCATCAGCGCCAACGTTAAACTGAGCCAGATTAGATACATCCACCAAATCTATTGCCCAGATATCATCTACACCATTAGCGACAACTTTACGTCGTGGAAACTTTTTCTTTTTTGGGCCTTTTACTCGACTGCAAATATCTTATATATTTTCAGACTTTTTTTCCGAGTCCAAGTTTATATTTTGCTCTATCATTTCCCTGAACAAATTTCTATCAAAACGTTCTCGTAGATTTGTTGGTCTTCATATCCTTAATTCGTCTTATCATTTCTTATCATCACTACTTGATTTCGAGTTTTTCATGATCACGATAAAACGATATCATGACGCATTGCTATGGCATCCACTTGATGATATGTCTTGGACCTGGCATTGGATTTGTCGTTTTCATTTAGTTGTTGATCTAGCGGCTTCCACGACCAGTATACCGATGGACCTGGCAATGTCACAACGCTTCTTGGTTTTTGGGTTTAAATTTTCCAATAATTTTATGAATAATCTATCACCGGACCCTATTATTCTCTCTGTAGTTACACATAAAACTGAACCGAATGTGACAATTGTTATTTTTGTTCAAGCATCAAATCTCTGTCAGAATCACAGTTTGCATATCAATTCTATATTTTTAATCGTTCGACTAAAATGATGTATCAGGGTAGCAAGACCCGAGCGAATTTTTCGATCGGGGCGACTTATTTGAGGATACTGTCGCAATTGGGAAGTTTCTTTTTAAAAACATTAGTTTTTCTCTATTACCACAGACTGCACAAAACTTTTTAATATTATCCTGTTGTTTGTTGGTTTTTTCTGTAGTTGCATTAATATATTCTGTTTTAGTTCTACACTGTGAGCTCAGTATGTTGCCATTATTTCTATTTTAAGTTTAGATAAAATTTCTAGCGATTCTCAACATTAGCGAAGAGAAGGGTGCTAGTCAAACTGGAAATAAATTTTAATAAGTTATGATTTCTGCTCATCTGTTGGAACTAAACAGTATACAAAAAAATCCACAAGCAGGACGTTTCAACAGGTTGGAGTTGAATTGGACGGATAATATATTTTAATTGTTTGTGTTCATATACTTTTTTATTAAATCGCTAGAATAAAGTCCAAACGCGTCAAAATAATTATTTTTATAAATGCTACCCAACAATGCGAGCCGGATCCGTCATTGGAAATCTAGTATATTAATAATACACGAGACTTACAGCTGACGGCGATTTTATTAGCTGAGAGTTCCATTCTTTAGAATAAACTTCGAGAAATGCAGGAGGACAGCTTTTAACTTATCAATGATATCAAACAAAACTCAACGGGCGTGGTCGATGTTCCGAGTAATGTTTGACCACGTCCGATTCAGCTCTAAGATTTGGAGCAAGGACTTCCAGTTAGTCCTGCCAAAAGGCGGAGCTAACGGAATAAAATTCTCCTTGGTTTAGTTTGATTGCATATGCCATTTAGCATTATGGTCGTGTTGGCCATTATGTTTTTGTTGTTTTATATTTTTGTTGCCGATTTTGATGATAGCGATTTTCTTAGTTTTTTGAGGGCAGTTATAGGTATCATTTACATATAAATTTATCAAATGTTTTTATTTCCACTTCCACGAACTGTTACCTTGACCTTAGACTGCTTTCTTCGTTTGGCGCCAGATATTGCTCCAGGACTCTGTAGTTGCTAGTCCTAAGGTTCCTAAGGCTTAAAAAGTATTAGATAATATTGTGATTAGCTAATTACTGGATAATGCTGGACCAAGAAAGAAATCCACCTTTTTTAGCAGCGCTGTCATTTGTGTTAGCATCAAATTTAAAACAAAGTTTTTTTAGATTTTCATTGTTTACTTGATTTTTTGTTTGCCATTAAATTTTGTGTTTTACTAACACAATCAGAAATATTAGGATTGATTTTTCATGATAAGTTCTCGTTTTGAAATAAAAAAAAGGCAGCTTACTTTTTTACTTGGCATCGGTTAAATACACTTCTTTTACAATATATTTTGCCATTTTTAGATAACAACTGTAGATAGATTAAAACTTGAACTGTCATTTTACCTCCAATAGAATCTACATTTTTATAAATCTATTCACTAATCACTAATGCGTATAGTACAAGGCCCAATGGACCGCCTCAAGTGTCAGGTTAATTTCAATATCCGGCTTGCTGTACTAACAGCTCTCGTGTTTGTTTACTAACATGCAAAATGAGCATAGGATAAAGCGTACGAAATTCCTCTGCTGATATTTGAGTTCAATCTTCTACATCATTGATATTTTTTGTATAGCGATCAAGCAGAGTTACATGTACGTTCGAGAAAACATTTTCTATTAACGTCAACAGCAAAAGAGCCATCCGCGTTAAGCTCGTTATGGATATTGCTTTTGATTTAATCTAGCTTAATATTCCGTCTGACATCAGCGTGATAATAATAATTGCATAATTTTTGTTGCTTAGTGGGTTACCACCTCGTCTGGCTTTGCCTGTTGAAATACGAGCCAAGATATTTCTCGGCAGTTGTTCCTTGATGTTTTTTGTGACCCTCCCTGTGAAGGTCAGTAGTATTTGTATCCGCGTGACTGATAATAGCTTATGCTGCTTAAAATAATTTTTGTTTGTTTATGATTAACAAGCATACTATCTTTAGTTCTGAGCATTTTAGTGTATCGACGGTTTGTAATCCGTGGCATCACAAATCCAGTTTGTTATATGATAAAAATGTACATCAAACCCCACCAGATCTAACAAAAACAAATCGTTTTGTTCGGCTCCGATCTAAAATAAGAGATGTATTTACTCCGCGAAGAAACACTATATCATGGATCGCGACAAAAAAGCCGAAATCGTATTGACCAAGCATCATTGTAATTTGACGTCTGATCCTGCTGCAAATTTCATCCGCCTACAAAAAGCCATCGTTATAGCATGGATTTCTCACGTCAGGTGTTTTAAGAGCTACAATTTAACATCGCAAGTACCGTTTGAGCCAGCTGCTCAGCTGTTGGTTTCATTTAGATTATTAAAAAGCTGCTGTGAAAGAGAAACCTAGTAGGTCCTGCATTAGCAGCTGCACTTGGTGCGAACAATAGCTAGCGCGTCAGCATTAGCATTGAGAAAATTTCCTCACATTACAGAGCATTTGCGATCAGCAACAGCTCCATGTACTTAGCGCCCTCTCTTTATAAATTCGGTGTTTGCATTCAGACTATAAACCCCCCATTCTCTTTTAAACCACATCATAATATAGCTTGCTGCTGCTCTCGATTAATCGACGGAAAACGAAATAATATTTAAAATTGTACGTTGCAACTGTAGCTTAACCTGAAATATCTTCTATAGTTTGGATTGGATAGTTGAAATTTCAAGCACTTTTTGAAATAAACACTTCCGCCGTGTATATATAAGACACTTCTTATTCTCCAACTGCTCAATAGCAGCAGTGTTGCATTTGTCTACTGTCATAAATCTTTGACTATCTAACTTCGAACATAGCCTTAATGTGGCAGTAGAAAAACATCTTTCGTCTCTGTTGGTTAAATGTTCTAATTCCACTTTACTTTGGTTCGTTAGAAATATTCTTCTATGGTACTCTAACCAACTCGAATTCTGTCTCATCGTTGTCGATGTCAAACGTTTCTTTTTAAACTTCGAGATAATTTTTTAACAGAAATCGCGCGACTATTGTCATTACGTATATTATACAACAGAATTTTATTGCGAGCAGGCAATGTTACCATTTAGATTATAAATATTCTGGTGATGATCGTCTTCGACCTTGTGATAACAACTTTTTTCTTGTGGTTTATCAAAGATTTTTTGAGTTTCTTTTGTTGGAGCGTAAATTTATGGATAGCTTTTTTTGTTTCAACTGCAGTCAGGTGGATCACCTTTTATTTTATCAGCTATTTTTTTGTCCCAACCAGTCGTCCAGCGGCAGATGCAGCCCCAATTGCAAAAGATTTACCTTTGTCAAATAGCAATTTTTGACCGTTTACGTCATAAACCGGAATTATTTTCCAAAAACCTTAGTGAACTTATTGCCAAAAAATCCTAACTACTAATTCTTTCTATCATACAACTTTTTTCTTTGTTTATTATATCTTGATGTTTGCCATAATTTTTTTATTACTTTGTCTCGCGTAAGATGACAAATAATAAGTTACAACATCATTATTACCAAGTATCTTGGATTTCCTGATTGATCTGTCAACTGCATTATTATACTTGATTATTTGTAATCTTCAAAACGTTTAACGGATAATAATATAATATGTGTGGAGTTATTTGCATGAAAAACTGTGTGACTTCTGGAGGAGAACTGTAAATCGTTTCACAATCACCTTTCTACCTTTTGATGTAATAAGACCCAGAAGAAGCTAATAAAGCAATTTACTATTATTGTATTTACATCTGTTATAATTTATGGCAGTTCCCTGTAATAAGTACTAGGTGATCAAGTGCATTGAAATATTATTTTTCAGTAAATCCTAACAGTTGTTGCATACACCCTTCTTTCTCTTGGCTTCAAGATTTGGATTGCTAAAATTTTTCAAAGATATCCTATTTCGAATGTGTTATAAATTATGCTGATCTAGCATTCATAAATTATCAGCCAACCAGTCAGCTTATGTGATGAGCGCTTTGATTGTCCCTAGTTTAGATCAGTAATATATAAAGACTCATTTGGAATTTTTATTTTTTGTTTGTGTAGATATTGGAGATGTTGTAATCATAATAAATACATTTCATCGTTTAACATCCTCATATTTCCACGTTTAGGTATAGACATCCAGCATGTACAAGAAATTAATCCCAATTATCATATTGTTTTTGTAGTACTAGATTGATAGGTGGAATATAATTTACTTGAAAAATTTGCGCTTTCTATCGCAGACTCACTAGAGTTTTAGTATTAATGTTGTTTTGCATTCCTTTAATATTTTTTCCAATTTTCCAAAATGAAGTAGCGCGAATAAGTCGCGGAGTAAGTTTCAAATTCGGACAGATGTAATAATTCACTCGATCTTTAGTGATGACAGATTATGTCAAATGATTTCATTATTAAGTTCAACCCTGAACTCTCCCCAGCTTCCTTTTAAGATTATAATAACCATTACATCCTACCTAACACTTTCCAGTAGTTGAAATTATAGTTTTACAACCAGTTCCTGATCATACTCTACATTCTTTTGTATACGAGATTATAACAAACGTAAAACATTGCCTTGCTATGAACTCTACCCACTTACCATTACCTAAGGTATTGCTCTACTAGTTTCTGCTGATTTTTTTTAAACGGTGAGTAATGACAACAAAACCGATTTTCTCATTTCATCATACATGGAAAGCATATCATCAATTTCTGTAAACGTGTTTATTTCATCTTTAGCAGCAGCTCCGACTTTAAATATTACATCTAATCGATCGAGTAATGTTTATGGATATAGCAACATGCACTCCCACTTGCTTATAACATCAATACCCCTTATATTTTCATTCCTAAAAACATCATCAAATTACAATAACCTTTTATCGTCATCATTTGATCTTTTTATAAAAATGAAAATCTTTGATCTCCAACTGCTCATAAACTTTACAGTAAGGTCACACAACCTCTATTGTTTCTCGTCATTGACATCTTTAATATCTCCTGATAAATATTTTTAGAATATTTTGATAAACCTTGCTTTGGTCAACTCTTCAAAACTTCGCTTAAGAAGTTCCAGGGATTGTTTTATCAATCGACTTTTTGAGCTTGTCTAGGCGAGCTGATCAGCTATATTTGCTGTCAATGCCTAAATCAGTTTATCTTTTTTCTTCCATCAGATCTAGTAACAAGTTGTGCAGCAGCTGCTTCCGGTTGAACTTTAAACCAATTCCAACCAAGCCTTTTCTCCGCAGTTGTTTAAGTTCTTCTTCTGATAGTTGGTTACTTAGTCTCAGGTTGTTTAACCTAATAAGTGCTTCAGTAACCGGATTGAAAATTGTAGCTGTGTATTCGGTACAGTTACTTGACCACGTCTGCTTCTTGTACTGTCGTGGCTAAGAGTGTATAGCCTGAGATTGAGCAAAGTTTTATTTAGATCTTCTATGATTTTTTCTGTATCTTGATTCGTTTGTCCATTTAATAATAATTAGAAAATGTTTATAATAATTGAAACGCTTTTAACTGTTTGTTAACTGTTTACTACAAACAGCGAAGCATTTTAGAGTTGGGATCAATTGTTAAGTTTAACTAAACAAGAAAAAGTGAAATTTATCTTATTGTAGCATTCCGGTAAAGTTCAATAAACATTATCTTTGTCACGCGCTCCGCATTGCGCTCGCTTGCACATATATTCTAACTCAACATTAATCCAGTCCTGGAAATAAACTAAAACAACCTCGTATTTCGCCTAATAAATCTAACAACAATTATAAAAATCCTTTGAGCGATGATAAACTGAATGGTACACTGATTGTAAACGTGACAGTGAGAAATATGATCTTATTATAATCCAACTCCATGGTATTTCGTAGGAATAACGTCAAAAACTACCTATCGTTATGTTCATCTGCCTCAATTTGATTAACTGGATAAGAACATTTTGCATGCCAAATTTATACAAAAATCTTCAACAGCTTTAAGACCATCAACGAAGCTTGTAATTATATTCGCTTACTTAACTCATACTTTATCGAGCTGTGGATTGATTGTTGTAAATAATAAAAACACAGTCGTAGTCTAAAATTATCACCAAGAAGCAAATTCATCAGCAAATTTAATCTTTCCCCCCGACCAGTATCCGCCCACAATAAGATAAGTGACAATACAGGAAGTTCAATGTTTATATTATGTGCTTCACTAGTCTCTCGGTATCAAAGTTTAAATATCGACGAATTTGTGCCAGTTCTATATAATATTAAACAAGGGTTGATCAAATTAACTAGGATGGTAGTAATAATCTGAATACCTATACAAAATTTGGAAACACTATCAGACTTTTATCACAAAAGGTTACCAAGAACTAATCCAAATAAGAAACCTCTTAATCACGCTCAAAATGAAATCAAAAATTTACCAAAATCTTACCAGCGTGGATCCAGATGAGTGGGAAGTGTCATAGTCCAGACAAAGAAGTACCAATAAAGCACCGTGTTACGTTTTAAACATTCCGTCGTTGTAGTAGTACGAAATCCAAGTGGGAATAATTGATATGACACAAAACAAGATGTACATATCAAGGAACCCAACAGAGGATTGGGATGCTTGTTACTAAAAAAATACGTCAATGATTGGGACGCAGCAAAAAAAAATAAATAACAGTCGCTCAAAAAAGATTTTACCATTCACATTAATAACTATTTTAAGTTTTCGCCGGGGGGAAAAAATAAACAAACAATTAGATATGAATCTTTTTGGCAGGACGTTATCATCAAATGCTAGCGCTTAAACCACTCTGCTAAAATTAACAACAAATCCACAGGAATTATAACACAAAACCTCCAATCAAATTATTAGTTTAATTCCAATAATAGTTGGAGAAACGAATATCGGTTCAAATTCCTCAACCAACAGATGAAAAAATATTGTAGTAAACTGTAGCCCATCCGGTTAAACTAGAAGACATACCAAAAAATAATTCTATTAAATATATTGCAGAAGTTATCAGGTGTGATATGATTTTCATTCTTAGCAAGTTCACAGTTTAGAAAATACCTACACAAATTCATGGAGGTTATTAGATGTGGGGGGAACCCCAATTAGAAATCTTCAGATAATAACTGAACTAATAAAACACAAAATTCTGATGGAATGAAATTGTACATTGAACACATTGCTTGATAAACACTTAAAATTAGCACTTTCTTCTCGGTGGTGTTATGAAATTTATAGCTGAACACCACACTTATTATGGATTTAACCAAACATCACATGTGAACTAATGTTATAATGAAAAGAAGTAAAGTGATTTTAATACACATCTATTACAAAAGATATTCCAAAACAGGATTTGTAGACGCATATATATCAATCACAATAAGAAATAAACATACAAAAACTTTGTGTTCGTGAACACAATGTTACCAAATACTACCACCAGTAATCCTTCGAGTATAAATCTATATCTACCCAAGATAATGACCCGATCTGGTTTAATTTCAAGTGGGGTATCATTAAGATCATTTATTGTTAAATCATATCCGCTATTGTGTTGTAATGATTATAATTCAGGGGCGTGTAGTAAAAAAAGTAGAACCAACGAGTTTGATAAAGTAAGCACGGGTGTCAAAAGTAAAAACCAAGACTTTTGATAAAGAAGCACGGTTGTTTAACATCAATTAAAACTTACAAGAAACTACTTGATCAGATCCGGTCTTACCTACGAGGAGTTAAATATAATATGGATGATTTATTACGTAAATTTCGTATTATTGACAATATGTTAACAGATATTCTACCAATGAAGGTTAGCAAGTATGAAAAAAATTATCACAAAAAAATAGGAGTAACATAAAATTTTATCTAAACTTAAGATATAATATAACTAAAATAATATCATTTTCATTCTAATGCTAGTTTAATTTCCGCCTTGTTAACTGAAACGTTCTAATGTACGGTTTAATTATCATCCTGTTATCTGATAAAAAATTTGTGGTAAAATCTATTTGCCGTCTTTAGAATAATCATATTCCACACATACGCTGTTCTAACAAATTCGTCACTTCTGTTGACAGAACTTATCGCATTCCAACACCTGTTGTTTTGTCTGGTTACAACATATCTGTCTACATAGTAGTAGTATAGGAAAATGAGGGTTTGGCGGGGGTGGGGGAGGAGGTGTGGGAGGGGGTGAGCCAAAACTCTCATTTCCCTATACTACTATATATATATATATATATATATATATATATATATATATATATATATATATATATATATATATATATATATATGCTAATTAGCTAGGTATATCTGCTTAATTATTTTGTAAGTCGCTGCACCATTTACTAATACAGACTATTTAAGAAAAAGGATACTAAATGTACAGACGATGTTCCTTTTGGTAACCGACGACCCAAAGTCTTGGAGGATCGTATCATGTGCATTACTTCTTTGCAAGGCTTTGTGTGTATTCAAGCAGAAAGATAATGATTCCAACAAGAGCCTATTTTTCTTTAAACCAAGACATAATTTAAAACAGCAGAAGAAAAAAATTTGACTATCCAAAAATTAAGAATAAGAAAACACATCCATAGTTAACAAATATATCAACTTGATATATCCCATTTTTAGACTTCACCATAGGTAGATATTTAGATTATTTGCACGCATTTAAACCTGCTGAAACATACCTCTGACATTTTGTCAGTCTTCTGTATATATTAGATCTCTAAAGATCCTTGCATTTACGAATATTTACTCGTAAAAAGTCCATAGGAAATGAGTTCATTCGATGCATAATTGTCAGCATTATATAACAACAAACTTTAATCAAACAGAAGTTTTGTAATGACGTATTTTGCTCATAGATCGGGCGGGTAAATAAGTGATACGACTTGGCGCGTGAGATGTAAGCTTATTAGAAGGAAGAATCATTCTAAAATTTCTCTTGTTTCTGGACTACCAACAATGTCACCTTTTCTTCATTGCAGTGACTGTCCCTGTAGCTCATTCTGCCTGGATTCTGAAAATAGATGGTGCAACGATAATAGTAACGCAGACTGCGAATGCAAGAAAGGTCTGTGCCATTTTTATCACCAATATATTCTTCCATTTTTCTTGTCCGTACTATCACTTTCAATATCCTATTCATCATAAAAATCAACAAAACAGAAAAGAAGTAACTGTCAACTCCCACATTGTCATCATCAATTCATAATGGGTATTTTAAGCATTATCTCCGTCATTATAGCATTACTATTCTTACAAAATCACTATTTTGATTGCTACTACTATTACTACTGCTGCTGCTTATCTCCTTTCTCCTGGAAACAGTACTGCAACAGCAGCAGCAGCATTCTCTACTCTAACTACAATTGCTACAACTGATGCAACTTCTAATATACTTTGCTCCTGCGGGTTCAGGGTTGTATAATTGACCTGACATGCCTTGCTACGTGTTGTAAGATGCGACTAAGTAGAGGCAACCTGCTTGATGTTAGTTGCAACCCGTTTGGGTTGAGGAAAGGATCATAATAGTTCAGAAGAGGCTTTCTGAAGCAAAACAATAATGTGGCATCTACGTCTTCTAGAAATTTTGTTGGAATGGGTCGGATCTCGGCAAATCAGCTGCTCACGCCGAGCCATGGAGGTCTTTATTTATTCGCTTACTTTCTTTATCTTTCTCACTATATCTCATATTTCAGAAGCTTTCCTAATATTAAAAGCTCAAAGAGAAATAAAGACGGTTGAAATTAATGTCGAATAACTCGTAGATCTGTAATCAAACATTATGAAGGAAGCTACTGTAATATAAATTCACAGCGCAGATTCTATCAACTATAGACCCATATCACTCACTAGATGCGTATGCAAAATAATGGAACGATTGATGAATGCTCGACTTGTACGGTATTTGGAAACCAACAATTTAATATCTCCTTTGGAAATTGGCTTCAGATATGGTCCTTGTACCAATGATCATATGGTTAGAATGAAAACATTTAGTCACGACGCTTTCATCAAGAAGGAACACTTAGGAGCGATTTTCATTGACTCAGAAAAGTCCAATAACACAACTTAGAAGTACGGAATACCAAATGACCAACATAATCTCGGCCTGAAAGGCTGTCTGAGTTCTTTTATATCAAAATTTCTCTCAAACAGGTAATTCAAGGTACATTTGGGCTCCACCCTCTCTAATATACACGATCAAGAGTTAAGTGTGTCACATGGCAGATTTTATCAATGACCCTTTTAAGATAAACATTTATAGCATCGCCTAGTGCCTAACTCATGTTGTGAATTGCTCCGTATATGCTGATGACTGTTTAGTATGTTACCAATCCAAGAATATGCATACAACTGAAAGACAACTACAGCAATATGTTAACAAGATTCAAAATTCGCCCAATACTAACGGTTTCAAATTCTCGAAAATAAAAACTTTTGTATGCATTTCTGTCCGTTACGAAGACATGGTGATGAAATATTCCAGTGGTTGAAGAAACAAAGTCTTTAAGTATTATCTTCAACAGAAACCTGACTTGTATTCCTCATATGAAGAATTTAAATGCTAAAAGCTTGATATCTCCAGATTTACTTAAAATGTTAGCCCACACTAACTGGATTGCAGATAGAAAAACAATCATACTCTGTTTAAATAGAACAGTTATTCGCTCGAAACTAGACTATCGTTGCGTTGTTTATGTTTCAGCTAGGAAGTCCTATGTCCTATTTGTAGCTGCTTGACCCAATACATCATCATGGAATAAGATTCGCCGCTCTGGGAGCATTTGTGACATCCATGTGTGAAAGTCTGTTCGTTGAAGCCAACGAATCACCTTTACCACAAAGTGTAGAAATCCTTTCCACACTGTATGCTGTTTTTAACCCAAGTATTTAAATCTTCTATGAAAACACGAACGGTACGCTTACCGTTGGCATTAGAATATTACGATCACTTAACAGTAAAATTAGATCTTTCAAAAATTCAGAACACGTCCGTCTTCGAAACATCTCCCTGGATACTTCATCAACAAAAGTTCTTTTTGCGTTACCCAATGGAACAGAATCGTAGACAAACCCTTCCATCTTCCACAACTCTTATTATAAACTCCCACAAAACATTTAAAAATATACAAAAATATATACTGATGGATCAAGACATGAGGAAAAGACTAATGGACCCTTCACTAAAACATAAGTTTCCTTGCCAAAAGGTACATCAATTTTCGCAACCGTAATCAAAGCAAAAATCAATGTCTTGCAATATATTGAAAGCAAGCGTATCTTCTTTTCACTCTCAGTACTTTAGTCACTACATAATAGAAAATTGGAGAACGCATTATTAGCCAATAATCTTCTCAAACATACTGAGCTGAGTACCCCACACAATATAGTATAATGTTGGTTACCCAGCCATATTGGAATTAAAAGAAATGACAACGTAGACCGCGCTGAAAAAAATTGCTCTATCAATGGAATCATCTGATTTTAAAATACCGTGTACTGATTTTAAGTTTAGTACTGAAGGATGTTTACGTCATAAATGGCAATATTTATCGAATGATGCCGTGAAAGACAAACTTCATTCCATCACGCAAACCCTAGGAGAGTGGACTATTTGCTGCAGAGCCATCCGTAGGAAGGAGGTAGTCATTGCAGGAATTCGAACTCGTCACACATATTTAACTCACTTGTGCATACTAAATGAAGATGACACAGAAGAGTGCATATATTACTTACAATGAACCATTCACTGTTAAGCACTTCATGTTGTAGTGTTTCGAACTCCAACCTACATGTAATCAACATTACAATGTGCTTGACATTAGGGAGCTCATTGATACAGTTAAAATTTCTTATAGACTTCCTAAAGGAAGAAAACAATTATCAAAACTTTAGCTTTTATGATACCATCTTGACCAGTTTTATGTGCTATATATACCATCGCTAGGTTTTAATTAGTTTTCATCTGTTTTCGTTGCCATTATTTAATTTTCACTTCCCCTTGTTCGGTAAACTATTTGTTTTTCACCGTTACCATTTTATTTTCTTATCTGCAACTATGTGGTTCTGTATCGCTGGTCAATACACTTTTAAAAAAGGAATGATATAACCTTTTGTATGGCGCTAAATAGATTCATTGTGCCGTTATGCAGCTAAAATTCAACAAACTAAGCAACCAACTATCAAACATGTTTGCTACTAGGACTTTTTGTATCACTCATGTATCTACTGGTACTACTACTTCGAACCGCAAGTCAGGATGACATTGTGTACGTGCTTTAAATATTCAATAATTAGAGCTTCAAAGTAAATCTGGATTATTTTAGTATTTTTAGAACATTTTACTAATTGGCTTGAAGTGAGAAGTGTCATTTATGATCTTTATATATGGTATTCATTTTAGCATATAACCGATCGTCAAATCTGGTTCAACGAATTTTGATTGAAGCAGTCTGATTTAGTCTTTTTTGTAGTTCACATTTTCATATTAAACATTTAGACATTATTAAAAGTAGAGACCGCCATCAGAAAGTATAACACATGCTTGTCTTTTCAATTTTAGCTTAAAGCCAGAAATAATTCT
>JAEAOA010000308.1:627500-675000 GCA_016746295.1 Potamilus streckersoni
ATGTATATATTACGTATGTCATACAGTCAGCATGCATGCATTCAGCATCAAATACATACATACATACAGTAATGTATATACTTAACTGTAGACAGACTATAGCTACATGCATATATGAGCATTAAACATACGATGAATGATTATCGTAGGATGCATGCTTATGCATGATTATGTATGTAGTATCTATGTCTTCGTATGTCAGATAGAAGTATGTCATCATATGTCATGGATTATAATAAGATATTAATATTATATAGTCGAACTGTATGTTACTAAGTTATAGTATAAGATGACAGAAATATCAGTCATGTATCATGTATTAGTGAAGTATGTATATGCATGTATGTATGCAAAAGACTGACGTGATAGTAGAGTATGATGATGAGTAATAGTAAGTATTATAGAATGGACTTTAGATGATTATATGTATGTATCGTAGATGTATGTAATTATGTAAGTACTGTATGTCATGTGATATTATATGTATAATGTTATGATGTTGAGTGTCAATTAGTAATATGATATGTATGTAGATGTATGATAGTATGTATGTATGTAGGATAAGTATACATTTTTAAAGTAGTACTCATGTCATTATGTATGTATAGTCATGATAATATGTATGTCATATATTATCTATGAGTATCTCTATCATAATTAAGACGATGTACATACATATGGACATAAAATATATATATGTCATAGTATTAAGTACATTATCGTATGATACATCATACAGTACTACATGTATCAGACTATTACTGATAATAGTCTAGTATGTACAGTATTCATATCAGTATAGATTACATTAATGATATCTATTATGCTATGAGATGATAGAAGGACATAATGATACATGATAGTATCTATTAGTCAGTTAGATGACTTACATGAGGATATGGCAGAATGAGACTAATGGAATGCGATGGGATAGACAGTAGTATGAATGTCGATATTAGTATGATTCATTCATGATTCAGTATTATGTCATTTGATTATTACTATATTAGTACATACTACATATAGACATGTACATAGATGTATGTATTAAGGGAAAATAGGGTTTTAGCCCAAACCTTTGTTTCCTACTACTACTACTACATGACAGGTTTTTTATAACCAGACAAAACAACAGGTGTTGGAATGCTATGAGTCATCCAAGTAAGCTCTATCATACAGAGGTGACAAACTTGTTTGAACAGCGCATGCGTGGAATACGATTATTCTAAGGACGGCAAATGGGTTTTATAATCCGTCTACCACAATTTTTTTATCAGATAACAGGATGAAAATTAAACTGTGCATTAGAACGTTGTAGTTAACAAGGCGGAAATTAAACTACGCATTAGAGGAAGTTAAGTGATATTATATCGTAAGTTTAGATAAAATTATACGTTATTCATGTTTTATTGATATTTTTTTTTTCATACTAGCTAAACCTCATTGGTAGAATGTCTGTTTAACATATTGTCAATAATACGAAATTCACGTTATAAATCATCCATATTATATTTGACTCCTCGTAGGTAAGACCGGATCTGATCAAGTAGTTTCTTGTAAGTTTTTAAAGATGTTAAGCAGCTATGCTTTTTTATTAAAAGTCTTGGTTCTCCTTTTTTACACGCCGCTGTAAGTGAAACACCAATACCGGATATGATTAATAAAAATGGATTTATTGATACCCCACTTGAAATTATACCAGAACTGTTCATTAACAAGGGTAGATATGATATTACTCGAAGGATCTTGTTGTAGTAAATGTAACATTTCTTAACACACCAAAGTTTTTTATGATAATATTTGTAGTTTTGTATTAATGCATCCGCATCCTGTACTGGAATATCTTTTGAAATATGATTGAAATCAACTTTACTTCTTTTCATTATAATATTTGTTTACATAATCCCCAGTCTTGGTATTAGTAATTCAGCTACAAATTCCAAACACCAATGATAGCCGACTTCGGTTGTGTTTGGAAATATAGTAGTAAGTTCAAGTGTAAATATTTCTTCAATACCTTTTAATATTAATTTGGATACAGTTCCAGAAGACGTACTCAAAATATGTAATGGAGATGTGTTTGAAATATTAAAATCTCCAATGCTAATCACTGTGAATCTATACACACCAGTAACTTCTGCAGTGCATTTGATAGATTTAGTTTGCTGCATCCATGTATTAGACCCAGAAGCAACAGTATACACAATATTTTTAAACTGTTCGTGAGGAATTTTAATCATACTCGTTTTCTCAACAATACTAGGAATTCTACTAATACTATCATTGAGTTTTGTGTTAGTATCATTGAGTTTTGTATTAATATTAGCGAGTGTAATATCAACATTTGATGGATTTTTCAACAAAAAATCGTTTTTAAGTGTGTTTATGTTTCTATGAAAACTTAAAAACATATTCACATGCCCAAGAAACTCAGTTTTGAGCGTTGTTATTTCATTATTGATTGGAACGGCCTGATCATCGACGTATTTTTTGCTGACAGCATCAAAATCAGACTCAGGTTTTTTGAGGTTAGTAGTGGAATCATTGTTCTTATTGAGAAATGCACGCATCATACCACCATTGACTGACATGTACGTTGATTCTTGATCGTCGACATATTTTTTGTTGTAGCATCATTATCAGTAGTTGGATATCCAAGATCTGTAATTTTATTTTTGTTCATAATAACAGTCCCAGTAAATTCATCGCCTGTTTTTTTTTTAACAAAATCATTCACTGTCCTACCAGAATCTCGTATCATACCTTGATTGTACAAAGTTACAATATTATCAGTAACCGCATTAGGAATTCGTACAAGTAACTCTGACAGTTTTACATTACTCGTTTTTAATCGTCATTCTTTGTCCTGGAAAATGACGACTTCATCTGGATCTACACTGGTAAGATTTAGTAAATTATTGATTTCATTTGTGAGCTGATTAAGAGTTGCATATTTGGATAAGTCACCTTGATAACCTTCCGAGGATAAATCTCCTGATAGTGTTCCAAATTTTGCATAGTAGCTCATTATTTACTCTCCTAAGTAAAATTATCAACACTAGTTTAATATTATATAAAATGGCAAAATCGTCGATATTAAACTTTGATACAGAGTGACTGGTGAAGCGTAAACATAACAATGAACTTCCTGATTGTCATCATCTTATTGTTGGGCGAACTGGATCGGGAAAAACAAATTTGCTTATGAATTTGCTTCTTGGTAATAATTTTAACTATGACAGAGTTTATATTTACACAATCAATCCACAGCAGGATAAGTATGAGTTGTTAAGCCAGTATAATGACAAGCTTCGTGATGAACTTAAGGCTGGTGAAGATTTTGTTATAATTAGGCAGCCAGAAGATCTTATTCCAGTTAATTAACTTGATGCAGATGAACACAAGATAGTAGTTTTTGACGATATTCCGCTAAATAACAAGGAGATGGATAAAATAAGATCGTATTTCTCACTGTCACGTAATAAACAGTGTAATTCTGTTTATCTCGCTCAAGGATTTTATAATGTTGACAGATTTATTAGGCGACATACGGGTTGATTTATATTATTTCCAGGACTGGACAATGTTGACGTTAGAAATATTGCAAGCGAGCAATGCGGTGAAGTGACAAAAGATAAGTTTATTGAACTTTACCGTAATTCTACAAAATATAAATTCAACTTTTTCTTATTTGATAAACTTATGCATGATCCAACTAAAATGTTTCACTGTTGTATTGACATTTACTTACAGTATGGGGTTTCAATTTTATAAAATTTATAATAATTATTATAATGGACAAACGAGCAAGATACAGACAACACATAGAAGATCTAAAAAAAACTTGCTCAATCTCAGGCATTACTTAAGCAAAAAGTACAACAAGCACGGCGTGGGCAAGTAACTGCTACAGAAACAACAGCTACAATTTTCAAGCCAGTTACTGAAGCTCTACTTGGAAAACAACCTGAAACCAAATCACTGTCAGATGAAGAACTTAAACAACTGCAGTAAAAAGGTTTGGTTGGAATTGTTAGAGAACAACAGGAAGCAGCTGCTGCAAAACTTGTTACTAGATCTGATGAAAAAAAAAGAAAACTAATTGAGGCACTTACAGTAAATATAGCTGATCCTGTGGCTAGAGAAGCTGAAACAGATCGATTGATAAATAATCCGCTGGAACTTGAGCGAAGATTAGCAGAGTTAACAACGCAAGGAATAACAAATATTATAAAAAAGAATTATCAGGAGACATAAAAGATATCAGAGAGTAGCAACAAAGAGTTGGTGAGCTTACTGTAAAGTTTATGGAAGTTAGAGAGCAAAGACTTCATTTTATAAATAAAGCAAATGATGAGATAAAAGATGGTGAATATAATGATTTTTTAAAGAAAAAATATAAAAGATATTAATAGTATAAGCAGGTGGAATGATGCAGAATATCTTACTTTAATCGATAGAGTAGATACAATATTTAAAGACGGAGCTGCTGCTAAAGATGAAATAGACAAGGATACAGAGATTGAGAATATGCATCTACTTTATGATAGGATGAGATATGGTGTTTTTGCTTTAGTGATAAAAAAAGCAGAAAATAGTAGAGCAAAACCTTTTGGTAAAAGATGGAGTTTTAAAAGAAAATTTGATACACTCGATAAAACTCGTGTAGAAAAAAGTAGAGAAGTAAAAACAGGAACTGGTGTAAAAATATTTATTTCAACTACTGAAATGATAGGTAGATTATTGTTATTAATATCATCAAAAGAAGTTGGGAATGTTAGTGTTGAACTTGATAATGAAATCATTGACATACTTGATCATTTAAGATCGATCGAATTATTAACATCTGATGAATATAAAACTTTACACCGCGACTTAATCGCGGCGACTTAATCGGGGCGACTTAATCGCGGCGACTTAATTTTGTGAAATGATATAATATAAAAGGAATGCAAACAATATTATTACTAAACTCTAGTGAGTATGTGATAGATAGCGCAAATTTTTGAGTAAATTATATTTCACCTATCCAACTAGATCCTGCAAAACAATATGAGATTGGATTAATTTCTTGTACTTGCTGGAATGCTATACCTAACGAAAAAACTGATATTAACGATGAAATGCAGTTTTTTACGTTTGCAAGTTTGTCAATATCTAAAAAAAAATTTCAGAAGGAGCTTATAATATTACTGATCTAAACAAGACAATCAAAGAGCTCATAACAAAATCTGCCGGTGTGGCTGATGATTTTGAATTGGCAGCAAATTATAACACATTGCGAACTAGGATAACTTTAAAACATATGTTAATCGATCTTGAACCAAGAGAAAGAAGTATGGCACAACTGTTAGGATTTACTAAAATAAGTTATGATGCACTTGATCATCCTATTACATATGATAGTGAACTGCCAGTAAATATAACAGAAGTAAATAAAATATTAATAAACTGCTCTATTGCTTCTGGCTCTTATACATCAAAAGGTAGCAAAGGTCAAACGATTTACACTTTCTCACCTGAAGTTCCGCCAGGTTCTCTCAAGCAAATAACTCCACGACATATTATCAGTTATCCTTTAAACGTTGGAGACCAAATATCAAGTATAATAATGCAGTTGACATATCAACCTGGAGAACAGTTACATGTTAATAATGATGTTGTAACTTATTATCTACATCTACGCGAGCAAAAGTAAAAATTATGCAACATCAAATATAATGAAACAAAGAAAAAAGATTTATCGAAGAAAGATAATAGGAGGATTTTTTGGAAATATTTTTACTAAAGTTATTGAAAATATTCCAGGACTAGCGCTTAAAGTTGCACCAATTGCTATTGACGCGGGTAAAGCTTTTGCAACTGGAGCTGCATCTGCCGCTGGGACTGCGGTGGGACAAAAAATAGCTGATAAAATAAAAGGTGATCCACTGACTGCATCTGAAATAAAACAAGCTATCTCAGAGATCGCTCCAACAAAAGAAACTCAGCGAGGTATGATAACAATAACAAAAAAATTATTATCACCAAAGGGTGAGAAGATCATACAAAAATTGATATCTAAAGTAACAATTCCGCAATAAAATTTTATGTAATTTAATAAAATAAAATATCTGTTAAAAAATTATCTCGAGTTAACAGAAACTTATGACATCGACAACGATGTGACAGAATTCGAGTATGTTGAATATCTTGATGAAAACTCTAACGAACCAAATAAAGCTGGTATCAGAACCTTTAACACGAGAGACGAAGATGTATTTCTACCACCACATAAGGCTATGCTAGAAGTTCGTGGTCAGATTATGACAGTAGCCAATCCAGCTGCTGTAATTGCAGTTGAAGCAGAAATAGCTCTTATAAATAACGGCTGGAGTTTATTCAAAAGTGTTAGATATCAACTGGCCAACCAAACTATAGAAGATATTTCAAGTCATCTACAAGTTGCAAGTACAGTTTTAAATATTATTTCGTTTTCCGACGATTACTCGAGATCAACTGCAACCAACATGATGTGGTTTAAAGATACTGGACGTGGTATAGCTGAATCAACTGAATTTTCAAAGAGAAGCGCTATAGTACATGGAGCTGATGCTGATGCAAATGCTGTAATTGTGAGAAATTTTCTCATTGCTAATGCAGACGCGCTAGGTATTGCTGCACCTGTTGCAGTTGCTCTTACGGCAGCTTTTAATAATCTAAATATAACACCACCAGCTGCAGCTGCAGACGGTACTGCGATGTTAAATTTACTTCTTAACACACTTGATGTGAGAAATCCACGTTATAACGAAGGCTTTGCTAGGCGAAGAAAACTTTCAGCAGAATCACGTCAAATTACAATGATGCTTCGGCTAAGCATGATTTTCGGCTTTTGTCGCGATTATGATAAAGTATTCCGTGGAGTAAAACATACGCATATTTTAGATCGAGTAGAACAAAACGACTGCTTGTTTAGATCTGGAGGGGTTGATGTATAGTTTATCATAAACAAACTTGCTTTGTGGATGCCATGTATAACACCATCAATCACTAAAATGTCAGAACTAAATAACACGCTTGATAAGCATACAAAGAGAATTTACTTTAAGCAGCATAAGATATATCAGACAGCGGTTCCAAATACTACTGACTACACGTGGAGGGTTACAACAACATCAAGCGAACAACTGCCGAGACACATATTTGTTGTATTTCAACAGCACGCCCGACGAGGAAACCAGCAACAAAATAATGCAATATTTGACCACGCTGATGTTAGACGAATATACGCTAGATTAAATTCAAAGCAATATCCAGATCGAGCTATAGAGTGCAATTTTGCTGATGACGCTAATAAAAATATTTCTCGACCTTATATGTACCTGCTTGACGCAATGCAAAAATATCAAGATGTTGAAGATGGAACTCAGATATCAGCAGAGGAATTTCGTACGCTTTATCCTATATTTTATTTTGATGTTAGTAAACATAACGAGCGAATTGTAGACAGCACAGCGGATATTGAAATTACCTGGACACTTGGAGCGGTTCCAATAGCTCCGTTGTACGTATGCGCATTAGTGATTAGTAATGGATTTATCACGGTAGATTCTATTGGAGGTAAAATGACAGTTCAAGTTTAATCTACAGTTGTTATATAAAATGGCAAAATATATTATAAAGGAAGTATATTTGACTGATGGCCAAGTTAAAAAATTAGTAGCTGCTATTGCAAAGCGAGAACAGGTATCATTAAAAATCAATCCTAATATTTCTGACGGTGTTTTAACAAATTTAATGCTGACAAAAAATCAAGTAAAGAAGTATGATCTTTAAAAACTTTTATTTTAAATTTGAGTGCTGCAACAATAACTGCAATAGCAAACGACATTGTTGTCAAAGGTGGTTTTCTTGGTCCGACATTATCAGTATTACCTAGTACAATAATAACTAAAGTTTTGCCGCTGATGGGAACATTAGGACTAGCAGCAATGTCAGGAGCAGTCTCTGGCGCAACGAAGAAAGCTGTTGAGGGTAATGGTATTATTGATGGAAGTGGAATAAAAAAATTGTAAATTTTATGTAAATGATATATTATAATGAAACAACGGAAAAAGAAATCACCAACAACAAAATCGCCAGAAAAAAAGAAAACAAAAAAAAAGAAAACAACACCAAAACGCAAACAAGCAAAACAAGGAGGAATTATTTCATTCGCTCCACTTTTGGAGGGACTAGCGGGAAGTCTGCTGCCAAATCTTTTAGGAATCGGACGTGGTCTAACATTACCAGGAACACGACCACCCCGTTGAGCAATTTTGATATCATTGATAAGTTAAAAGCGGTTCCTGGATTTCACGGAGTTTATTCTAAAGATGAAGTCGCATTAATAAAATCGCCGTCAGCTGTAAGTTCGTGTGTTATTAATATACAAGATTTTAATCACTGATCCGGCACACATTGGGTAGCAGTTTATAATAATAATTATTTCGACTCGTTTGGACTTCCTCCAAGCGATGTAATAAAATGTATATGAACAAAATATTTATTATTCATCAAATCAACTCCAACCTGTTGGAACATCTGCTTGCGGATATTATTGTATAATGTTTATCCAACAGATGAGCAGAAATCTTTATTTTTTTAAAATTTATTTTACAGTTTGACAAGCAACCTTCTCTCGCTAATGATGAGATTGCAATTAATTTTATCTAAATTTAAAAATATAATAATGTCAACATACTGTCTCAAGTGTAGAACTAAAACAGAAAATATTAATGAAACAACAGAAAAAACAAAAAACAACAGGATAATATTAAAAAGTTTTTGTGCAGTCTGCGGAAAAAGAAAAAATATGTTTTTAAAGAAAACGTCCCCAGCGACAGTGTCGCTAGGATCTGGTTATCGTGATATTATTTTAGTAGACGACTAAAAATATAGAATTATATGCAACTGTAATTCTGAGAGAGATTTGTGTCTTGAGAAAAATAAAATTGTCGCATACTGTCAATGTTGTAACAACAGAGAAATAATAGGGTCAGGTATGGACATACATAAATTTATTGGAAAATTGCCAAACCCAAAAGGCGGTTGGACTTTGCCAGGTCATCAGTTTACAGGACATTACAATCCGCTAGATCAACAACTAGATGAAAACGACAATCCGTTGCCAGGACAAGAGCCTTACAATCAAGTGGATGCAATAGCAATGAGTCATGATATCTCTTATCGTGATCATGAAAACTCGAAAGCAGATTGTGATAAAGTAATGTTAGACGAATTACGTGATATGGAGCCAACAAATCTACGAGAACGTTTTGATAGAAGATTTGTTCAGGGAATAATTGGAGCAAAATATAAACTCGGACTTGGGAAAAATATACGATGATTTTGCAGTCGAACTACACAGACTTAAAAAATAAAGTTCCCACGGCGTAAAGTTGTCGCTAATGGTGTAGATGATATCTGGGCAATAGATTTTGTGGATGTATCCAATCTAGCTCAGTTTAACGTTGGCGCTGATGGTGTTCCAAAAAGATATTTGTTTAATGTTATAGACGTGTTTAGTAAATATGCTTTCAGTGTACCTGTTTCAGATAAGACCGGTACTTCAATGACTGATGCGCTAAAACAAATAATAATGAGGTCAGAAAGAAAACCAAATAAAATCTGGACTGATCACGGAGCAGAGTTTATTAACAAAAAGTTTGAACAGTTTCTAGAACAAAATAATATAAAAAAATATGTTACAGGAAACGAGGGTAAACGTGTTGTAGTTGAAAGATTTAATCGCACTTTAAACGAAAAATTACACAAACATATGACAGCTAAAAACTGCAACAGGTACATCGATGAACTTTCTCAAATTGTAGGTGAATATAATAACACAAAACATCGAACCCTCAAAATGTCACCTAATAATGCTATTAAAAATCCGATATTAGCAAATGAAAATATAAACCGCAGACATAAATTTAAGGTTGGTGATAAAGTTAGAATATCTTTGATAAAAAAGGTATTTGCAAATAGGATTTACTCCAAACTGGAGCGAAGAAGTATTTGTAGTTGATAAGGTACTTGTAACAATACCTGTAACGTACGCTTTAAAAGATCTGGCAGGGGAACCTATCATAGGTAGTTTTACGAACAAGAACTACAGAAAAATGAGCAGGATGTTTTTGTTATTGAGAAAGTGATTAGGAAGAAAGGAAATAAAAGTTTAGTCAAATGGCGTGGGTATAGCGATAATTTAACAGTTGGATTCCAACCAAACAAATTATGATATAATGTTATTATAAATTTCCTCATACTTTTCTTTGACAGATATACCTTTTACTGGTTTACGTAACGATATTAGATATTGTCAGCGATCGTCAGAGATCGTCATTAGATTAAAAATCTTGACAAATATGAAATTGAATTTGATATTTTTCTGTCGGCCTGGAATATTGATGTTCAAGAAAGGTCTGATTAGCTGCCAAAACAGCTGTTGTTCGGAAATGGTAAAGTTAAATTTAATTATTTTTTTTTGTAATGTGATACTTGACATTATGTCGTTCACTTGTTAGTCTGCTGTAATTAGATCTGTCGGCAACAGTGACTATTTCACCATCATCAGATTTGTTGTTATACAAAATATCATCTTCACTATAACCAACAGATTTATGAAATCTTTGCAAAATGTAATACTATGCGTGACCTTATTGCTGGCGACTTTGTCCATAGTATCTTCTTCATATAATTCAGCGAGTCGTTTCATCAAGTCCATTATTATAATATATTTTTATCTGATTTGTTTTTATAAGATGACTGATGAGATAAAATATCACCAAATAGTTAATATATTAAATTACAACGAACTAGCCGAAGCGGTAAGTCAATGTTTGTTGGGTTATAGTGTATATTGTGTTGACGTTATTGTAATGCAAGGTGATTTTCATAAAATATTGCTAACAGAAGCAGACAAAAATAAAATTAATGAAGTGCAGTAACGACGCTAAAATTTGATTATGATGATATCATAGCATTTGCTCATCCTTGTTTGACTAAAACTGAATTACAAAATAATTTTGATCATCATATCTAAAATCAATCCTAGCATCGTCTTCGCTTGAAAAAGCTGATTTCGTTACTCCATCAGCTACAAATTTTACGACTGAGGGATTTACACTATAATATTTCACCGCAGCTGAAATCGATTTAAATTCAATCTGCTCATTCGTTTCGAGGTTTTTTGAAATGGCAGGTTTTGCTGGATATCTAAAATTACTACCGTTACCACCTCGTCCTTTTCTCAAATTTTCCTGTTGCGTCACAAGCTCCAGATTTTCCAATCGATTGTCTGTTTTTACGTTATTAATATGATTAATAACCATGCCATCAGGTATGGGTTTTTTGAACACCTCGTAAACAAACCAATGACCAGGATAATGAACAAAAATTGTCGATCTTCCTCTAACATTTACACTGACATTTCCCATATTACTCATAGTACTAAGAACTTTTTGAGGTTTTTTTTGCTTCTAATAATACCACGATCGTTAGCCTCATATAAATCAAAGACCGGATGCGGCTGAAACTCATCTTCTAAGGATAAGTTTTCAACGTTATCATCAGTGACTTTACCGTTCACGTGATATACACGCCATCCCACTGGAATGCTGTCATCGCAGAACAACGTGTAAATAAAATCTTTTATAAGCATTGTAATCCTCTCAGTATTTTCACCTTTTACACTAAACTGATAACCCGCTGACGTTAATTCGCCAACAGGTATTCCAGTTTTAATGTTAGTAACCGAACCTATTCCATTTCCAGCGTATAAGTTATATTTTGGGTGAACATGATATGCTTCTTGCTCACGTGCGCTTGTCAGATTTGCTGTCATTATTTTATAGGTGATATTATTTTATCTTCAATTGATTTTTAGCGCATGCGCAGTGTGAGGTAAATTATCAATTAGAGATTAGACTATAGTATAACAATGCTAAAATTGCGTGATATAGCCAAGAGAAGCTTTATGGGAGAACCTGATAAAATAGCGACTGCTTTTGCAGGTTTTGACAATAGTTATCAGTTTGATAATCAAAATGTTTTAGTAAATTTTACTGCAACAAATCTTTACCACCTACTACAGACAACTGTAAAACGTGAGCTCGAAAAACACAAAAGTATCATATTATTAGTGCAATATCATGTTATATTATTATGCTAGTTATAACGGAAGAATTAACTGAAAAGATATTTACAGATCCTTATATGAACGCAAAATCAAGACGAGTTTTGCTAGCTACTGATCTTTTATCACTATCTGATGAAATACACCAAGAAATCGGGAAAAATAGAGGAATTCACCGAATTAGGTTCGGGTTGGAAGTTTGAAATGATCAAAGAAATATTGTTTCACACGATGAAATATAATGCATTACGAGGTAGTTCATACATTGACCTGCCACCAAAAATAAAAAGTAAAAGATGTATAAACATCAAAAACGTAGATAACAAATGTTTCCAATGGGCTGTTCTTTCCGCGCTATTTCCAATAGAAAAACACGCTGATCGCCATGAGAAGTATATCAGTCACGTGTCTAGATTAAATTTTAAAGATATTAACTTTCCAGTGGCGGAAAATCAAATACCAAAATTTGAAAAGCAAAATAATGTTTCAATTAACGTTTTCATACTAGATGAAAAGGAGGATGTATATCCGAGATATATTTCAGAAATCTACTATTGATTTACTGTTTTATAAATATTACGTTTGGATTAAAAACTTTAACGGACTAGTTGGTAAACAGTACAATAAGAGTAAGAACAAAAAGTTCTTTTGTTACCGCTGCTTGCATGGCTGTACAAACAATGAAACATTGCAAAAGCATTTGCAGTACGGTAATGATGTACAAAGAATAACAATGCCATCTAAAAAAGATAGTGTATTATAGTTTGTCCATCATAATCACAAACTAAATATTCCTTTCGTCATATACGCTGATTTTGAGTGTTTACTTCAACCTGTACTAGGCGTAGAAAATGATCCTGAAAAATCAAGTACAAGAAAAGTTCAAAATCCTGAAAAATCAAGTACAAGAAAAGTTCAAAATCATGTTCCGTGTGGAGTAGCGTATAAGATAGTTTGTTGTACTGATTCTAGATTATCTAAACCAATCAAATTATATCGTGGTAAAAATCCAGCTGTCTGGCTTCTCAAGCAGTTGATTAATGAAGTTGATAATATTACTTATCGTTTGAAAAGAGTAACGCCAATGTTAAAATTAACACCTCAACAAGAATCTGATCACGAGCAAGCGGAAATTTTTCATATTTGTGAAAAAGCTTTTGACCCTGACAATGTCAGGATTGCCAAAAAGTACATGACCATTGCCATTTAACCGGACAGTACCGTGGAGCGACTCATAATCAGTATAATTTAAAACTTCATGCTCCAGATTTTATTCCGGTTATTCTTCACAATTTTCGAGGATATGATAGTCACATTATAGTAGAAGCTTTTGGTGATCCTGAGATAAAATCTCGTCTAAAACTCGATAATATCATCAAATGCATTCCAAATAATTTTGAAAGGTATATGACAGTTACGCTAGGTAAATTGCGTTTTATTGACAGCTTGCAGTTTATGGCAGCCTCGTTAGATGAGCTAGTAAAAGGTTGTAGTAAATTTGATAACCTAAAAGACTATTTTGAAGACAAATTTAATCTACTAGCTAAAAAAGGAGTTTTTCCAAACGAATACATCGACGACTGGAGTAAATTTGATGAAACATCTTTACCTGGCAAAGATAAATTTTACTCGCAACTTAAAAATGAAAGTATAACCGATGACGAGTACAGGTACGCACAAGATATCTGGAAAGAGTTTGATTGTGAGACTTTTAGTGATTATCATGATTTATACCTGAAAACTGACGTGTTATTATTAGCAGATGTTTTTGAAAGTTTTCGAGAAGTAAGTTATAATAGTTACGGACTAGATCCTTGTTGGTATTATTCTGCCCCTGGGCTGTCATGGGATGCTCTGCTAAAGTTTAGTAAGGTAAGGTTAGAATTAATGACTGACGTTGATATGTTCAATTTTATCGAAAAAGGTATCAGAGGCGGTATTAGCGTGATAACAAAAAATATGCTGAAGCAAACAACAAATATTTGAAATAGTATAATCCTGAGCTTCCTGCGAAGTATATAGTTTATCTAGATTGTAATAACCTGTACGTGTATTCGATGGCAGAACCAATGCCTCTTGGTGGATTTCACTGGATCACGGCTGATCGATTTCTATCGGAGACAGAAAAAAAGATACCCGAAGATGTTTCTTATTTCCTTGAAGTTGATCTTGATTATCCAAATTCGCTACACAAATGGCATAACGATTACCCTTTCTGTGCGGAATCAATGGTCATAGATTATAGTTTGTTATCAAAAGAACAACAAGTGTTAGCATCACCAAGACAACATTCCATGGTCAAAAAACTAGTACCAAATTTGCTTAATAAACATCATTATGTTTTGCATTACAAAGTTTTAAAACAAGCAGTCGATGCTGGTCTTGTTTTGAGAAAAGTTCATCGTGTACTAAAATTTAATCAGTCGCCGTGGATGAGAGGTTACATTAACTCGAACACTTCAAGAAGAGCTGTAGCAAAAACTGATTTTGAGAAAAACGTCTTTAAACTGATGAACAATTCCGTTTTTGGTAAGACGATGGAGAATATTAAGAAACGCGTAAATATCGAAATAGTTAATAATATTAGTCGTAGAAACAAACTTGTGTCAGACGATGAGTTTAAGAGCATGAAAATTTTTAATGAGAATCTTGTTTCGATACAAAGAAGAAAAACAAATCTAAAACTAAACAAGCCGATCTACGTTGGAGCTTCAGTGTTGGATTTATCAAAGTGGCTGATGTACGATTGTCATTATAATTTTATTAAAAATCAATGGCCGGCTAGTAGATTATTGTTTACTGATTCTGATTCACTCGTGTATGAAATCGAATGCGAAGATATCTATCAGGATATGTTTGATAATAGATATCTGTTTGATCTTTCTGATTACCCTCGTGACAGTAAATTTCATGACGAAACAAATAAAAAGGTTATTGGCAAGTTCAAAGATGAAATGAACTCGAGCGCTATCAAATACTTTATCGGATTACGCAGCAAAATGTATGCCGTATTATTAGATAATAATAAAATAACGAAAAAGCAAAAGGTGTGCCTCGTGATTTTGTTAAATAGTTAATGCAATTTGATGACTACAAGTACGCGCTTGATGGCGGTGTTAGTTTTATGAGAGCTATGGCAATTCGAACTAATCATCATAAACTCGAAACAAATGTCATTATCAAACGCGGATTGTGTAATTTTGACGACAAACGCTATTGTGAAAATGGGGTAGATACATTTGCCCTTGGGTATTGTCATGATGATGGATCTACACTTGACATTATCTTTTCCAACTGAAATTTTATCTAAACTTACCAAATAATGTTTGAAAATTTGACATTATCTTTTCCAACTAAAATTTTATCTAAACTTATAAAATGATGTTTGAAAATTTGACAATAACAAATAGCTACAATAGTAACATCAAATATCTAATGATGGACGGTAACAATTGACAGTTGAATTTAATAATGAAACATCAGGTATATGTTTAATGGAACACGTGACAAGCTGAAACTTTCGTTCATCAAATCTGATAATAGCGTGTATTTCAATTATATCGAACAATTGTATCAAATGTTGCTAGCGGAATTTAAAATCTTTCACAGCCCCATTAGCCAACAAAAATAAACTAAACTCACAATTGATCTCGATCGGTCAAAGGTATATTTTATCAACAAAAAAGATCCTCTGAACAAACCAGAAAAAAACATTTGTTTGAGTCCCGTCGCTGTGTGAGCAGTAAAGTAAAATTTAATATCTATAATCGTGATAATGAAATATTTATGATATAACAGATGAAACATTAATCATTAGCCACAAGGTATAAAATAATATCATTTTCATTCTAATGCTAGTTTAATTTCCTCCTTGTTAGCTGAAACGTTCTAATGCACAGTTAAATTTTCATCCTGTTATCTGATAAAAAAAACTTGTGGTAGACTGATTATAAAACCCATTTGCCGTCCTTAGAATAATCGTGTTCCACGCATGCGCTGTTCTAACAAGTTTGTCACCTCTATATGACAGAGCTTACTCGGATGAATCATAGCATTACAACATCTGTTGTTTTGTCTGGTTATAAAATTCCTCTCATGTAGTAGTTCTAGTAGGAAACAAAGGTTTGGGCTAAAACTCTTGTTTACCCTTACTACTATGTATGTATGTATGTATGTATGTATGTATGTATGTATGTATGTATGTATGTATGTATGTATGTATGTATGTATGTATGTATGTATGTATGTATGTATGTATGTATGTATGTATGTATGTATGTATGTATGTATGTATGTATGTATGTATGTATGTATGTATGTATGTATGTATGTATGTATGTATGTATGTATGTATGTATGTATGTATGTATGTATGCATGCATGCATGCATGCATCTTAAAAATATTTCTTCTAAAGAACGTACACAGTGGCACATATATGCCCTCTCAATAAATTTGACCGGCTCTTATCGTAGAAAGAAATTTAGCGTATATAAAATCTTAGTAATTTTGTTTTTCTGATCAAACTTTTCCCTAACAGGCAAATAATGTGTATATTGCATCTCAGTTCAGAACAGGATATTTCCAGTTCACATTATCTTTTTTATTCATTTTTCAGTGCAATAGAAATGCAGTGTGTGGCGTAGAGAATTTGAGAGAAGGAGTAGACTTCCCATTCGTGCATGATATTAAAGAATGTGATCCAAGCTATTGAAGTATATTCCAAACTGTTATTACCTTTTACATTTACAATAATCTTTTCATAACTAATGAAGTTGTTATATCAAAAGCATGAAGCATATCTGTAGATACACTATCCACTTTGAAATGGTTTTTGGGCATCACTTCCAGTAGCAATAAACTTACAACCGTTACATTGAAAGAGTCTTTTACGATACCAAGCGACGAAGGTTTCATAGATTTCAGGTTATTAGCAAAATGAATCAATTTATAAAAATGTTACTATCAGCTGCTTCGTTTGGCGCTAAGAATTAAGAGGTTAGTGTTATGACTGGTCGGCCTTGTGTCAGGATAATGTGGATGGGTGGTACATCGCGCTATGTGTCTTCGGCATGATGCTCCAGTGCTAGAAATCACTAATAAACTGCCACATTGCAGAGATAGTAGCGATATGACTGAAAATTGTTAAAGCTGTATTAAAAATAATAATCACAATGATATTTATTTTTATCTACATTTCTTTTAACGTTCGTGTAATAATTTTGCTCGAAAATAATTGCACTGCAAAGACAACAAATTTCAAACCCAAAGACAAAAGAAATATGATGCCACGTTCTTGTATGCGAGAGTGGAAAACAAATGGCAGATCTCACTTTGCTTCATACTCGAGATTGTTGTTTTGTAAAAATCTAATATTGTGTGGTTGTACTTGTATATGCACATTTATGTCCATTGAGGGTCAGGAGAAATGAACAAAATAGTGTTTAAAAGTGATTAAAGTAGTAGGCTCAGAACGATTGGAGCTATATATTATATGAAAAACCTTCTGCAATAATAATAATAATAATAATAATAATAATAATAATAATAATAATAATAATAATAATAATAATAATAATAATAATAATAATAATAATAATAATAATAATAATAATAATAATAATAATAATAATAATAATAATAATAATAATAAATAATAATAATAATAATAATAATAATAATCCATCTTATAGGCAATAAGTTTCATTTATTGTGGGACTAGTTATCTGGGATTATGTACCATAATTAGCATTCAAATTAAAGATACACACTATCTTTAGTAATGATATTCACACATGTCATTAATGAAACAATTAAAAAAATTATTTTTAACGATAATTCTGTCCATTTCTTCTTTTTCATTCTGACAGGAAGAAATAACATTGCACTTGCGACCTAAATCTCATCGATGGGAATCTCAGACGGAACATTCTGATGAACAACAGTCCCGTCATGCCAACAAAGTACAATTGAGATTTAGATAGTTATTGACAACTCTTAATTCAATAAAGGTTGTTTTAGTGATATTTTCATTCTTTTTTGTCTCTCATTTTAATATGATCTCTCTACAAATATGATCTCTCTACAAACTCTTTTAATGGCATTGAATATTTATTCAAAATAATAACATTGGTACATAAATTACCGATGAAAAGAGTTGATTTCGCTTAAATAATTACTCAATAATGTCATATATGAATTACAAAAATTCGGAAATGATTGTTTTCTTTGAACGAAACTTCAGAGGATCATGGGATTGAACATCTTAATGTAAATAACTGGAATATTTTTCTACAATAAAAGCTAAATAAATGATATATTTAATGTAGATCTTTATTGACCTGCACAGAAAATTACATAGTCAATTATTTCATCAAGTGGTTTGAAAGGTTGATTGATTAGCACCCGGTGTGAAGCTGAATTTAACGGTACTTGTAAGATCAAACGAACGAAGTAGGATTAGTATGTTTCTGTTTGCGTATATACTTTTTAAAGCACGTCTACCTTACGCCTCTGTCGTGCTGAGATCTGTATTTGGAGTTAAATACTTATCGATCACGTAATTTGTAGTATAAATTTGGACAGTGATGTTAATGATATAACTAAACAAGAATATAAAATTTTAAAGACTAACAAAATTCCCAGAAAATTTAAACTAAAGCTAGTTACTAAGCCAGACAAATTATAGAGTATTATGGTTAAAATAGTTTTGGATGAATTAGCCTCTGAAGACCATTAGTGGGCAAGTACATAGAGATTTGTAAACGTACAAAAATTTGTTATATGTCTTAACCACTAATTTATCCATTAATTGCCAGAAGAACAAGTTGACCTATCTAGAAAATATATAAACCAAAGTTAACAATTGTATTGTATAAAGCCTGTGTAACTATCCTTATGATTGATATTGAATTGCTACAGCCACAATGTGTGAAAGAAATGCGAAGATAGAATGAGATTATTGATGAACGATTTTGACTCATCATGTACACAAGATTTGACACACGGTTCAAAGTTATAATCTGCATGTAATCATAATATATGCTGACTATAAGGACGACTCGAAGATTTTTTTTCATGAATAACAATCCCAAAGATATCACATGATGTTACCGACATGTTAATAAGATTATTTCCCATACATTGCAATGTCAGGGGCTATAATGTTATCGGAACAGCACATGACTAATGCAAAAATTTGGAAAACAAAATAAAGGCTACAAATGATTCCTACTATGTATGCATTCTTGAATAGACTTCAAAATATGCAGTGAAATGAATGACACAAATTAGTTTTGTGTTTATGATAAAGATGCGATGAAGTGTTATCTGTACAAATACAAATGAACAAAGTTTAAATTTCAGGCTATTTGTATAATGAATCAAATGGTATTCAAATTAGGGAAAATACTTTATTAATTAAATCTGCAAAGAGATTATGTTAAAGAATAGCATATGTAATTAGGAAAAGTTTCAAAAAAGTATGTACAAATTAATTAATTTCGCTAAGAACAAATTACCAGAAATTGGAAGTGGCAGTAATCTATATGTATAACATAAATATGAAACACGTTTAATGGACATGTGGAACTGCACAGTTAAATAGAATCGTGTTGCTATATGTGTCAGGTTTAGCAAATTCCTCAGTGACGGTTTGCCTCTGTAAAGAAATGCCAGTAATAACAAAACTTGAATTAATCACAAATCTCTGATCCAATATGTCTAAAAGATTGATGAGTAAATGACGCTCCCGAGTAAATTGTAATCATCTACACATAAAATAATAACAACAATAATAACGATGCTAATAATAGAACTAATATTAATATTAAATAATTAATAATCTTTAATCGGCACTCCGGAGAACATAAATGTTATTTCGATGAAACCGCAATCTATTACAAAGGAATATTTAGTGTACTGAGGCCGAATCAGTCTCGTCATGTTTCTTATCCCAGTCGTGTTGTATGACACTCCAACATTATATATATAGAGAGATATATAGATAGATATATATATTCACGTAACTCATGCAAATTAGTATCCAGCATAATAAGGATTAAAAACTGGAATATAAGGAAGAGGCATGCACATATTCGTGATTGTTTGTGACATACAATTAAAAAAATTAATTACTATATAAACTTTAATTGATGAAATTTATTTCCGCTTTGATTTCGTTATATTAGATTACCATCAGCTCGTTCAGTTCTTTTGTGGATATTATTCCAACGGTCTATCAGCAATTAATGTCCAACTCACCTACCCACCCACCCGATATTTTTGGACGATGCTATATAAATGTTATTAAATACTGTTGATGATAAGTACGGTAGTCTCATTTTTGAAAATTGACCTCGAATATGTTCAAAGTATTCAACTGTGTCATATATTATATATATAATGCTATTTTAATTTATTTTAGATCATATGGAATTGTTTGTAAGCCGTATCGTTGATTCTATTGAATTTAGTTATTTTATCAAGTCTGCAAGATTTGCTAATAATTTCTTTGTTGTATTCCTATCAAAATTACACATGTTCATTAATTCTCCATTACGATTACGACTGACTGAATAATGACATTAAGGCTATTAAGTCTGACCACACAGTTCCTTATATCCTTTCCAAGGGGTACAGGTTATTTTGTCTTCCTTAGGTGTGCATTATTAATATTCGCCCATATGGCACCGTCATATTTCATTCTGCAACAACATGCTACCAACAGATGTACGTCGTAAGACGTACTTTCGGAAATACCATGTTATTTTCTTTCGAATTATGTCAATTTTCCTATCTTCCTCTCTTATATTTGCCGAAGTATCCTTTGATATCGCCCTAATATATATATATATATATATATATATATATATATATATATATATATATATATATATATATATATATATATATATATATATATATATATATATATATATATATATATATATATATATATATATATATATATATATATATATATATATATATTTATATGTCTTCCATCATTTTAACAATATTTAAACACTGTATCAAAATATCTTCGGAAGAATTTTGAAAGACTGTTTTAAATCAGTTCACATGGTGGGCAACGGCACAACATGCCAGTGATTGGCTATACCAGTATGAACTATTTTTTCGCATTTGTTTTGAGGAATCTTTTGCCGTCAAATCTGTCAAAAAAAATAGAACACTACCAGAACCATAACTCTTTGCAATGGACGATACCTTAGTAAAACTCAGAATAAGTTTACTATACAATAGTTATTCATCTTTCAGGTTTAAACCATACGCCGAAATATCAGTCCCTATTGCGTGATATTTACTGTCCGTTTACGTGATATATGTAAGCAGTTTTGGCTGTACATATCTCTGTTCATTTCATATAGGCACTGTTATTTCTTGTCGCTGTTGAGTTCTTTTAGTGATATCTAAATTATATTTCTGAAGCAAACCCTTTGTTTAGTAACTTGTAAATCCACGTCGCATGCTCAAAAAATCTATCATGTGGCCAATTGGACTTTCGCGCTACGAATGGTTGTTACGAATTACCGACATGTTTCTAATGTGTATCCTGGTTTGTTTTGTTTTGTTTTTTTTGTTTTTTTTTGTCGAACGAATTTGCATGCAGTAAAACATCACGCTTTAAATAACAGTTAACATTTTCTCACTATCAGTATCAATACAGATTTATGGGGTTAGTTTATCGTAATAATTTACTCTACTTAACAAATGTCATTTCTAAACTTGTCAATTAAGATGTTTGAACGATTGGAGACGCTTTTTCTTAGTATCGCAAAATGAACCATACTCAACGATTGTCATTTCTCTAAATATTAGTGAAAGTTCAACCTGATTTGTCGATTAACACGTTTTGATAAATTGTAGTCGTTGTCAATACGAACCATATAACCACAACTAACAATATATTAAATGGGAGAGAAATAGATAAGTTTAGCCAGAGAATGGCTAAGATGCTGAACACTAAATCTTTGCAACATGTAAAGGCAGATACGCAATTATTATCACAATTAAGTGAAATCTCCTCATGTTGATTTTGACGTGTCCGCACTTGTATACTCCGTTGGTGGAAAGAAGATCGATTCATAATGAGTCACAATAATGACATACCGCTTGTTACAATGATTATTCTATCGCTTCTATGTGTCGCTTTAAATCAGTCAAAATAAGAAGCTTGATATGTGCCTATCATTCACTAGATGACTAGCGAAAGTGATTCATTTACTTGCGTTCAAGGGAGATAATACATATGTTAACTATATTTTCTTTCCTTGATCACAGTCTTGAAACAATAGCCTGCAAAATTAACTTCCATGCTTACGTGTAATTAATTTTACCTGCAGCAGTTTTCTTTACCGCGAACAAAATTAAATTACAACTGATTCAACTAGCATATATTTTAGGACGTGTTAACTGTTTCAGCCAGATGTTGCCTTACAAAACAGCTATAGGTACAAAGATACCCTTTATGACGTACTGAATAAGAATTCATGATTATAAACATTTTACAAAAATATGTAAATGTGTATATACGGTATAAGTAGCCATTTTAATATCACTTGTACAAGGTCAATTCGAATAATTATTTTGAACATGTCAGTTGTAATGTTTAAAGGGTCTATTATTAATTATTATTATTAATTAATAATACTGAGAGTATGGCATTTCATCAGAATGAAAACGTCTTAATTAAGGGGATGTTCTAAACTAATTTTGAACTTGACGGCAACATATCATCCGATTATTTTTTTAGAAAAGCGAGTCTGTATCAGTATATAGTCCACTGAACTTTGACAAACTATAACAAAACTGATATATCAACCATTTCGATGCCACAATTACTGTCATACCAACATAAACTGTTTATTCACTTTTAGGGTTCTTTCTTTTATGTCTAGTGACATCATTTTCATTAAACGTTATTAAATTATCAAAAGAAACACGTTTATTGCGATATTCAGCGTTATTGTCAATTTCTATATTGACTCTGGTATGTTCTATTGGCTTTCCAAAGACGTTATTACTCGTGAGTTTAAAAGCTTTGTTCTCAAATCAAGCTGTTGCAGCTGCTCATCGTTTTGTATCACTGTCGATATAATCTTTCATCCTTCACAACTGATTGAACTCTAGCACTCGATGACATTTTCTTATTACCAGACCATGACGAAGTCCTTGTTTCAGACTTGCATCGTGCAATAATCTGGTACAAATTTATGAACAACTACTGTTGCTGTAAATAGATAAGTAATTAACAAAATCTAATCGATTAGCATTAAATCAGGAAACAATAGATTGTCGTTATCAGTTTCGTGAAAATCAACGAGATAATCAAGATCAACATTGATAACTATAAAACAGAACATATCAAGGTAGTCAGCAATTCCAGTTTATCTTGATGTGCTTGATTAATGCATCACTATATAATTCTGGTAATCAGCAATAGCACGTTAGAAGTCGTGAGGCTGAGATCGCTTAATTTTTCAAATATATCCAAGAGAGTAACAATACATCTGTAATCAGATACAGGTCATGTCAATCTTCAAAGCTTTACAGTTGAAATCACCCCAAATTCGCTGAGTGTATGCATATTCATTTTCAAGATTTAATCTAGAATTAAAACTTTTCCATTCAGGTAAACATGTTTTATCAACTCTCCTCCAATCGTCAAAATATTCGTTGGGAATAATAACTAGTTTTAAGTAAATTTCCTTTATCAAAAAGCTAATCAGTCAATTGATTGATTTATTGAGCTTTAAACATTCTTTCGTCTTTCACCAGTCCGTCTAACGATGAGGCTTGTCTTGTGTTAATGATATTTTTATGTGATGTTTTGGGTACATTTTATTAAAACGCTTTTATTGATTTTCAAAGGGTTAATTCTATTTTTGTTATCAAATGCTTCTACGCTAGTAATATAATCGTATCCACGGAAATCATTTGCGACAACACGAACAATATTTAGTCGGTATAGTCAGTATATTTAATATTGCATTTTCATGTCGTGAAGTGCGAAACTTATCATTAGTATTTTTCACTTGATCTTGAGTCCTGAACGTCAGATCATGTGTATATGGCCTTTTTTCTAGAAGCGAATTCGGTTATTGTAAGCGGTTACATTTCGATATTCTGTCGAGCGACATCATTAATGCATCAATCTTGATAATAAGATTTTTCAACATCTAAAGAGCAAGATTTCTCCGCGATAATATTTAACAGGTTTTGATAAACATTTGCCAAAAGCACCTACAATTTTGTATGAGACCCCACCTGGAACGTGTTCTTGTACGTTTCTTGTAGTAGATTTAACAGGATTTTTTCTTTTCTTCCACAGGAAGTAGAATCAACTCAAAATCGTATTAGATTTAAAAATGAACTTTATATATATTTGTGTCTGTAGTTCAGGAACTGTAATATTTTCATCCTTACCTGGTATAGATATTCTTTTTTACGTCAGAACAATATTATAGGTAACGATCTAATACCAACTGAAACTTACGTCCATGCAGGCCGTAGAGACACTTGAAACGGAAATGTATCTGTTGGTTGTGTTTATACTGTCTACCAACTTAGCAGGTGAAGATATATATCCACGTGATAAAGTTTTTGCATATCCAGAAATGTTTAGATTGTTAAAATGACAAATGCATTTTGATACTCTGTCATCGTGCTTATATACCAAGAACAACACTGAAAATTGTGCACATTGAAATCATTTATTTTCGTTGTTCTCGACATTGAATTAAGGTATTGAGTTTTTATTGTTAACTATCAGAGCGATGTATGAGCTTCCGAGCAACGGATAGCAGCACTTAAACGTTTTGTTATTTTATGGAATATTCAACCCGATTTGCATGTAGAGTACTCATTACTTTTTATGTCCTGAATAATATCATCTTATTAAATTTGTTTCAAACAAAACTAGATGTTATAGCGAAATAATGCAAGTATTCGCAAATTATTCAAATGTCATTTGAGATAATTTCGTCTGATCAGATTTCCGATTCAATGATATACGCCTCTTTGAAAATCAAACATGAAATTCCACAATGATTTTAGACCTTGAACGTTGAAAGATCAGGATTTATAGTTGCTTGAAGTAAACATATCAGATTCGTTAATGTGAAACTTGTTACTAAAAGTGGGTTATTACATCTCCAGCCATTGTCAAATACAGCACATGTTGTAGAATTGTATCTGTAACTGATATTTTGTCACGAATATACTTGAGTTTTGCGATATCTGCAAGTTTCAACATAACATAATATTTGTTTTGTATTTCTGTAATACTACAATACGAAACTTTTAATTAGAGATTTTACAATGTATAGCACCTCATAGCGAATTTATATTATCAATCTATCATGTTCAAGGGTCACAAAATATTCTGGTGTTATCGAAATGTTTTTGCCGGCAATGAACTTGGCCTTGTGATGCATCTTCAAACGAAAAAAGTGATCGGAGTATTAAAATCAGAATTATACAGAATAGCAGTAAAAGCAGACGTAAATGAATGTACACAAATGTTTATACATAATTAAATCTGAACATCATTCAATTGCGATATTCCATAAGGAAGAAAAGTTGTCACTAATGAACGTGTTACAGACAATATCACTGCTGATTTGTCATAGCAAGATAAGTGTAAACAACATCAGATTTATAATTATTACGTGGCTGACGGAGAAGAAATTGCTTAAAACACCAAAACAAAGACACTTGTTTGTCAAGTTGGTAATATGGTGTATTAAAAGATCATAATTATTAATATTAGTTATGTCACTTATTCTTTGCATCGTTTCCTTTATCAGGTATGCTAGGGATATATTCATGTTCGTCTTGTTATTCACTACGCCAACGGAAATAAATTTAATAATCTTGTAAAGCTAAAATTGTTACCACTAAAACAACTAGCAGAAACAGTAATACCGAAAACGTTAGAAACATTAAATTCATTGCTACAGCTGTTAAAATAGCAACCTATGTCATATATGAAGAAATATTATTTCCATCAAGTTCATCAGTTCAATTTTTTTAATATTCATCCAACTTCAATAAATATTTTTGCAGATGACATTACCACAACCGTATTTTCGAAAAGTAATGAAAATAGGATCTTCTTTCGTTTAGAATCACCTACCGTTTAGAATAGTGGCAATATCATTGTCGAGAAGTTGTTCATATATTTGTTTAGCGCTTCTCTATCGTACACTAACCAAATCTCATCAAATTTCAACAAGTGATCGGCTTCGACTCTCCTGAACAACATAATATTATATTTTCTCCTTTTATTTCAAACTGATATAGCGCATTAACGTCATCGTAAAACTTGTTTTTTACAATCCTCTTCAACATGTCTTTACAACATTAACTCTATTAAAAAACCGTTCCATATTATTCAACTATTTAATGCATCATTGCTGATCACGAATCAATCTTTAGAATATGTCTAACAATTTCATTTGTCTAGCAAAAATGAGCCCTATTCTTGACAGTGTCCGTGTCATATCTCATAAATAGTTTTTATCTTCCTCAAGTTCTGACAAAAAAATCTAAATGTGTCAACAGCACCTGAAATCTGAGCATGGAGCACATTCATCGATAAGATTTGCGCACGAGAGATCTGTTTTTGAATGGTGCTCATAAAACTCTAACCGCGTCTAACAGCAGATTAATATTCAATAGTTTAACTCTGGCAATACTCCTATTTGTCTTTCAGTTGTTAGTCATATGTAAACGTTTATGTAGAATGTTGCCGACAAAAATTATATTTTCTCAGCTATTATCTGATCTTCAAGATGATCCCGATCGTGAGTCAGATTTCAAATAAAATATCACCAAGACCGACAATAGTCCACAGATTAAAAAGATTGCATTAAGACGGATTTGAAAGCATTGCGAGTTAGATATGGAAATATATTTCTTACCTCTACCTGATGATAAGTTTACCGATAAACAAGTTTATGTTGCAGCTCAGTCTTGATATAATATCAAATATCAAATTTGCCAGAAATTTTAAAACATGATTTGTCATGTCATATACAATCGCATATATTTGGATATGCGCAAGACGTTGATGTGTTCTGAATAGCTAGATGTTTATGGTCATTAATAAAATATAAAGTTTAATTTATTTTCGTAACAAATTTAATTTTTTAGAGATTTACCAGAAGATTGAAACATATGATATAAGTGTACAGACATATATAATGCAAGTCTTTTCTTCTAAAATATTTAAAGATATACGGCTATCTAATTGGATGGCTAATGATCTAGTCAAAAAACCGTAACCGTAACATTTTGCTAAAACAATTATTACAACAGTTCTTTATCACTCTTTTGACAACAAATATATATATTGTGTTGGTTGAAGGTTTTGAAAATATTACTATCCTAGGCTATCTTCGTTTGCAAGATTGTTTAGCACATACGTTACAGCTATTGTTGTTAAAAATTTGCTAATGACAAATACTTCCTCAAGCCAGTTCGGGTAAAACCTTTTTCAATTTTTTTCAGTTAATAAAAATCTGACAAGATCATCAATATCTTATTTATGAGTGCGATAAATGTTCTCTTTTCCAAGATGGTTTATAGCATCGTTCGATAATATTCCACTTTTTCTGTCTTTATGGCCATTGCAATTTAATATTATTGCTGTCAGGTCATCAATTTATCTCATAGCATTTGTGCTGCTTGTACATCTTTTTATCTTAACATTTAAGGCTAGTCAAATGATATTCTTTCCTTCTTTATCCGTAGCATATTTTTATATTTTTGTCTAAGAAATTGATCTATACTTTTGTTGAAAGATTCCGATCCATGGTCAATCTAAGTCTTGTTCTTCGATCCGTCTTAATAATAATATCTTCTAGCGCATTTGTAATCGTCGATCGAGTATTGATCACCAACATTAACGCATATTTACTATAAGCTTTAATAATGTTCAAAAGTATATTTGTTATAGTTGTACTGTGCAATGTTCGGCATACCTGCGAGAGATATCGTCCAGATATTATCGACTGTGTTTGCAATGACTTCTTTCGAAGAAACTTTTGTTGTTAGGTTAGTGAAGCTCATGAGCAATAACGAACTGCGTTCTACTGATACCTGGCGCAAGTTTACCGCGAACCCAAACGACAAGTTTATATTTTCTACCAAGGATTCTTGCAACAAGATTTGTATCAACTCGTTCTTGCATATTATCATTTTTCGTATATTGTATTCGCGATAACAAATACCATTAAGTGACGCATCGCAATTGCATCAATTTGGTGGTAAGGGTTTTACCTAGTAACGCATTGAGTTAATAATCAAGTGTATTCCATGGATCCCATTATTTGTATCCTGGCAAATTTAGAGCTACCAGTCTTGGTTTGCATGCCACAACCATAATGATTGTATCACCGGATTTACGATCCATGCACCGGTTTAATATTACGGCTGATACTTGGAAACGGGTCAAAATATAAACTAAACCTTACGATAGCATTATGTTTAAATCCACTATCATATTTAGATGTTTGTTGGATAAACATAACCCAATAATGAATACAAGCTGAACTTCCAACTAGTTAAAGTTTATTTTTTTTATTTTTAAGATGTAAGATTTTATAGCATCACTTGGAAGAAGACCAATCGAATCAAAGTAGTTGTTGTAAAGTAATAGCCAGTAATTCTTTTAAATTTTCTATATGTATAACACAGATTTTGTTAGTATGTAGTCATCTCTCTCAACGACTACACAGCTTTCTTTAGTTCTTGGCGATCTGTATCAATTAGGCAACAATGAACTATCGCTGCTGCTACACGGTTAACAAGTAAATTTACTTTCAAATTTATGTTGTCAACGCAGAAAGTCCTTACCCAGGTTGAAAATGTTTCAGTTGTACTCGGTCGACGGCCAAGCATAGGCCGTTGCAGTTTAGGTTGGTTTAATGTGTTGACATAGCTCACTATGTGATCCTATTCAAAGTGATTTTATTTATAAACCTATGTTTATCCTTTGACAAACAGGGTCAAAAACAGTTTTATTTGTAAAAGCCATATTTGATCCTGAAACAAAAATATAAATAGCTGATGTTGATCAGATAGACCCCGAACTTACTAGAGAACATATTCATGAAATCTTTAAAATGAAAGTTGAAGCTAGGATCGCTTGATATGCAAGAAAAACAAACACGTTGGAATTGCTGGAATGCTTAGACCGAATCTAAAAATATTTATAAAATGGAAACTGGTAAGCTACTAACAAAAACAAAATATAAAAATATAAAAGGTGTATTGTTCGGTAGCCGCATATGATATCAACTTGGACGACAAAACATAGACTTTTGTCATTTGACAAAGAATATGCAGTTACTGCACAACATATGGTGCGTAATACTATTACGTCTAAACATGTAACATAAATATTGGGTTAAACTAATTATGTAAAAGTCCTTTACCAAACTCATATAAATGGTGACATCGAAATACCGATAATTTTTTTAACCTCCACTTAATATTATCCATAGCAATTTTACTGATGGCGTAAGGTAAACATATACATCGTCTGTGGTACATAATGAATATAAAACTTTCTTGTTGAACGTACACTGGTACACGAGTCCTACTATGTAAGATGTAGCTCTTGATATGTATAGTAGGAATGGGGTGGCCATTGTATTAATTCCTGAACAAACAGGGTCAGTTGCCTTTTGATTATATCATCTACAATGGGTGTGGGAGACCGTTTGTTCGAACATTGGCCATACCAAAGAATTTTAAAAATTGTACAAGTAGCTGGCTCGCTTAGTATTCAGTACTGAAATGTTCGTGCTAGCAATAGCATTGTATCAGAATATTGTGCTTACAGGGCCTGCCCATGGCTGATTTGGCCGATTTTATTTTCAATATCATATAAACGATTTTTAAGTTCATTATCATATAAGACTTAATTGAGAGTTTATTTTCAAATGAAGTGTTCAAAGGTGGCCCATCAAAATGATCCAAATTGGGCCACATGTTTGCTAAGGTCAGTGTTGTGTGACTGGGTGGGACAAGTTGCTTCATGTATATAGCATTTATGCCCTAGTACAGAAATCAAAGCGATGTGACGGAAACATTTTAAAAGCTACACTAAAATTTCAAAGCACACATACTCATTTCCTTAACATTTTGTATACATGTTCCATTGTCTAATTTCTTTATCATAGTGAAGTTAACATGACGCATTTTTCTTCATGGAAGTATGTCCAGACAGTTGTTGTTGGTGTTGCTGCTGTTTGTTTCTTCAGCACAAGATAGGCTATACATGTAGGAGAGTATTAATGGTGGAGGAAGAACCTGGGAAAACTCCAGAATGAACCGCCGATCCACGAGAATCTACTTGCAAACTTTCTCACATACCCATATTTGTCGAACCCGAGACTCTAACACACACACACAGACAGAGTTCAGATGGCTGTGATCCGTAATGGAGAGCACCTTAAACCACTCAGGGCCCCATTTCTAGACAGATTCAATTAGTTTAATTTTTTAAAGTTTTTGACCACCAAACGTTATTTCTCATTTTGTTAATAGAAAATTTACGCTTAGTTCAAACAATTTATGATTTCTCTGCTTCAATAGCTCATCAATCTACTGAAATGATGTTCAACACATTGTGAAAATCAAATTAGCTTAATTTTATCCTTATATACTTCTGCAAGGAGAAAGACAGCAGAGTACAGTTCGTATGATTAACACAATCTGAATCCAGTCTGGGCAGTTTTATCAATATGAGATATTCTTGAAACCTTTTCCTTGTTGCTGGTTGCTGATAAGTTATGTTACAGATGAATGATTTTTCAGGCAATACATGGACCCTCCACCAGCAAGTATCGGGGGGATGCCCTACATTGCCTGACTATATTGTACCCAAATAGCAGCTTCTTATAATGGTTTTTAATTCTGTTGCATAGTAAATGGATTGAGGACACGACCAATGTCTGACCCTACTGAATACTTGGCAGATATCAACATTTCACTTGCTAAATGGTCCTTGCAATAATGAAATTATGTATGGTACAACTTTAAAGTATAGAAAGTCATTCAGCTTGTTAAAATTACAATTAATTGTTTAAAATGTTTACTTTGATCTTGATAACCTTTTTTGTACATTATCATTCATTCAGTTTTAGTTCCCATTGCACTCATGTATTTCACATTATTATTAAAAATAGCTGGAATGATGATGTTGTCATCATTGTATCCAAAGTCTGCCCTTTTATTCTGCAGTGTTGTTTTGTCTGTTTTGTAGATATTTAATCAAACTATGTATCATAGCTAGATAGAGTGTCATATTGAGCGAATCATTTTCTAACTAATATGTTTTATATAACAGATATATGGATTTCTTTACTTCAACAAATATGATGATGGAACTATATGCAAATATACATTGCTGTGCAGCATTTTTACACATCTGATAGGTCGAGAATGGCAAGATATGATACACATAGTAGATATAGTTACCCTGTTATTGTATTTTAGATAACAAAACAATTGGCTGATATCCAGTTCTTACGTGTAATTCTATAGCAAATGTATTTGAATTTTTATTCTTACATATGTTTTTGAAAACCATCAAGATTATGGTTCAGAGAAAGAAGAAGAAGAAAGTGTTGTAAATCCATGCTCTTAACATACGTAACAGAAAAGAATGAAAAGCAGTAAGCGTTGCAATATTCAACAAATATTTTTTTTTGCAAATGATGTAAATGTATTACCTTACTATGCATTAAATCCAAAAAAAAAATCCTAGAATTAGACACAAATGATAATAATGTAAAACCCTGAATAAATTAAATCCAAAGCTGAGGCTGTGAGTGTGTTTTCAGTAACGTGTAGATTGTTGACGTTCCAAGACTTTTGCTGAGTAATATTCTAAATGTGAATTCGCTATAAATTCCAGTGCATGTCTATATCAAAGACTTTTATCAGAGTACGTTTGTATTTCCAGGGTATATAATCACTTGAATTCAACAATTTGAAATAAGTTTTCAGCCCGAAATAAAATACTAAACACAAATTATAATTAAACTTGAAAGTGCTAAATCTTAAAGCAGAACTGAAAGATCCTCTAAGTTACAATATTATATATTTCTCTACTTGACCTCTAGTCACTTTCAGCATTTTCAAAACATATCATAATATATAATGGATAATAACTTTCAAGAATGATCCTGATGTTTACAAAAACAATTTTTTAGAAAGGAGGACCTGGACTATGTGAATTACGCTAAGGGAATTTAAAAAACTAAACCCAAACCCAAATAAACATCTTTACATCTTCTGGTAATGATGATCATAATATTAAGCCCATACCAAAAGGAGAATATTTTAGCGATATATTATTTGGTTACAAAATAATATCCAAAATATGTCAGTTCAATTATGTCAATTCAAGTCAAGCAAAAGATGAAAACTCAATTTTGAACAATATCAAGTCTAACAAGCAATGTTAAATTACAATTGTATGCATTGAAATGCAAATTAAAAAATAAATAATAATGCAAATTAAATTTACATAAGAGCGGCATTTATGGAATAAGATATTAGACTTGATGTCCCTAGGGTTTAGCACTAGAAGTAAATTGAATATACAGGCTTTATATTGTACACAGTTGAACAATTCTTGTTTAAAATGGTATTAATATTTGTGAAATGTAAGATCTGAAAGTAAAAGATATAGTCATTTAGGCAAAAACTGCAAGTGATGTGTGAAAGGAAGGGAAAAAACAATGAACAGAGTACAATGGTCTAAGGAGGAGAAGGCAGCCGGAAAAAAGATAACTGGGACAGCTTATAAGAACTGCTTCACTACCAGGAAAAGCAGCGTGTGAAGAGGCAAAGATGAAGGAAGCTATAATGACAAGATGTACATGCAGTCAGAATAATATGTGTTATAAATTAAACATTGAAAGTTATGTTAAAGCTATTTTAGATTAGCATGTCTGGGCTTCCTCTTATATTCCAAATTAACATGTATATGGATTATGTCATTCAAATTGCGTTATCATTTATCTTGTAATTCTTTGTTATTTAAAACAAATATTATTCTCCAAAAGCGTGGAAAGTAATGTGTAATATAATTAAAGTTTTGTACATAGACTGCGTGCTAAATAAATTAAAACCCGATATTGGGAAGGATTTTATAACGTGTACATGATTCATTATATTAAATCCATTTGCATCATACGTATCTTCGCAAAAACAGTAAGTACTTTTAATATATGTTGTTTAAATTTGATTACCTATGTGTGTGCTAGAAAATGAATAACAATGACAAAGTGAGGTATTTTATCGCATTTTTCTTCTAGCACCATGTGATCAAATAAAATATGCCCAGAGGTGAAAGAGGTTTCAGGACAATTATAATCCGTATTTTTAAATTAGTTGACAGTAGTGATCACCTTCCCGCACAAAGGCAATGCTATATTCCATTATCAACTGATACCACTGTGCCACCAATTCATTCTAGTAATAATTATGATATCCATTGTCTTAAAAAGCAGCTTTACAGCGTTCTTATCCTGCTAATTGAACACGCTAGTCCTTGAGTCAGGTCAGTTAAAACCTGTTTGAGGTTGATGTTCAACAGACCATAACAAATTGTAAAACGAGACTACCCATAGAGTATTATGAATACATTACCCTGTAATGGCATGTGCTTTCTAGCGTAAGGTTCACAACCAGTGACACATTTTGTACTGAATTAACGTATTTTTTTTATGGGAAAGGATAAGAAGAAAGTTACACTATATATATATATATATATATATATATATATATATATATATATATATATATATATATATATATATATATATATATATATATATATATATATATATATATATATATCAGTAATCATTTTTGGGAGTTTACCTAACTGGAGTCTATTTGGATATAAATATTGTGAAAATATTTAAATTGGAATCTGAAGGATGCATTTTATTTGCTTACATTTATATTAATTAGCGTTTTCTTTCTTAAACGCTATATAAAGAGCGTAGCAATGTACAAAATAGCATGAAATTCCCCACTGCTAGACATTACTATAAACTACTACACTGCAGATATCGTAACTATATGACGAAAAACATTTAAAGATACGTTAAAAATCATAATCACATTACATTACTGATCAAATAAAATATGCCTTGATATGAGAGAGGGGTTTCAGTGCAATTTGAATCTGGATTGATAAATTTATTGACAATAGTGATTATATTACTGGACAATTATTATCAATTGATAGCACTGGGCCAAAAACTCCTTCTACTTTTAATTATGGTATTATCGCAAGAACAAAACAGCTTGGCAGTGTTATGTATATGCTATCAAATAATATATTGCATGCGTCAAGGCGTTCCAGTTATAACCTGTTTGAGGTCAATGTTCTGCAGACCAGATTAAATCGGGAAATGAAACTACCAGTATAATATTATGAATATAGTACCATGTAATGTCAGGTACAAACACATGCAAGTCTCTCTCTCTCTCTCTCTCTCTCTCTCTCTCTCTCTCTCTCTCTCTCTCTCTCTCTCTCTCTCTCTCTCTCTCTCTCTCTCTCTCTCTCTCTGTTTCTACGGGGTTTTTTTTAAATGTTGTATCAAGTCTGTTACGATACCTTGACATGGGATTATGCAAATTTATTGTCATAAAACCAAACGGGATAGCTTGCGCGTGTGTAAAACACATCTAAAATATTACAGTTATCTCTGATCACTTTTGGAATATATGTATATCGCTGTATAATATAAATCACGTCTTTATTTTGTATGTTACCTCGATAAAATATCCTAGCTGGATTTGACTGTTTGCAAAGCACGACATCGTCGTATAGTACTAACTTGCTAATACTTCCATCAATGTCATCTACCGATGACGCGTCAGTAGTATAAGTGATAAAGGAAATAACGTCACGGTCTTCATTAAACGACTTCGCAATTTTATTAAATTCTTTAAGTATTCATAATATCACTGATCACATACAGATGGTACTACTAAATATAATTTATCCCACTTGAGCCATATCATTATCAAATTAGGCAATAATTATGATTTTCCTGATCCAGATGGACTTATTATGATTTCCCTAATATAATTTGGTAGCTCTGGGTGATGCTTGACTGGTTCTTCTTTTCGTGACACAGACAAGTCAGTTATATCCATATGATAAATAATATGAATTTATATTGTGTTCAATGTAACGTAGACGCATCCATCATTGGATTAACAATAGAAATAAAACAAAATAAGACATGCGCACTGCCAGGTAAGTGTGAAATGTGTGGTACAAAAGAAATATACATTTATTTCAAACACTGTGAAGGGAGGTGATTTCGAGGCTTGGTTGGGAAAATTACCTAGGGTTCCGTGGGCAAAGTATCGCCGGGAAAAACACCTACCCGGATCCAATTATTGTGCTCCTGGAACTCTACTTTATATCCGTCTTCACGAACGACATCAACCAAGACCAATAAACAAGACTAATCAAGAGTGTCATGTTCGTGATGTTGCATATCGAAGTGAGGGTTTGCAACGTTGCATCTAGCAGATTTGAAATTTATTAATGCGTTAAATTTTATACCTGATTAATCTCTCAGAGATCAACTCGCTAGGTTTCTAGTAAAATCTGCAATGAAATGTATAATAATGCTAGGGGCTTGGTAATTAATTATATAACTATTATAATGGAGTCCACTTATCATTCCTTGATAGGATATTGGAATAACAGAGCAGCAACTAGTAAACTAGATGGGACAAAAAATGTCTCACCTGCTATTACAGTAGAATGGTAAGCACAACAAGCAATAATGTCAATCTATCTAATTCCAGCTAAGCATGTTCATTATGAATATTTCTATATAATTACCAATGAGCTTTATCAAGCAGATATTTCATTGTACAAATTTCGAAATTATGTGTTTAAAATGTATGTATCATTATGACAAATTGTGTGAAATAAATAGAAGGAGCAAAGAAGCATGTGTGTCGTATATATATATATATATATATATATATATATATATATATATATATATATATATATATATATATATATATATATAGATAGATAGATAGATAGATAGATAGATAGATAGATAGATAGATAGATAGAGAGAGAATGAGAGAGAGAGAAAGATTGATAGATAGAGAGAGATAGATAGATGGATGGATATATATATATATATATATATATATATATATATATATATATATATATATATATATATATATATATAAGCAACTGTAGATGTGTAATACAATTAAGTTCTAAACGTCAAATGATAAGGGAAAATGATTACTAATTATGTTCTGTTCTGTTTTAATAATACGCATGAATATAAATCGGAATTTCATTCCAATTTACGGGCAAAACAGGTATGATAGTCGAAAAGTGGGTTATATGGTTTGAAACATTTACTGCCTTGTGATTTGTTAACATGCCCACTGGGCAAATATTAGCATGTCGAATAAAATATATTTTATGCGAGTGTTATTAATGTCCATTGAATGCAGTGAAACAAACTTTATCATGCTTTACAGGGAACTATCAAAGTCGTTTTCGTGAAACACAGTTTAACGGGCTATCAGGAATATAAAGACTGCATTGGATTGTTCTATTTAAGAAGACGATATATTTCATGTTGTTGGCGGACAAAGTAAGTATTTTGTAATCGGGGTTTAGGCAGTTTTCGATAATTAGTTTTCAAAGTGCTAGATGCTAACTATATACGATCATCGTACAGGATTCTTTGTTATTGGACACACTATCTTTCAAGCCTGTTATACTGAACATCAATTAGTAAACATTTTGGAGAAAAAAATATTTATTACACATAGTAATCAAATTGTTAAAAAAAACACTATTTTAACAGCCAACACAAACCTACTCGTGGCTGAAAAGGATGCCAATATTAAATGTACTGAGATTTTTATCCACTGGATAAATTTGAATTGCTATCTACTCAGAGCAAGGATATTTTGTTTCTATTGTATACTCATATATATTTGCTAGCAATATTTATGGCAGACTGAGGTAATGGATAATATTTCTCTATGTCATAGTATTATGTCCGTTAATGTTTGAATTACATTCATACAACATAAGGTAAGCAATAGTATGTCTAATTCCTAATTTAAGGTAAGAATGCACATCAAAATGAGAAAGGTATTCGTATATTATTGGAAGGTAATCTGTATCATATTCATGGGAAGTAGCACTGATCTCTTCTAGAGTACATATGTTTCAATAGATATGGTTTCTTTTCTAACTAAGAAGGCTTGCTGACGGAAACCTTAAACACTGTTTTCTCTTATACTTAACTTCAGTGATTTGTTCAGGTTATTTATCTATGTAGATCAAGCAATTAAAATATCATGGGAAGCATTTAAGAGTTCTCTAGCTTCTCTGTGATGTGTCCAAAGACCTTTTACCTTTCGTCAAAATTAAAAAACTCACTTCAATTTATAAAAAGATTACTCTAATAGTGCTAATATTAACAAAGTAAAGAAACCTCATCGATAGTAACAAATCAGACAGCTGGAACTTTCATGAGGATCAGGCTATTCTCGATAATTGATATGAATTGTATATAATGGATTTTGCCGTACATATAACTAGACCTTAATATCCAATTTGAAATACATATCTACGATATCGTTTTTGACTCAAATGTATAGAAATTGTTCATAGTATGAGGAGATGGAAGGTGCAGACCCTACACTATTTCTTATGTATTATATATATATATATATATATATATATATATATATATATATATATATATATATATATATATATATATATATATATATATATATATATAATAAAACAAAATATTTCAAGGATTAAGCAAAAAAGCATAACTTTTTGGACGCCCATCACATTTAAAACTTTAGATAGATTATGGGTCTTACGGCAGTAATAAAAGCAAAGAAGAAAATGATGCAATCCTATCTAATATTAGCTATCAAATTTTTTTACAATTCTCTAAAATTAAAAAACAGCGTTTAAAAGTATTTGTGATAGACACATTGCTGCAAACTGTTGAGATGTAAAATGTATTGTTTAAAATATAAAAAAATAATTTAGTTAATGTCTAACAGACAACGCAAGATATTTTGCAAGATAGAGAATTTAATGACTCTTAGGAATACTAATTCTTACACTTATTATGTGCAGGTTTTCACGTTTATTTGTGACCAAACGATAAGTCAAAGAAAGAGAAAATGGGCTTGTTATGGAAATGATATAAACATTTTCCATGCATATGCTACATTAGACATTTGAATGAAATATGAGGCCAATGACACGTTAGGTAGGTACATAAAACTGGAATGATGGAGATTTACTTATGAAAATATTATAAAATACAAATAAATGGTAGACGATCATCTCCTCAACTTTACATATGATGAAAGCTTCTTAATCGTGTCAATACTGTGATTTTCATCCGTGAAATATAAACTACACGTTATACGCTGTAGAGGAGATCATCAGCTAGCAATTCCCCTGAAGCGCCCCAATTTATAGTTCATTAGCGCCGCATCGATTCGTGTTTCTGGCTTGACCAATGTTTGTAAGTAAGAAAACATGCTTGTAGCTTTACAAAAATCAGTAATTGTTATCGATGTTATTAATCCACGAATTTTACTGGTCAACATACATGACTTATTGTGTGCCGAAAACTCAGAAGAACAAAAGCAACAACAATATCATCGTCATCCACAGGTCATTTTCTACCATACTGTGAAGTTTTAGACGAAGACGAAGTATTAAACGTAACTGAATTGAACCGTTTTAGGAAAGACTGGAATAAAATTAAAATGAAGACTTAAGTTTTTAAGGAATAAGATATTCATAAAAATTAATAGTACTAAAGGATGGCTTTGCCGGTAAACAACATTTAATTTAATCTCCCTTCTGAATGTATACCAGCTTAGTACAAAGGAAACAAATAAAGGTAAAATTAAATTTTCACTTCTTATTGTGAACTTTTTCATAGTCTCATAATGTCCTCGTTAACATAAAACTATTAGTTCACCTAGTAATAAAAAGTCATATCTACTATATGCAACACTACTCACAGTGACCAGATTTAGTGCTAAAGTACTTTAGATAAAATGCTTTGAATGTCTTTGTTAACTACATAGCTTGTGTAGAAACAGGTTGTTTATAAGCTACAACCTAATTTGGTATACGGTATGATACACACATAATACCTTTTCTACCGCATACCATTATACGTATTGTAACACTTGGGCATTGAGATCACTCGATGACAAACACATGAATCTTGCAAGGGGTAAGGCTGGATACGAAGTGGAATTTCTTGAACAACGAAATTATCAACCAACACATTGATCGTTGCAGATATCTTCGTATCTTCTTTGAATTAGAGGACTTATTTATAGAACTTGTCGCCAGAAAAGCCAGCACAAGCTTTAGATTACCAAGAAAGAAAATTTTACATGATATTCAAAGGAACTGTATTTATTACACAATTGTAGGAACAATATATTAACTTCCTACGCATATTCTTTGCGGATACGTTTATGTCCCAGTGTTTCAGTATCTTACCTTTAGCTAATGTTAAATGACACGTGTACATGTAAAAGGTGACGATAGATGAAAAGGGTAAAGTTCTTTATTAATGTGTTCACTCCAAATAGAAGACGAAGAAGATGAAAATGGATAAAGGAAATGAGAAGAAAGAATGATATAATATTATGAGGTGGGGAAATAGAGACAAATAGATGAGCGAACGTTAGATAAAAGGGTCTAAACAGTTATAATTTTATCATTATATTGTTTTCAACTATTTTCTCTTTAGCTGTTATATGTGTGCGGCAGAGAAAACGAAAGAGAGAGAGAATGAGAAGGTAAGATAAGGAAAAAGAGAACTGATTTTGCAGTCATCTAAACTCCGGGAAATTATGATATAAAGATTACTGGTTGTAGGTAACAGTTATTTAACATGACTCATTCTTCCAGCCAGCATACCAGTATGTATGTATGTATGTATGTATGTATGTATGTATGTATGTATGTATGTATGTATGTATGTATGTATGTATGTATGTATGTATGTATGTATGTATGTTTGTGTGTGTATATATATATATATATATATATATATATATATATATATATATATATATATATATATATATATAGTTGCAATGCTTAAAAAGTAAATAAAATGGGTACGTAAAATTCTTCGTATTTGTTGAGACATATTGCTCATAACTGAACAGAAAATATGAAATGTATATGGATCACTAAGCATACAAAATACAAAAAGCTTTAGAAAAATAGCATTATCATTTAATGACAAGCATTCAATGGCTGATCGGATTAATGATATCAAAGTCATCAGGTTATGTTTTGTTTATTTAAAGATCAAGTTAAGTCTACTAGTAACAACTGTTATACTTCTTATGTGCAGGTTACAAGTTCACGTGTTGTGATAGAACCGAAAGTTAAGGAGAAAATTGACACGTAAAGAAGACAATGATATAAATATTTCTTTTGAATGTTCGACAATCTAAATTTGGATGAAGGATGATTTCAGTGGCACAATAAGCAGGTGGATTATTTACAGCAGATGATCTCTTCAAATTTACCAACGCTCATATCCTCCTAATCCAAGTCAATAGCGCGATGTTCACCCGTCATACACAGTTCACATATTACATGACATCATACACCGTCCGTGCCCCTGGTGACCGAATGTCCTAAAACATTTCAAGCTAAAGGTCACTGATACCTAACCCTTCTCTGCATTTGCTTCTGTCTAGGTCTCAGCCATTCCGTTTACGTTTAGAGAACTTGATTGTAGCTTCCTTTAGATCGGTGATCCAGTCAAAGGGAAAAGGCGTATACATTCTGGTTCACAACATATGTCCTGTAATGACACTGTGCGCCAAAGCTACAACCTAATTTGATAAACAATGTCATAGACACAAAATACTTTTCAGAAATTTAACCAGATGCCTTGACATGTGTTTTAACAGATAAGCAATATCAACTGTATTCGTCTGTTTTGTAGCCGAAAGCAGACAGAATATATATTGCTTTCAATAACGTTTTGACATATATAAAGTAATCAAAGACACTGCCTTGGTCCTCACCGTTGCATAAAAGGCGATCGGAAAAGGGATAAACCTATTTTCAAATATATAATGTGCGGCAACGATTCAGTTTTAAAACCTTATCCTAGATTGGGCATAATTCATGTTCTAATCATGTGATATTAGATACTCACATGCATATGTTTTCTCATCCTCTCTGTCTCTGTAAGTGTGCATCTCACAAGTACACACGTACAAAAACGATACACTACTTAAGTGCATTATAAAGATTCAAATAAAGGACAGACGTTCTTTAAGATCGTATCTTACTTTTTCTACCTTTCCAATCATTTGGTGCTTATCCTCATCTCATAATATTATACTATATCCACTCATCCTTTTATTTTTCTTTCTCGTTATTCGTCTGTTGTGTAGTATTTAAGTGAACAACGATGCACAATAATGTTTAAATAGAGATGCTCACCTTGTGGAAATATATTTTGTATCTAGTTTTAAAACTAGATCTTCCGGTTTGGAACAGATTTATGGCAATACCATGCAGCATGTCCTGATGGTATCCTAGTTATGATATTGTAGAGAATAACGTATAATGAGATGTACCAGATGCTTCTTAAGCATAGATGACGTGTAATATAAAATCTTCGTATGAATTTCGTACAATTTGCATAATTAATTGACTTAGGAGAATAAATTTATTTCCAAGAAGCATAATAATTTTCACAGCTGATATAAAAAATGAATAACATGAAAAGCGGAGACGTCTAGGCTCAGTCAAGGTGATTGAAAATCTACGTGTTTGTTTTCTAATTGATTGATTAAATCTTACGTAGTCATATTGCATTAAAAATGAAATATACAATTCGCCATATTTATGTATCTGACTTTCAAAAAACTATTTAATAGCATATAACGCCTACATATAATTTTGCCAACTTCTGCCCCAGTAGTGTGTATTAATGAATGCAAAAGCTGCTTACATAATGACTCGGAGAATGATTTGTAAGCATTTTATATCTTTGGTTCTTATATAAGAACAGCTTAGTATTACTATTAATGGGTTTGTTGAATTGGTAGCTGAAGAATGATCTGGTTCTCACGTTCATTATCAAACTGTTTAGTAGTCATCTGGTCGAGCGAATAAAATGTATGCCATAGTGCAGACACGGGCTGGATGCGATGTAATACATCATTCGAGGTTGTCCGGATGACATGAACTAGACAGACATACGTCTACGACTACGAATTACTTGAACGAGATTACCTCTTATACAGACAAGTTCCTAATGTTTTGGAAAATTTAATTTATATCCAAAGATTTTAATACATAATGTCATACGGCCAAACATATTTTATTAATTGAATGAAACAAAACGTATAATACAAGGTGCCCAAAATGGTTATTATTCTTTGATGGGACGAATCACAATGGTGCATACAGGAGGTTCAGGTTGAATGATACATAAGAAATGTACATTCTAGAGCACAAAGTGGTTTTGGATCAATGAAAGTTCAGCATGCGTTGGCTGTAAGACATTTTGACAAAATGGAGACAGAGTCACTTTGCAAGACATCTCCAGCACTCATAGTGTCTTGAAGGTGGGATAAATATAAAAGGTCACGTGATGAACAACACGTCAGTTATAAAAGGAGTAAGTTTAGAGTTTCGTAAACAACGAATTATTCACGCAACACATTGGTCGCTGCAGACAACACGACAGTACATCATGGTTAGGTTAATCCAAATGTAAAATGAAGAATATTACCAACAAAGAGTCGCCTTTGATTGCACGAAGGATACATCAGCAAAACTTTGATAGTATTCTGAAAGACAATATTCACGATTTTACGACTGAAACTGAATGGAATGAAAAAGATTTGACCAGCAATACGAGTTGTACTATTTATATTATGTATGACGTTGATATACATGTGAAGTCCTTCAGTTGCCACAAGGACTAGAATGTTTCTTAATTTATATCCTTCAATTTTGAGATCATAGTCAAAAAGATTAATACCTTTATGGATAACACTCAAAGCATACCAACAGCATTATCTCCTTAAATTCATTTGCCCCAAGAATATACCCCTATAAAGTGAACATTCACAACATCGTATTTAAAATTCTTATTAATAATTGTATAAGCTTGCAGAAATATAATAATCATGCGAGAATTGTGCTGAAATAATCGCTATACTGAGAGAACACTTTTCAATAAAATCAACATATGTTACACCTATGAAAAGAAAAGTGCATATAAGGTAACGGAAATGCAAAGATAAAAAGGTAAATTTTATCATGGTTAACATATGAATTACATTTACCTTAATTATAAGCACCTCTTCGTACACAATCTATCCGGGTATAACTCGAAACAATTTATGAAAGGTTTGTCAAATTAAACCACATACACATTCTGTAAATATCATTCCAAACAACGATGCGCAAACATTCATTTTCAAAAGATATTATAATTGAATGATTTGTCAAAGTTGCACAATTCTGATTCTTGAACTCTAGAGTTTAATTCGTATCATTCCGATATCTATAATGTTTCAATAGGAGAGTTCTCCTCTAAAAAAGCTCTAGTAGTTTCTTGTTGTTGTTGTTGTTGTTGTTGAGCCTAACGCCATTTTTCAGCACACGATAGGCTATTCATCGCGGCCAGTATTAATGGTGGAGGAAGAAACCGGGAAATCACCGGAAAGAACCACCGACCCACGAGAAGCTACTGGCAAGCTTTCTCACATATCCACATTCGCCGAATCCTAGACTCGAACCTACGCAGACAGAGGTGAGATGGCAGTGATTGTAACGGACAGCGCTTTAGATCACTCGGCCACTCGGGGCCCCTCTAGTAGTTTGAACAAGTGTTCTGTGTCGACATCATTTTCATATTCTGTTGAACAGGTTTATGGCATGTCGTCATAAATACGCACAAAGCATCATAGCGATATGGCGTGCCTCAATGCATGTTAAAACATCTACCACATTTGCATAAGTATTAAAGTTTGTAGGGAAAGGAAATGGGTACTTGCATTTATGCACTGCCCGGGGTTGATTTGTGGGAGAGTGTACAACAACTGTTAAACGTAGAGAAGACCCGTTTATAGATATGCCAATCGAAGAGCTAAGTTACCTTGTTATATATATATATATATATATATATATATATATATATATATGTGTGTGTGTGTGTGTGTGTGTGTGTGTCTATGTATGTATAACCTTATCTGTTTATATTTAACCTCTCAACCTGCTAGGATGTCATTTTGCATCCTAGAGTTCGCATTGGGTTGTAACTGTGTTGTTCTAGAGAAAAGTGTATATATCAACTTTAAACCGTCTAGGATGTTGTTTAGGAACCTAGGGCGATCATATTGGTGTTGTATTTGGTCTAATTTCGAATGCACCTGAGCCTGCTAGGATATCGTTTGGCAACCTAGTGGACTATATGGGGATTAATTCGAATGCCCTCACCTTGATAGGATGTTGTTTAGACAGCTTTGTCTTCAGATTTCTGAAATATATTACTTCAGAAAAAGTAGTTATATTAATTTTCATTCAGAATTCGGAAATATAGTGTTTTTTATTCAACAATATTTTTAGTTTAATTTTGACAAATACTTATTATATATTGAATCATGAAAACATCACATCAATTATTACTATTATTAAGACTTAACAAACAGCGCATGAAAATATCTGCTGGCAGCAATCACGGATACGCAAAAGAAATTATTTGTGCATTTGTCACTGGCAATCGAAAATGTTAGGTCAGAAATATTTCATGATTGCAAAACGAATTTAATTGTACACGGTCGTATACAACAACTGCGAGATTTCATGTTGATCACGGAGTTGTTGAGTAAAGATCCGGAAGTGTTACCGGCAAATTATAAAAACAAGAGTTACTCTAATCATGATACTAAGTCCCTAATGACTCGGACGCCAATAGTAAACAAGCTAATATCGTTCTGCCCGAATATTTCATTTCTGATTCTGATAAAATGACGGAGTAAAAAAATAATTATTTGATTTGTGTGCTTGGTGTTTTCCACCGTGATGTAATCAGAAACTACTATTACACTCTAAGATCCAACATACATGTTTCTATTTAACGACTCTGACTTAAGATCGAGCAAATGACCAGATTGGTCAGTAAGTTTGAAATTTATCCAGGATAAGAGACTAATATGAAAATTTAGATAAACAATATTGTTTGTTTCTGATACAATAAAATAACCTGGAGAGACTTAAGGGGTAAAAGAGTATGGTAAATGATTATCCTTGTTGGGCTTGATTGAATGAATCATGTCAACTTTACAACTGCTGTCGATATCATCACAGACTAAATTGACAGCGATCGTTTATGTGATATTGATACCCGGTGAGACATGACGGCCTTCTCTGTATGAATTATCATTGTATTGGAGAATTCGTGCTGGTGGAGCTATTTTTCTCCATGATTCGATGATTTTTGGAAAGTTTTTGTTGTTTTTGTTATTATGGGGTTTAACGCCATTTCTCAGCATAAGATAGGCTATACATGGCGGCCAGTATAAATGGTGGAGGACGAACCCTGGACAACCCCGGGAATGAACCACCGATAAACGATAAGCCACTGGCGAGTAATCATTGATTACTTAAGTTTTGGGATATCTAGAAATCTTTTCAAAATTGTTTCTTTCCTTGAAACGTGGTGCTATAAGTTCATTAATACCATGTTTTACAATAAATTCTTCTTCAGCAAATTTACTGTCCATTTAGCATATGTATTATATTCGTATGGACTGATATTAATGCGTTTAGATGCCTAATTGAATAAATAATTTTTTCTTAAGTCGTTGTTGCAAGAATGTGTTAAATTAATAATTAAATTTGCATGTATTCATGAATTCTGCTAAGTTCATGCTTGATTGAGGCAAATAATTATCTATTAATAAAACTTTCATGATCTAAATCTGATTGGTTTTTTTTCTAACAGATAAAGGTCTGGTTATAAAAATAATTATGTCTATCATCTATCAACGTTCCACGTTCTTCACGCCCACATATTAGTGGGTTCCTTAATGTTTGTTAGAGATGAAATAATGAATCGTTCAAAGAGGACTCGTTCTAAGGACAGCTTTTCGTATTTATTTTAAAGTTTTATAGCGATGAATAATCTTCTTCAATCTTTGAATGATGTCACATGTGAATGTGTTGGCAAAACGTACCTTTTAAGCAGAAAAAAGACCTTCGATAAGTAAAACGGTTGAAGTTCGGGTTCATTTGGAAGCAAAGTTAATACTTGTTCCTTTCTATATTGGAAGTTACGGGTGGATGAACCACTGAAACGTTCCTTAAGCACACGTAGATTATTATAATAACGGAAATGGAAATGTCCAAATTGTCACCTGAGGCTAATTTATCGAATCAATAGTATATAATTTCCCCTGTTGTTTTTTTTCTGTCTGTACCATTGTACCATGAATTGCTGGTTTTCAAATATGGTACAAGTAACATTCATTGTAACAATTTGGTTTAAAAGTTTTGTATCAAGATGACAATGTGTGTGAAATAAACAGAAGTAGAAAGACAATTGCACTATGTATATATAACATATAACAACTATGTAAATATTAACACTTTAAAGAAAAAAATTGTTTTATCACACATAGTAATCAAATTGTACAAAGAGCGATTTTGTCAGCCAACATAGCCTTACTCATATCTGAGAACGATGCCACTATTGTATATAATGAGACTTTTATCCACTGGGTAAATTGCAATTGCTACTTACTCGGGACAAGCATATTTTGTTTCTATTTTATACCTTTATGTATTGGATAGTAGTTTATATGAGAGACTGAAGTAGCAAATGCTTTTCTCTATACCACTATATTATGTCTGTTTTAGTTTGAACTACATTCCTACAATACATGTAACCAGTATTATGTCTCCTTCCTAATTTAAGTCAAGACTGCATACCAAAATGATCAAGATCTTCGTTTATTGTTGGAAGTTAGTCTGGGTCATATTTATGAGAGGTGGGATTGACTTCCACTAGAGTACATATCTACGATTCAGTATGGATGATTCTTATTCTACTTAATAGTGTGTGCTGTCAGAAAGATAAAACCTGATTTTTCTTATATTTAACTCCATTGACTTATTCAGATTATTTATCTCTGTAGAAAAAGCAATCACTGCCCA
>JAEAOA010000308.1:677500-847500 GCA_016746295.1 Potamilus streckersoni
GTGAGAGAACGACAAGTCAAATAAAAAATGGACATGTAAAGGAGACTATGATAGAAGCATTTATTTTGGATGTTGGAGATTATAGACATGGATAAAATAATGTCAATTACATGCTAGGTAGGTACGTAAATCTAGCATGATTGAGATTTACTTAATATAATGTTATACAATATAGTTGAATAGTATATGATCTCTTCAACTTTACATATCTCGAACGATTCATAAATTGTGTCAATGGATTGAGACAAAAGTCACACGTGGAAATTATTCACCGGCCGTGATCAAGGTGTCATAGTGACTCTAAAACAGTCCAGTAGCAGATCGGTAACGCCGCATTTGTTTGCCTTTTGCGCTATGTGGGTACGTGAGAAAAGTTGCTTGTAACCTTTAGGGGATCAGTCCGTCTCGATGTAATAAATCCACGAATTGTATGGTTCATCAAACATGACGTATTGCGTGCTGCAAAATGGCGTTAAACCTTACAAGAACATCAGCACAAATATCATGGTCATACACCGATCATTTTCTACCATACTGTACAGTTTTAGACGAAGAAGTATTAAACGTGTTTTGAAACGTTTTAGGAAAGACTGGAAGGAAATTGAAACGAAGATATAATTTTTCTAAGCAATGTCCTTAAAATATACTAAATGATGGTTTTGCCGGTAAATAACATATAATATAAACTTGCTTCTGAATGTATACCATATTAGTGGAACGGAAATAAATAAAGGTAAAATTAAATTTTCAATTCTTATTTTGAACCCTTGCATAGTCTCAAAATTGCTTCTCTGACATAAACTATTATTTCACCCAGTAATAACAATGTCATATCTATATTTGACAATACTCACAGAAATCAGTTTTAGTACAAACGTGTTTTAGAGAAAATGCTTTACAATTTTATGGTTCACTACATATTTTGTGCAAAGTCAGATTGTTTGTATGCTACAACCTAATTTTTGTATACAGTCATGCACACGTAATAGTTTTTATTGATTCTACTGCATGCCATTATATGTGTTTTAACACTTAGACAATACAAACTGCATGCATCTATTTTGTAGCTGAAAACTGACAGAATAGGATTCTTTTGTCACTAATTTCTGACAAATATCAAACATTCAACCACATCAAGTTAGGATTAGCCGCTATATACAAGGCGAAATAAAACTGGTCAATCTGTTAGCAAGTGTATACTGTACAGCAACGGAGAATTGATAAAGAATAGATCCCTAGAATTGGTAGCAGTTATATCTTAATTATGGAATATTTAAGTGTCACATACTCAGTTCTCTCAGACTCTATGCCTTTTTAATTGTTTATCCCTAAATATCATATGTTTGCTATTTTATTGAATAGCACTGACAAAGATATATTGCATTAAAATGTAAAATACAATTCTCCATATCTCTCTATGTAAAGTTATTTAAAACGGATTCCACTGTATGCAAATGACACAGATATATTGCATTTAAAATGTAAAATACAATTCGTCATATCTCTTTCTCTGTCTCTCTGAAAAGTTATTTAAGATGTATTCCCTCTATATGCATTTTTAGAACATCCTGCAACAGTAGTACTTGACAAGAATCCTTCACCAACAAACATAATTAAGGCGGTCTATGTTTCGCTTGCATTTTAAATATTTTGTCTTTATATAAGAATTGATTAGGACCACTAAGTCTCCTTTAGATGAAGTGGTACTTAAAAATTGGTACTTAAATTGATTCTAAAATATATTTTGAAACCGTTAAGAAGTCTTATCGTTGAAAGAATGAAATTCATTCAGCCACTTGAGATGGGTAGGATACAATGCATCATTCATGAGCTGGATATATCAGGTCCATAGAACTAATCAAGCAAGATCGATGGTCATCTGGACAAGTTCCTGATACCGGTATTTAGGAAAAGAATTTCCAGAGATTTAAAGATTTACATTCATATAGCCAAACGTCTCCAAAAAAAGGAATGAATCAAACTTTACAATTTGCCATGAATAGGTATGCATTATATTATCGTAATAATCTAGTTTGAATGAATGCTTTATATAGAATATTAATTCTAAAAGAAAAGTGCTAATGGAGTAATTAAAGTTTAACATAAACCAGCTGTAAAGTCATTTTGGCAAAGTGAAAAACATTTCCCCTTGTCATCAAATTTTCAGCATTCAATCTATCCTGAATGAGTGAGAGACAGACGAGTTCACACGATGATGAACACTTCTGTCGTGCAAGGGTCAAGGCTGGATAACCAATGGATTTTCGTGATCAACTAATTCTTCACGCAACACGTTGATCATTGATCGTTCCAGACATCTTAGCAGTACAATTTGGTTAGACTAGAATAATCAGAATGGGAACATAGTATTGATTTTAAAAAAAATTAGCCATTGAATTCAGCACAAATTTTAAGCACCCATAAAGAATTTAGCTTCTACAATAACGATATACCGAGCTATTCCATATTCTTGAAGGAAACCGTTGCATCAAGGCTTTCAAGATTTGTAGTGTTAATGTAGATTTTGCAATGATATGTCCTTAGTAAGAACTGTTTCTTTACGATAAACAATTCCGAATGAAATTAGGTATATATTTTTCAAGCACAGAGGGAGTACAGTCATTAAATATGTTCATAACGTGTAGACGTACAAAAGTGAAATAAAAATCCCTCTCATCATCATTATATAGTCTTAATTCCTTTTACATATAAGTGACGAGGATCCAACTTTTCATGTGGCCCTGTTTGCTACAAATAAAGCAAGGAGATTGGTCACTAAGAAACCGCTTTTATATGTTGTTTCATGTAAAAAAAGATAGTTTGTCTAGATTTTGACGTTTTAAGTTCATGGGCTTTAATGACAGATACCATTCTTGTAGGCCGCTCTAAATGTTTCTTTAAACCTAAATGTTTAATGCAGGTAACTTGTAATCATATCTTAGGATATCTTTTAGTAGTAATTTATCATCAGGTAATTTTAAATTATTCAGTGAAACGTTATACAGGATAAAAATAATCTCAATTAATTGTAAAAATAAAGTATGTCTTCTACTTTGTGCAGACGATCTGTAGGTTTGGCTACATTCAAATGTCCTTACGGATATGTCTATTCCTGGCTTGTGTACCCTTTGTCACTCTATTGATTTAGTTAACAAGTTTAGTTTATCAAGAAAATATATGGCTATTTGTTTGAACTTTTGAACTCCTATTATTTAAATATGGGAAGGGTTAAACCAAAACAGCAACACGGGTAAGAAAACAAAACAAAAAGCAAACGTTGATAGTGCGACAGCGTGATGATTTTACTATATGTAGTGCATACACTTAATGTTATAGTACACGTTCAGGTCATGCTTGATTCGTGTTATGTCATCTTTATTCATGATATCAAATATCATATTTAATTCCTATATTCAATATGTTTCTAAATTACCCTCTTCTGTAATTTACAAACTGAATACGGATGTGTACCTTATAGACGTAGGTGACCAGATGTGTTTTCAAAATTTTATTCTTAATGTTAGAGTTTTCGGCATGTGGCAGTATTATATTGTCGAATTAATCTTATTGTTTGTTTTCGAATTCAAAACTAGCAAAGGATTAGCAAAGGTGCTAACTGATTAAAATTGTCGTGTGATGCAATCTTATTATTGCACCACATGAATCAGTTTCATTGTTGACGAAAATTATTGTGGTGAACAATTTTGCATACTATTATATTGAACTAGCCCTGTTGGCGAAGCAGTAAAGTGAAACAGGGAATATTAAAAGACTAAAACACTATTAAATGCAATCATATAAGTTAACATAATAGTAAAGCCTAGAAAACAAACTAGGAAGATAAATTTAAGGAATTTTTTAAAAAATCTCACAAAGAGCATGCAGTATACGTTTTGCTAAATAAATAAGGAATTGTTATTAGAGCAGTATGCAAATAGCAATTGCTGTATGATATGTCAGCTCTTGATATTGAACTTTCTTTACCTTCATTTCATCTACATAAGGACAAAATGTCTATGAAGCACTCAATGCTGGAATTTTATATATTATGTAAGGGAGTTTAGTTTGACATTTATGCAAGACTGATACAGATTAATTATTGCATAATTACAGAATTTACCATTTTTGTAGGTCTCGCCTATTTCAATATAGGGAAATTAGTTAAAGAGGAAGTTACTAAAATCTACTAAACAATACTTCCGTAGGTATACAAAGTTACATTTATAGTGTCTATAGCAAAACTGGCACAGATAAGTTATTTAATAATTACAGAATTGACAAAATGTCCCGCTTATTTAATAAAGGGGACGTTGTTCAAGAGGAAATCACAAAAATCTACTAAAAATACTTCTGTAGGTACAAAGTGTGTGTCATATTTATAGTGTCTCAAAAGCAGAAATAGACATATTTAACAAAGAATGTCTGTTTGTGTTCGAAAATATGTTCAATAAGTGAGAGCTGCAGTAATCTGACAAAAAATTTATGTCCTGGTAGAAAATATTGTGAGCGTGCAGAAAGTACTATGATCCAGATATTTTCACATGAATTGAAATAAAACAAGATAAAGAGATGAATATTTACAATTTGCAAATACACTCAAAACCAGATCAAATAAGTTCGAACACATGCGAGCAAATGTCCAGTAGTACAGTGTCATTGTTGGCATCTATCATATCTCTATTTAACAAACCTACACTTGAAAACTCAAGCCTAAGGTATAAAAATGAAAGACTGGACAGCTTAAATATGACTTATTTTTATTCAATGTTTAATCCAAGTATTCGCCAATGATCTATAATCTAGTTCAATCTTGGAACGATATTACATGCAAATGTGATGACAAATCATTAATTTACATACTTATCATGTCAAATCGAATCAAAATTTGCATAATTGTTATCAATAGGTTGTAAAGCGCTGTGGTTATGTCAAACGAAAACCAACATAATTATGATTACGTTATTAATTCAAGCTCACTCTAATTGTCGTCAAGTATGCTAATGAATATATCTAGAAGCTGACAGAAAATTGGTTAGGTTTCATAAAGTTTTAATAGTAATTCCTTTTTTAAATGAAACTTCATTCTATCTATCTATCTACCTATCTTCATACCTACCTAGCTATCTATCCATCCAACCATATCTATCTATCTATCTATCTATCTATCTATCTATCTATCTATCTATCTATCTATCTATCTATCTATCTATCTATCTATCTATCTATCTATCTATCTATCTATCTATCTATCTATTTATCTATCTATCTATCTATCTATCACTTAGACATTAATTTCATAAAGAAACACAGTGTAATCTATTTCAACAAAGGTACATATCTAAGTCAACGCGCACAGATGATGCACTCCAGATGATAAATCAGTTGGTACACAAATAAACTTTCTCCATGATACATACATATAACAAAAGTGATTGAAGCTTTAGTTTTGGGTAAAGTACATTAATAATCTTAATACGTCGTCACAAAAAGAACGTTTATTTTGCTAGTGTTAGTTTGAAAAGGTTCAAAGTAATATTTATTGAGACCTTGCTGACACAGGTATTATATTTGACAAATATCGATCTCCGTTAATGTCTCTGTCAGTGTTTCTATGGAGCTTGCCTTTGGCTGAATCATTGAAAGTTTCTTTAAGCTTTAGCATATTATTATGAAATCTGGAAAACAGAAGACTAAGTCTTTTATTATTTTTGTCTGTCGTTCTCTTTAACTCTGTACCACTTCTATACTGCATAGATTTAAAGGCGCCTATGCTGTTCGTTGTTAAAATTTGGATAATATCGGTATCCCATTTTTATCTCAGTTTGCGTGAAGTAAACTAAACAGAAGGAGCAAAGGTGTTTGTTTAAGACAATGGCATTAATATGATGACATATGTTAATTATTCTCTCAGAACAATCACATGTTAGCTTTGTCTCATTCTCTAAAGATTTGGCAATTGTAAATGTGCAACAGGATTTAGTAGTAGACCTGTAACAGCAAGGTCAAATGCTTATCATTTATGTTGTGTTCTGTGTTAAACATGAGCAGAAAATAAATCTCTTTCCACTTAATGTGTAATAAAGACATATAAGAAGATACAATAATACTAATTTAACAGTTTTTTATGATTTCTGAGATGTTAACATTTCTTTTGGCAAGTACAATGATGTCGGATAAAAACATTCGATCATTTTGTTATATATGTATATTGAATTCAGTGAAATAAAAGTTAATGTTTTACGTGAACTATCAAGAAACTAGTTTAAACAGCCACTATTTAATGGACCATAGATTTTATTGGATCCCAATGTTTTAAAACGAGCATGGTGCTGGTAAAAAAAGTAGTCTCAGTCGTCAATTCGGCAGCTATGTACAGTCCCGGCCCTAGGTTGTGCGGGCCCATGGCAGCATGCGGTATCCAAAGCAGCAAGTGATGAGCACGGGGTCCCCATAAAAGAAAAACTTGCATTGCGAAGAAGCGAAGGCCCAAGGCAGTTGCCTCGTTCGCTTTGATTTAGGTCCGGGCCTGGGTACGAATAATATGTTTTCTACTTGCACAAATGCGAACCATCCTCATGTTATTGCTGACGATTTGCCAGTATATGATACACTGTGTAACTCGCACATGATCATATCCTTTATACCCAGCTACAAATGGAAACGTTCTGAAGGAAAGCATTTGCGTACACGAAGTAATAAAATCATTTAAGAAGTGATTTCTTCTGCCAACACGGTCATAATCATATCTGAAAAAGATGACGAGAAAGGTTTTTAAATAATGTAGAATAGAGCTTTGCCAATACGGGTTATGTTAAGCTTTTAATCCACTGTGAGAATCATAATTGCTACTTACTCGGAAAAAGCTTAATTTTTGTTTCCGTTGTATAATAGAATGCATTGGATAGCAATATTTATAACAGAACGAAGTAGCAGATTTATTTCTGTATACCATCCTATTATGGACCTTTTCAATTTTATATACATTCTCAGACCAAAAATAAACACGATTATCGCTCACATATTAATTCAAAGTAAGACTACATATCAAAACGAAATAATGTTATTCACATGTTGTTGGATGTTAACATGAGACGAATTCATGCGAGACATAAGCTTTTATTGCTGGAAAACGAAAGCGTTGATGTGTCTCAATAATTTGAGATGTTTTCTAATTTTTTTATCAATGCTTACTGACGAAAAGTTAAAATCTTGTTTTCTTGTTTCTTGTTTTCAATGCATTATTAAGTTTGTTTATCAGCAACAATGATGACCATACTATTTATTATGATCATCATTGTCGTATATCTGTCATTTTGAAGGAAATAATGAAGTTATAGAAGAAGAATATTTATTGACAGTATCTCCATTGAAACGTTTAAGGAAAGACTGGCATGAAATTGAAACGAAGACATGCATTTTCTAATGAATGTCCTTGCAAAACGCGAAAGGATGGCATTTTAGGTAAATAGCATGTACTCTAATATGTCATATGAATACATACCAGAAATATGTCAAATTAGTGAGCAAAACATTAAAAGAGGCAAAATTAAATTCTTTGTTCTTATTTTTAACCTTTGTATGGCCCTAAAATTGTATCCTCCCGACCTAAAAATATTACATTAGTTACCAGGTAATAACAAAATCATTATTTTATATGTGACAACACACACAGTGATCAGATTTAGTAGAAAATGTTTGATATAGTAACAGGGAAAAGACTCTGCATTATCTCGTTCACTGCATATGTCGAGTTATGCCATTTGGATTAGAAGCTACAATTTAAATTGATATACAATATCATACACATATAACTCTTTATAGAGATTCAAATGGATGCATTGAGCTGTATTACAACAATTGGGAAATAAGATACTGTATTTGTTTGTTTCGTAGCTGAAAGCAGACAGAATAGTTTCTTGTCACTAAAGTCTAACATATATAAAGTATTCAGATACATTGCATTGGGCTTTGCCGTTTCAGGGAAGGCGAAAAGGTGCAGTTTAAAAGTAATCTTAAAATGGGCAGTTTTATATCGAAATCGTTGAATATTGGATAGTCACCTAAAAATGTTCTCTCAGTCTCTCTGTCTTTGTGAGCATGCATCTCCCTTTCTACGTCTCTCACATACACATAAAACCAAGAACTTTACTAACGGACATTATAATAATCCAAATAAAGAGGGACTGATGATTTTCATGGTTTTATGTTACTTAGCTTACCTTTCTTACTATGTGATGCTAATCCCCATCTCATAATATTATACTCCATCCACTCTTTATTTATTTTCTCATTATTCTTCTGTATCGTAATACGTAAGTTAAAAACGATGCAAATTAATGTTTAAATAAACCTACCTTTTTGATAAGCTTTTATATCTAGTTTTAACATTGACTTTCTCTTTCGGAACAGATTTATGACCATAACACTCAGCATGTCCTGATGGTATCCAAGTGAATTGATTGTACAAGATGTACTAGATGGCTGTAAAGCATAGTTATCGTAATATATAAAATTTTATATAAATAAGGAAGAAGAACCAAGACAATAAACACAACTTAAGGGATTATAATTATTTGAAAGAAGCAAACAATTTTCATAACTATATCAAAGCTGAATTAACATGTAAGGTACAGACGACCATGCTCGATTCACGTGATCAAAAATCTAAATGTTTGTTTTATTATCGATTGATTAGAACATACGCACACATAATTGCGCTGAAAATGAAAACTACAATTAGCCATATATATTTATTTGTCTTTCAGAAAGCCTATTTAAAGGCATCTTTATGAATATGGCAAAGCCTGCCTCAATAGTGGGTAATAATGAATGTCAAACTACTAACATAATTAACGCGGGTCATGATTTGTATGCAATTTAAATACGTTGTTTTTTATAAGAAGAATTTTAGATTGCTAATAATGGGTTTATTGAATTGGTAGCTGAAGAATACACTGGGTCTTAAATTCATTTTTCGGATGACATGAACAATACAGATATCCTCCCCCCAATCACTATAACGAGATCTTCCCATATCGGGATAAGTTACTGATGTTTAAGCAAATTTATATCCAAACATTGCAAGAACTACTCTCACATGGCCAAACATTTTCCATTAATAGAATGAAACAAAACGTTAAGATGATCATACCCATTATAACGCAAATGCCCTTAATCGGTATAGTTTCTTTGTTGGTAAATTTCACAAATTTGCCTGGAAGATTTTTTTAGTTGAGGTTGAATGCTTCATAAGGAATGTAGATTCTAGAAGAAAAGTAGTTATTGATCAAGGAAAGTTAATCATGAGTTGGCTATTAAAACATTTAGACAAAACGAAACAGTGTCACTTCATATCACATCTCCAGTATTCATGACATCTTGAATGTGTAAGAGACATACTTGCTGACACGAATATACATAACTTCGTCATGCAATGAGTTAAGGATGAATTTTCGTGAACAAAAAAGTTTTCACGCATTACATATATCGTTCCAGACGTCATAGCAGCACATCTTGAATAAATTAATCTGAAAGGAAATATAATAATATTATCATGAAATCGTCGCCATTGAATGAACGTCATATATGTCAGCACATAATTGGGAGCATGCTGAAATACATTATTCACGATTTTAGGATCGCAAATGAATTGAGTGAAAATGAACGAACAAGCCATTTAAGTGGTTCTATTGATATCATGTCTAACAATTATTTAAACTTGAACTCCTTCTGTTCCGACAAGGACCAAAAATTATCTTATTTCTATCCTGCAGTTAAGAGATTAAACGCTATATGGTTAACATCAAGGGACGTAAAATAATAATAAAAGTATTGATTTTTTTAGATCTATATGTCCCAAGAATATACTCCTAAAATGTGAGCATGCACGACATAGCATCGAAAATGCCTATTGGTATTTGTATAAGCATGCATAAATAGTAGAATAATCACGTGGTAATTATGCTGAAATGAATGCCATGCAGGGAAAACACATTTCAATAAAATCCACATATGTGACATCAATGGGAGATAGGAGCATATAAGGTAAACGGAAACTGTCTCCCAATACGAACATATACAAGTAAACTTAATCAAGACTGATGTGTGAGTTACAGATAACTGACTTATAAAAACCATTGTGTACATAAGCTTTGTTATACACTGAATAATTTATACAAGTTAAAGTTGGCAACACACATACTGTAAATATCCCAAAATTGATGAGAAAACAATTCCTTTTCCAAAGATTTCATCATTGAAAGACTTTCCAAATATGGTAAGGAAGCGAGATGCTAGTGGCAATTACCTTTCTTGAATGAACAGCTGTCAACAGATATAAGAGATGTCGAAAATCGTACATAAATCTAAATATTGCAAAGAATTGATGTTGATGTACATGATTAATACTTTCCGTTCACATTCATCTGACATGTTGACTGTCCAGAGAACTTATATGGTACATAAATTCATATCAGTGCGAAACTTCAGCAGTTTCTTTTCCATACGATGGTGTCTATCTGCAAGAAACAAACTTTGTTGGAATACCGTAACTAATGATATGAGGCTTGATTTTTTAATGTTACTTCTTTGGAGGTTTGGTTCGCAATTAGACAAATTCAATACAGTTGTAGGTACAGTCCACATAAACGTTTGCTCCTTTGCTTACACTTCTTCATGTTAATATTTCCCTTCTACAAAGTGTTTTTGTGTGCGCTTCATTCTTTATGCTGGACATTTGTCTTGTTCATTTATTCGTTTATACAATAGTAAAAGTTGAATGTGTACGTGAGAGACGACGAGTCGACGATGCATTCTCACAAAGACATAGAGATTCAGAAAAGAAAGAAAACTTTTAAACTAATTACTGAATGTACATTACGTAAGTGCACTGAGTGATAGAAGATTTTTGTTAGTAAATCTAGAGCGAACGTTATTGTGCCACATAACATATATATATATATATATATATATATATATATATATATATATATATATATATATATATATATATATATATGCATGCTGCATATAAATCTTCCTCATCAACTTGTAATGGAGTATTGCTTATTGTTTGTAGTGAAGCAGAATTACAGCAATTGTGTCCGTAGACAAACTTAGTCGAAGGGAGATAACTCCTAAGGTATTGAAACACCCTTTAATATCCTGCCTCCAAATGAAGATTGCATATCTAGTCAAATTTCATACGTTACTTATCATATAGTTCTAAAATGTGAAGTCTATTCTCATTTTTTCAGTTGAATGATTATAGTTTCATTTAAATTATATATTTATTTAAAAGTGAGTTATATATATATATATATATATATATATATATATATATATATATATATATATATATATATATATATATATATATATATATATATAAAGAATACAAATCATATGGCGAATAACAATCCTCTCAAGCGTACTGGATCCACCAAGGGATCACGTTTGTCAGGGATTAATTAAAATAGATGCAATAAACTGACGACGAACAGTACGAAACTAGTAACTAACTAGCCTAAGCGCTTTCGACTCTTAATGAGTCTTTTTCAAAGGCAAATACAAAACATAGTTACGACAAACAAATAAACACAAAAACGTTGCGTTTGTAAACCTCTACATTTCTATCTTCACATGTGCTAAAACTATAAATACAACCAGCTTTTATAGACTAGTTGCGGAAACTGAAAACGTTGTATAATTCCCTAAAAGTCTACAAGCCAAAGCGACATCTATTTTTACTTTGTGTACATATGTAACGCAGATTATATCCCGGATATTTGGTTCTATACCGGTTATTTTTATAGTAAAAATTGAAGGATAAGAAGATTTAGAAAATGTTAAATTCTACTAGTGCATAGTTTTCATTTTCTAGTCTTCTTGGTTTAGACCGCTTGGTTTCAATGTTCTAAGGCGGCGTATCCAGTATGATTCCTTTTCCTTCCTGGTTTCGGAACTCCAGCTGTGGTTGTTGGCAATAGCGATAAGTATTATATCACTGAAAGTGTGGCCAGGGGAGGAGAAGTGTTCTGCGACCGGGCTTCTGTACAGCTTTTTTGTCATCCAATCAGATCTATGAAGGTCTATCCTTATGTGTAGCTTTTCAGTTTCTCCCACGTACTGAAGGCCACAGATCTTACATGTGATGAGATAAATCACATTCTCTGTTTTGCACGTTTTGTTTGGACCATGTATGTTTAGTTTTTCTTTAGTCACTGTGCTAGTGAATGTCTTGGTCTCTATCATATGTTGACAGGTTTTACATCTTTTATCGCCACAGGGTCCAGATTGACTAGGTTGGTTTTGACTAGCGATTGTTGTTAGCTTGGCCCTGACTAGGATGTCCTTTAGGTTTTTTGGTCTCCGGTAAGCTACTACAGGTTTGTTCGGGAGTATTAGGTTTAGTATGTCTGACGATTGCACGGTTGGCCAGTGGTTTGCGATGATTTTACCTACTTTGGGATTGTCTGGGTGATAGGTCAGAATAAATGGTATCCTATCAACCTTTTCGTTCTGTCCATATCTGAGTAGGTCATCACGGTTTGTTTGTTTGGCCCTTTGGATTGCCTCCGCAATCAGGTCTTTGTCGTAGCCTCGGTAAATTAAATGTTTAGCCAGCTCTTCAGACCATACCAGTGGGTACGCTTTATCGATGATATAGAAATGAAGTGGCAGTATGGAAGAGAAAGTCTGGATGACTTCATTTCAAAGGCAAACAACTTCCATCCTTCAATAAAATTCACGGCAGAAATTTCCAACTCAAACCATGTTTTCCTGGACACAACAACCAGACTGGTGGAAAACAAATTACACACAGACATCTACTCGAAACCAACCGACAAACACCAGTATCTTCTCCCAACCAGCTGTCATCCAAAACACTGCATTAAGAACATTCCATATAGCCAGGCACTGAGGATACGCAGAATTTGCTCCGACGATGAAAGATTCCTAGAAAGGTCTGAAGAGCTGGCTAAACATTTAATTTACCGAGGCTACGACAAAGACCTGATTGCGGAGGCAATCCAAAGGGCCAAACAAACAAACCGTGATGACCTACTCAGATATGGACAGAACGAAAAGGTTGATAGGATACCATTTATTCTGACCTATCACCCAGACAATCCCAAAGTAGGTAAAATCATCGCAAACCACTGGCCAACCGTGCAATCGTCAGACATACTAAACCTAATACTCCCGAACAAACCTGTAGTAGCTTACCGGAGACCAAAAAACCTAAAGGACATCCTAGTCAGGGCCAAGCTAACAACAATCGCTAGTCAAAACCAACCTAGTCAATCTGGACCCTGTGGCGATAAAAGATGTAAAACCTGTCAACATATGATAGAGACCAAGACATTCACTAGCACAGTGACTAAAGAAAAACTAAACATACATGGTACAAACAAAACGTGCAAAACAGAGAATGTGATTTATCTCATCGCATGTAAGATCTGTGGCCTTCAGTACGTGGGAGAAACTGAAAAGCTACACAAAAGTATAAACCTTCATAGATCTGATTGGATGACAAAAAAGCTGTACAGAAGCCCGGTCGCAGAACACTTCTCCTCCCCTGGCCACACTTTCAGTGATATAATACTTATCGCTATTGCTAACAACCACAGCTGGAGTTCCGAAACCAGGAAGGAAAAGGAATCATACTGGATACGCCGCCTTAGAACATTGAAACCAAGCGGTCTAAACCAAGAATACTAGAAAATGAAAACTATGCACTAGTAGAATTTAACATTTTCTAAATCTTCTTATTATCCTTCAATTTTTACTATAAGAATAACCGGTATAGAATCAAATATCCGGGATATAATCTGCGTTACATATGTACACAAAGTAAAAATAGATGTCGCTTTGGCTTGTAGACTTTTAGGGAATTATACAACGTTTTCAGTTTCCGCAACTAGTCTATACAAGCTGCTTGTATTTATAGTTTTATCACATGTGAAGACAGAAATGTAGAGGTTTACAAACACAACCTTTTTGTGTTTATTTGTTTATCGTATATATGTTTTGCATTTGCCTTTGAAAAAAGACTCATTAAGAGTCGAAAGCGCTTAGGCTAGTTAGTTACTAGTTTCGTACTGTTCGTCGTCTGTTTTGCACGTTTTGTTTGGACCATGTATGTTTAGTTTTTCTTTAGTCACTGTGCTAGTGAATGTCTTGGTCTCTGTCATATGTTGACAGGTTTTGCATCTTTTATCGCCACAGGGTCCAGATTGACTAGGTTGGTTTTGACTAGCAATTGTTGTTAGCTTGGCCCTGACTAGGATGTCCTTTAGATTTTTTGGTCTCCGGTAAGCTACTACAGGTTTGTTCGGAAGTATTAGGTTTAGTATATCTGACGATTGCACGGTTGGCCAGTGGTTTGCGATGATTTTACTTTGGGATTGTCTGGGTGATAGGTCAGAAGAAATGGTATCCTATCAACCTTTTCTTTCTGTCCATATCTGAGTAGGTCATCACGGTTTGCTTGTTTGGCCCTTTGGATTGCCTCCGTAACCAGGTCTTTGTCGTAGCCTCGGTAAATTAAATGTTTAGCCAGCTCTTCAGACCTTTCTAGGAATCATTCATCGTCGGAGCAAATTCTGCGTATCCTCAGTGCCTGGCTATATGGAATGTTCTTAATGCAGTGCTTTGGATAACAGCTGGTTGGGAGAAGATACTGGTGTTTGTCGGTTGGTTTCGAGTAGATGTCTGTGTGTAATTTGTTTTCCACCAGTCTGGTTGTTGTGTCCAGGAAAACATGGTTTGAGTTGGAAATTTCTGCCGTGAATTTTATTGAAGGATGGAAGTTGTTTGCCTTTGATATGAAGTCATCCAGACTTTCTCTTCCATACTGCCACTTCATTTCTATATCATCGATAAAGCGTACCCACTGGTATGGTGTACGCTCAACCGATGCTAAGAGCTTTCCCTCAAGTTTTCCCATCAAAATGTTAGCATACGAAGGTGCCATTTTAGTACCCATTGCAGTTCCATTGATTTGTAGGTAGTTTTCTTCATTAAATTCAAAGTTGTTGAGTTTTAGGACAAGCTCCAGGAGTTGGTAAAAGAAGTGTGTGGGTGGATTTGTTTACAGTTCTTGTTTCCCATGCTTCGCTACATGCCTGTAATCCTTCGTTGTGCGGTATGTTGGTGTACAAAGATGTGACGTCTAAGGAAGCAAGTAATGTATCTGGCAGTAATGGTTCACTAGCTTTGCTTTTTATGAGATAATCTGTCGTGTCTTGAAGATATGATGGTAATTTGTGGACATGTGGTCTCATAAAATGATCTAAATATTCTGATATCCTTTCTGTGGGGTGCCCGTTACCTGAGATTATAGTAGGTATTTATGTAGAAGACCTTTACCAAACTAATGTGAATGAAGTCATCGAACTATTTTTGATCCTCCACACATTGTTATCCGAAGAAAATGTTTTGATGATGTTAGGAATAGCGATGCACCATCTAAGGTATATGATGAACATACAAATTTAATTTAATTGTAAATTTAATTGTAATTTAAATTAAATTAATTGTAAATTTTGTGATCTGGTTATCCAGGCTGCTGCTTGTTAGCAAAGTTTCATAATTACGAAAAAGTAATAGACTTGAATCATATTTCATCTGGTATCCAAGAGAATGATAGATTCGAGCTGTTCAGATATTGCAGGTACTATCATAAACCTTATTGTATCAGACGCACCAGAAAATATTACAGCAGAATAATACAAGCGCTGAATTATATTCCAATATTACTAACAAAGGCTGAAAGTGCTACAACCAGTGTAGCATTAAATTTTGACCCCGTTGAATTCTGACCCCGCCGGGTCTGCTTTCAACGTTGAAAATTGACCCAAGGTCAGTTCTTGACGTTGAACTGTGCCTGGGTCGTTATTTAACAGGACATTTTAAAAAGGGTCAGATTTCAACGTGAAATTATGATCACTGCCGTTGAAAAATGACCCGACCGGATCAGAATTCAACGAGGGTCAAGATTTAATATTACACCGGCAGAACCACAAACATTATTGTTGTGTTGGGGATATATATATATTGCATTCTCAGCAAGAAATAAAACGATCGAGCCAAAATATGAGAACAAAAATACTTCACGCAAAATCGCAATAGCGACTTATAATAAAATTCTTATTCAACTTTGAGTTTATCGCTGAGGTGAAAATTACATTATGTTAGTTATGATACAGGAACTTCGAGTCAAAAACGATTTGCTCGCAAATATAATACACAAAAAAGCTAAGAAATACAAAGAACGATATTCACTAAATTGTATGTAAAATTGCTCAAAAATAATGATAGTAATATTGTAGGCATAAATAAAAGGATAGTAAATTTTTTTTAAATGTATTAGTACGAGTCACCATACTATTTAAAAAAAGAAATGGCGAAAGGGAGTACCTGACGAACAGATTGAATGACGTGACGTTATGTATCTCTTATCTTGGGTAATAATTATATTGTTCCATTATTGGTAAACATACTCCCAGGTGAATCGCTAAGTTCGAAACGAAATTTTAGAGATTCAGAGGGCTGTCCAGGCTAATGTTCAATTTTGAAATTGGATTTAGTTTTTTGTCACACACACACACACACACACACACACACACACACACACACACACACACACCTTTTGAAGGTTTTGAATTCACAGTGAAGTTATTAAAATTGATATTCCTTCATTTTATTTACAGGCTCGACAGAACAGTATTATGGATCACTGATTTCACTTCCGGGTCAGAAGGTATGCCTCATTACTCACTGTGCGCTCTCGCCGAATTTACTCACAGACAACTATACTATACTTCTAAAATTATGCGAATAAACAATTACCTTTACATCAGAACAAATAATTCTATTATATTTAACTTATCTTAAGCACCAAATTAGAGAAGAATAAATGATCTAAACATAGATCTGGACTACATAATTGTATACCCGAGTCCACGAGCAGTAATTCACTTTGCTTTTGACAGCTATGTTATTAATTTTGTTTAGTTTTCTCTGTCATCTGTTTATTATTGAAAAAAGAATGACATATTTGCTACGCCTGGTGTAGTTTTTATCAACATTTGAACATGGAGAAGAAACCGTTGTTATCTGATACTGATAGTGATCGCGACGTTTTTGTTCCAATAGCTGTTGGGAGCGAACGTGTAGGTTTTCTTGGATATTGGACAGCAAACCCCACCCTACCTCTCCACAAAACTGTTTGGGGCACATTCTTAGCTCTTGTCCATCCTTTGGTTTATAAACCCGTCCTTGTTTCTATAACACTGTAAGTGTTGATTTCCCAATATCATTCTATCCACATTACCAAAGGGTAGAGATAATAATTTACCAGTGAGCCTCACCGAGTTGCTGCCATAGAGGCTTGTATTGTTGCTGACAATTTACCGGTCATATATGTACTATTCAATATAGTCTATAGTGTATAATACATGTATGACCGGTAAATTGTCAGCAATAATATGATCCTCTGTGGTTGCTGCTCCAGCTCTTTATATAAAAGGAGCCACTGGGTACCAATTCCCATTGAATATGCAAGTGGTTATATGGACTGGTGGATATATATTTGTAATTCTTTTAAGAACAAGTTTAAAGTCGTTTTTATTTGCATCACTAAAAAAATATATCAATTTAGTATATAGTAAACAAAAAAAATTTCCACGTTTTTGTTCTGATGTTACTGGTGGTAGTGACAAACTGAGGCATGATTTACGCTGGAGAATCAGAAATTTAAATTGTGCTGATGTTGTAGTCTCTGCATGCATGAAGCAATGATCTGTTGCTATACCTTACAATGAAACAAATAGAAATTTTATCAAAGACAAAAAGTTGACTTCAATTAATATATACTACCTAAGTAGAGTTGTTTTTCAGTAAATACTAATATTAGTACCAGCATGAGAGGCAGTATCACCAGGAGTAACAGGTGGAGATCATCTAGATAGCAAGGACTATATCCTTGGAACTGACTGGTGCTTGTTGTGATGTCACTCTTACCTTGGAAACACTATGGTAGCATAAAGGTTAGAGCATCTGCCTCAGATGCAGGAGGTCATGGGTTTTAACCCTGGCTGAATCGTACCAATCACTTTTCAAAATGGCACTAACATCTGAATCGTCAGGCACTCAGCATTAGGAGGTTAGTGTTAGGACTGGTCGGCCTGGTGTCACGATAATGTGACTGGGTGGTACATCATGCTACATGTCTGCGTTATGATGCCCCAATACTATACATCACTATAAACTGCCAAACTGCAGACGACATAGCGATATGACTGCAAAATTGTTAAAGGGGTGTTAAAAGATCCAAAATCACACACACACCTTTATTTAATTAAGGGAGATGCTGCCTTCCATGCATGCTTTAGCATGTTCTGTTCTAATAGGAATTAATATCAAAACAAATTAGTGCTCTAAAGGATTTAATGCCTTGAAAGAAAAGAATTATTTTACTTTATATTTGCATACATAGGTCAGTAGAACAAATTTTATAAACTATCAGTTAGTGGCCTGATAGTGAGAGTAATATGCTGAAAACAAATAGCACCAGGCAAACCTGGTTTCAGTACATGGCATAAAGGTACCTGTTGATTTTCCATAGACCTCAGTGGTTACATTTTGTAAAATTAAATGTTGAATCTTACCAAGGCAGCTTATCAAGCTGCCAGTGAGAGCAATTTTAGATTGTCAGTTTGGCAAGGAGAGAACCAGTTATTTCACTGCATTTAAGACATAACTCTGTTGGAACTAGACAGCGGAAGAGTAAAGATTTGTCTGGTCATGACAAATACAGTTTCATTGATGTGTATCATGTTTAATAAGAATCATAAAAAGTAATAGTATCTAGATATGAATCAACAGTTGCCAAGAGACTGAAACTAGTTGTGTTGTTTATTTCTAAATATGCTGTTCCCTACACATTAAGCTTACATGTACACACACACCCAACTTTGGCTTGGACAGTTGGTACCATTATACCATATACTTTTAATGGCTTTTGTTTAAACATAGCATGAAATTAAATGTAACAAAGTTTGTACTAATATTTAAGTTGTTCATTTTAAAGTGGATTAAACCTGGATGAATTGAACATTTAATGAAATTAGTGGTGTCATAGATCGCCTGTATATGTATCAGATTCTCTCCATTGACTACAATGATATACTACAATGATGTCTATACTACTGCCAGAATAACCAAATGCATGCTACATTGTGAAAGTAACATTAAATTAGTGTAGTGCTTGAAAGTGATATCGTCATGATTCACACTAATTAAAGGTGGAGAAAAAAACGAGCTTTTTGGTGTCTTCATTAAAGGTATTACAATATACATGCTTAGAAGTTGAGTTGAACTGCAAACAACAAAGATTCTGATCTACTGTAGCATCATGCATCTGCAGATCATGGTCAATGTTATTTATTTATTCTACAGATTACTCCAAACAAAAACTGCACAGACCCAGATCTGCCAGTGCATTTTGCAATGCAAATCTGGGTCTGTGCATTTTGTAGTTGGACTCTTGTAAATGTTGTTGTTATAGGGTTTAAAACCATTTTTCTGCACAAGATCAAGATATACATGGCGGACAGTATAAATGTTGATGGGAGAACCCTGGAAAGAACCACTGACCCACAATAAGCTACTGGCAAGCTTTCCCACATACCAACATTCTTGTAAATGAGTGTACTGTTACAAATTTTATCACTGTACATTTTGTAATTATTATTTATCAGCCTTGACAGACTGATCGGAAAATTATCTGAAGATATTACCATTTGAGGGATAAAGTTAAGAAAAAATATATTCCTCAATCCTCATTGACCTGTGTCCATTGATTTTCTTATTGGCTTCTCTTTCTTGATAGGGGCATGAAATGTGGCTGCTTTGGATATCGACCCAATAAGATTTTCAGACTTTCATGATTGTGAACGTTTTGTACCACGCTTTTGTACATGAATGAAAAATTCACTACATTCACTTGTTTTATCAGCTGTTAATTTTTACATTCAGTTATCCTTTTATTTTAGTCTTTGACATGTGCAGAATAATACAGTTTACAAGTGAAACTTATTATCTTGTTGAACCCATATTCATATAATATAATTGATAGAGTGGCTGTGATGTCTGATGCACATTGGTCAATTAGGACCTCTGTAAGGTCAACATGAAGATTGGTTGACAGAGTCAATTCATTGTGATCTAATTTTTTTTTACTTTTATTTTCAGGGCTGCAAAGGCAACCAAGAAGACAAGCAAAGTGATGAACCGATCCAAAAGGGACACAGGAAAACTAGAAGTTGGAGTGGGTAAATATCTGTTGAACCCACATATTGTGATGGATATTTATGCTGATGGAGGGTGGTGTTTTGTGTAGTTGAGTGAACTAGGCCTGTTAAATCTTCGTCGTTCACTCAGCTCCAGTTCAAGAGTGGATTTTATCAGTAGTGTTTGTAGATTACCTGTGAACCCAAGAGGATTTTTAGTCATTGTTCATGTAGCAATTAAGTCTATTTTCTAATAAAACAGAATTTAGTTCAAACTACTTCTGTATATCCTGGTGTACTGAAGCATATAATCCTGATCTCAGAGAACCTTACAGTGGCATGTGAAGGTAATAAATTCAACATTCAGTTTTGCATACTTAATTAAGGTATTGTGTGCAGCCAGAATATAAATATTTTGAATACAGAACATGTAGGGAGACATACAATACTTTCCAAAGATTAATCTTTGTTTGGAAATTAAAGTCAATTTTGTAAAATTTCTTGCACTAATTCTGAATTTTAAGACAGTTAATGAGAAAAATGTATTCTGTCTATCCCACCATACATCAGTAACCTACTGTTATGAACTACTTGGATAGTTATTATGTTATTACTGTGCATATTCATAGTCTCCAACATGCAATAAAACAAAGACTTTAGAATTCATGAGTGCATTGAGTTTCCTGAGAGACCTGTGCTATACATAGTGCATATTGTGCTGAGTGGAACTTGTATCCTTGTTTATTCCTAAAGCTGTTTGATGCAGATTTTGATGTATCCATTACATTGACCAAATTTTGATGCTTCTTCCATGTCAATTTTTCGCTACATGTCCTAATGTTTACCCTGTTTCACATGTTTAGAAGTTATCTTTTTTTAGTAATCCTGTATTGTTGTAATTTTTCAAAACATGTTTATAGACATATTAGGCAAATAGCCAACATATATTAACAAGCTACTATATATTCATTAATAATGTAGCATAATGACAGGTTAAAATTATGAATATAGATTGACTAGATCATGAACATAGATTGACTAGATCATCATGATCCATTTTAGATGTGCGTTTTGGTTTAATGCAAAAAAAATAATTTCCTGTACATTATTTATTCTACTTTTTGATTTGGCATCTTGGTGTTTTGTTTGGCTCCTTTTGATTATAATTGGTGGCTTTATCTTATAAAAATTCAGGCCAGGTAATTTTTTAATCACAGAAGCATGCTTGATTAAGAGGATATTTGGTCCAAAGGCAGTGCCAGTACCTGTCTGTTCTGAACCATTAATCATTTTTATAGCTATATACAATTAGCACAAATGTCTTTACTGAGTAAATAATGTACTTAATAATGGATGAACCTCCAACTAAAAAGAGACAAATTTTATAAATGGAGAAAATAATTATGCAACTAAAGGAAGTGAATAAAGAGCTGACCATGCTGTTTAAACTTCAGTAAACCAAATTTAGCATGTTATAAAGGAAAGGGAATAAATCAGAATTTAATTAATGTGTTTACATGTGATCTTCAAATGTAAATGTGATTTCGTGTTTAATGATAGAAGTATATCTTTATTGCAATATAATTTTGTTTTGAGATGAATGCATAAAATATTTTAATAAGAAATATTAATAAAGAATAGAATATGTAAAGTGATTGTGGCTATTTTTCCTTAAATGTTTCTGAAATTGGACTTTGGAAACTGGTCTTTTTGTACAAACCTGCTTCGAGAGACTGGATTTTGTTGGTAGAAGAGGCATTTGCTCATAAAAGGTTTTTACTGTATTTGATGTAAAGTAACACAAAGTGGATCTGCCACACACCATTTGTTGCATCATATACATAGATATTACACAGTGTTATTTTTTTAAATCAGCAGAAGGTACACATATGAGTGAAAAAGGGAGTGTTCTTTGTGTATACAAGGTGTATTTTCTTCTTGTTGCTGTGTAGTATCCACTGAATTACACCCACAACACAGTGAATTATCTGGGATTTTAGAGACTGGGTTAATTTTGAACCACACTGTACACTATGATGTTGCATAATAGATTTAAAAGATTTACAACAAGAAGATGTTATAACCCACAGTAATTCCTTAAATAATGTTGTTGTAATCTTAAACCAGCAAGGTAAAATCCACATTTAAAGTGGAGCTTAGAGAATGTTACATCTGGAGAAAGACGTGCAACTGGAGACAGGAAATTTCATTGGCATGGTTTACTGAAATTCACTTAACTTCATTCTCCATGAGTTCGAGTGTAATATTGCAAATTTTCTATGTACATTTACAACTGTGATCAGCATGTAAGTTAACTTTCATTAATGCTCCCAATAGTTTTGTTCAAAACCTAAATTAGCATTAAAATTTTGATAAGCAGTTGCTGCTAAAGTGACCACTTCCACTGAACAACATTATCAACACTAACATCACACCATCATCATCAGTAGCAAATTCACCACCTCTTATCATTTCCATAACATAATGAACTACTCCTTTAGATGCAAAAAAGATCACCATTATTTATGAAAATCATCCCGTCTGTTTTATATTGCCTTTTCCATTTCATCATCACAAACCTGTGCACCCTCATTATTTTTCCGTTTTTAGTACTGGAAAACATGTCAAATACGGAAATATGACTTTAAGAGCTAAATCCGATTTTGTGCGAAGTAAAATACGGACAATTTGTATTTGGCAAGTATGTAACACAAAGAAAGGAAAGAAGTACGAAAATAAAGCAGTACAATCAAACTAGGTTATCTCAGTTTCGTTGGGGTGTCAAAAGATTCTTGACATAACCAGGTCACGATATATCAGGGTTTTGTTGACAAATTTACTTGCAGAACAATGATTATGAATCTGAAGTACCAAAAATGAGTTTTGTTTCTAAGACAAATGGCATTTCTAATGCACAATAAAAGTAATAATTCAGTCTTGCCTGGTTGCAGATAAAAAGAAGATTGGATATCTTTTAAATGAGATTAAGTAACAAGTCACACATTTATACAACTAAGTTAATACAACAATGTCCGTGGTCTAAAGTTCTTCTTATTTCATTGTGAATAGCCTCATACCTTTAGTAGCCTCATCAAGAAAATGAGTTTTCTCACACTATCCAAAATCTAGGTCAATTGAATTCTCACGATTTCCAAAATTGAGGCCGATTGAAGTACATGTACATGTAGGACTATGCTTTTTTTAAATGTATTTTCTATTGTTACAGCTGACTTGTGACTAGCAGCAAAATTTAACTGACAAATATTATTCATGAAAATCAATGGTTTTTTAAGTGTCACTTGTTCCTTTACATCAATATATGCTGGTTTTTACTGAAAAATTGCTTCTGTACCCGAAAAAGACTGGGCTATTGGTATTCATGTAACTATACACTGTAAAATGTGTTTGAAGTCTTTGAAGTTGACTGTCCTGACATCAAATTCTGTATGTAGGCAAAATTAATCCATTCATACAGTTGCAGTCCCATATCCCCCCCCCCGACTTTGTTCACTGGCCGTCGGCAAGAACACAGCACCAGAAAGAGGGTGGGTCAGCTAGTCTCTTTGATGGATTGCAAGATTTTGCTATCCAAGACAAAAACAATACCTATGAAAACACTCCCTTCTGTTTTAAATTTTAATCCTATCAGTTGCCTTTTGCTTCATTCCATTTGTGTTGAAGAATTTGTAATCGTGGTACAGCGATCGACAATTTAAAAAAATATTGGGTGCTATGGATTTTTTTCACAATAATGTTGGTGCTTTTATTAACTCTGGTCCAAAACAAATTAATAAGGGAGGCAGCTTAAAATTGAATTTTGTGGTTTTATATTTATAGATTATTGAGTTACATGATCTTGCCATTATAACAGCTTACACTTGCTTCAATCTTGGGAACACTTCAACTATTATCAAATTTGTAGCATCCCTCCATAGTAAACTCTGTATTAAATAGAAGGGTCATGTGCAAAATGCTCCACAACAGCGCATGTGTAGAGATTTTGTCGCTGCATCTCTAACGTAGTGTAAACAGCATCATGTCTGAGTGTGGTTCGGGAAACACATTTGAAATGGTTTCCATGAGGAAGAGAGTGGCTGAAGAAAAATTAACTTGAATCAAAGACACAAAGCAGGTAGAAGAATTAACTTCAATCAAAGACATGAAGCGATGAGTACAGCAGTTTCTCACATCACACAGCAAGACCAGGCCATTCTTTTCTGCCAGCAGAATGGGTGATTGTTATGCCTACTGCAAACTGTGTGAAACTGATTTATCAATTAGAAGTGGTGGTGGGAATGACATCTCTCGCCACATAAAATTGGAGAAGCAATTTTAAGTATGAGAAATTGCCGCTACGGTTGATCACGTGGCTTCACTGACTTAATAGTGAACGAGTTCTCTCAAGATTTTAAAGCACATAAAAAATTCTTTTATGAAAAATAATTATACAGCTATAACGATCGTATTTTACTCTTAAATCTTTTCATACATAATGTATGTGCACCAAAAACGAGTGGTTAAAATTGCTGTTAAACGTAACATACACTTCACTGCTTAACAGGCCTATGTGCAGTGCACTGCACTGGGTAACTTTGCTACATGTGTATCAAAAGACTATAAAGCCATACACTCTATGAGGGAAAGGGTTAACAGTTTGGATACAAGATGCATCGGTAATGTTTTGTGTGTGCACTTGTGAAGAATGCTGAAAGCTGACATGAAATACTGAAAATACAAAAAAGCATTAAAAGGGGGTGCACAGCTCTGTCATCATCTTCATCATCATCACAATAATGTAATATACCAAAAATAAGTTTTTGCTTCTGTATTTCAGTGTTGCTTGTGACCTTTGTGGAAGACATCCTTCAGTAGCTGAGAAATTTTATGGATCTATTGATTCAGTTTCTACCCTGTCTCCCAACATGGGAAAGAAATTCCAACAGTCACAACACATCCCTGGTTGTATCTGGCGACTGCTGTGTAAGATACTTGCCATCAAAACCAGTGAGCAAGACCGCCCTATCGTTGGAACAGTGGTGTACATAGTTACGCTAACAGCTGCATTTTCCTTCACTTGTTTTGGAGTCTGGTTTGTAATCGTTGACATTCGTAGTAACAAAACAAACACAACGGTCCATATTGGTATTTCCAGCCTGCTGATAGGGTTTGGGTGGCTCTGTCTTGGTATTTACTCCCACAGCTTAGCAGCTAGACTTTTCAACAACAAAAGTTTCGCTGAAAGCGTTCGAATCCATTCCCGGACGTTGTTCAAAATCAATGCTGCTGGAATTCTTTTAATAGCAGGGCTCACCTTTGCAGGACTAGATCTTTATTCTGCAGCACAGTTATTATTGGGTTCTTCTGTGTGCATTGAAGTTGGACTGTATCCTGTAGTTTGCACACTCCTTTATTCTTCTCGGGCCCTTTTTACAGTGATTGGTACAATTTGGAATCTCCTTGTTGGATGTGCAGTTTTGTCTGTCTGTAGGACGCACACAATTGGTAAGTTTTCTATGTTTTCAATGATGTACAGTGTAAAACTTTAATAGTCATTTTTAGTTAAAAAGACATTTAAATTAAGAGTCAGTTTCTAAAAACTGTATCAAAGATAATATGTCTACTACAATGGTACATAACATTATGGGCTAAAAGAAAAGATTCAAGAAGTAAATATTGTCTAATCACATAGTGCTGTATTCAACAGCCATCTGCTCATATTTTTATTATATCATGAATCCATAAAAAATCATGACAATTTTATTGTCCTCAGATATTTTTTTACCCATCCAGTGGCCTAAGTGGTTAGAGCATCCACCACAAATGCGGTAGGTCATAGGTTCAAACCTCAGTTGAGTGGCTTTTTGAAAATGGTATTATAGCTGACTTGCTTGGCACTCAACATTAAGAGGTTAATGTCTGGACTGGTTGGCCTGGTGTCAGGATAATGTGACAATATGGGACATGATGCTGCTTGTCTGTGGCATGAAGCCCCAGTGCCAGACGTCACTTTGAAGTGCCACACTGCAGACACCATAGCAATATGACTGAAAAAATTTTGAAACTACATTAAATCACACACACACTATTTGTTTAATAGTGCTTTTTCCATCATAAAAGATTTCAGACATTTGGTATTTACCAAGTTTGTCCATTGACAAGACCTCTCCAAACTTGTCAAATTTTGGTAAATATTTGATAAGATGTTTTGTCTTAAAAATTATTCTACTACCTGCTTTTTTACATTTAGTAGCAGACCTCTAATCTTATCACAAGAGAGGAACTGTAAGAATTTTTAAAAAGTATTATGACCTTTTATCATGTGCCTCTGAAATTTCTTTCCTGATGAAAATCTTTTATATCACTCAAGAATAACTTGGCAACATCAAATAAATTGTAGAATATTGACACAATTTTTAAAAAACTTCCTTAGTATATATCTGTGCTTCAGAGGTAATCAGTTTTCATTGAAGTTGCAGCAAAACTATTTTTTTCGGGGGGGGTATTTTTTTTTTTAAATTGCTGTCGTGTGGTTGGCTGAAGTCATTTCACGTTTCTGCCCTCAGAGGTGGTCGATTGTAGCTAGTCAGTTGCATGGCTAGTTTGATTATATTACTGCATACAAGTATCAATGCTAAATATCAGCATAAGCGGTATTATGACATATCAACTGTTAGGGTGGTTTGTCAATATAAAATAAGGATTTGTTTATGCAACAATTGATTCCAGTGCATTTTTATATCCAAGTTTGCAGATTCTTGTCTTTGTGCCTTTGAATTTACCCATTCCAAACTCAAAACTACCGTTTTTATTAGCAAAACATGTTGTATCCAAAAATATGGCCAGAAGGTATATTTTTGTCACCAATATGTAAAACATAATTGCAATTTGCAACATTGTCAATTGATTTCATTGTTATTGATTTCATTTCCGGTTGTTGCCGTATAAATTTTGCCCGTAAACTCGAAATGAAAAGATTTGGACAAAATGCAGTTTGCAAATTTAGACAAGTGTTTTTATTAAACGGAAAAATGAAGATTTTAATGAGATTCAGAACTGTGATGCTATAACTGATAGTTCGAATGCGACCCTAGCCAAGTGTAAGAAAGTATGCGATTTCTGGCTTAGTTCGGACTGCAACTTTTGCTGGTGGGACTGTAACTTTTGCTGGTGGGACACTTATTTTTACCAAATTAGGAGTCCTGGACTCCTAGTTTTAAAATCCTAGCAAGACCTCTGATCTGTGTAACAACCATGGATGTACATGCAATTATCCAGATAACATTATCAATATGCTATATGATAATTATATAGATTCAATTACCCAGATGACATTATCAGTATGGCATATAATCAAGATGTAGATTCAGTTACCCAGAAAACATACATGTATGACATAATCATGATGTAGTCCATTACCCAGACAACATTATCAATTTTCCATATGAGGATGATGTAGATCCAATTAACCAAAAATCGTTTTCATTATATTTATTTTCACTATAAATGAGGGATACATATGTTTTTTGTGTTCCAGGCATAAGACGTTTTCGCAGAGAGTTGGAAATAGAAGCAAGAAAATATGAAGAATACTGGAGAAATCGACTCCTTCTGTCTGAAGCACAAGAGGGAAACTTCTTTAGGCGGGAGTCTACAGCCCTTATTAACAGTATGTTTTTGATGAGGAAGAATACAAACCAAAACAATCCATAACTCTGCAAAAAATGATTTTTTCATGCATGAATTAAAGACTGTTAAAATCTGTATATAATTGAAAACAGTGCATGTCTGATATATATTAACACACCACTAGTTTATTTCGTTCTTGATGTTAGTCTATAAATTTTATGGCATAGGAAACCCAACCAGCATGGAGACAATACACAAATCTAAAACTCAATCCTTAAAATAACGTGTTTAAAAACAAGCTGTGTCACAAGCTGAACTGCTTTTCTGCTATTTCATAGTTAATAGCAGAGAAGTATCTACTGTTTGCAGTTGCAGATTGTTTCACAGACCTTTGCAAGCAAATGTTCCGAGATATAAATTTTTCTAATAATCTCAGTTGCAAAGGAACAAAATGAGGATAAAAATAATCAAGATCATAATGGAAATCTGAGCAACAGTATAATCCATTATCTAATGAGTCCAAAGTGTATGTCGATTTCTTTTCACTGGTTGAGTGGGAGGAAATACATTTTTTTTATTTCTAGTCTCAGATACCTTGAGAAATGATAAATAATGCTATCCAATAAATTGATTTACAAAAAAAAAATTTCTGGAGATAAAACAAAAAGTAAATATAGTTGGTAAAAACTTACTCCATGATTGTTCCCAAATGAAACTTGCATTACCTTCTAACTCTTCATTAAACTTTCGATATTAGCAAAGTCTCCATCAAGTTAAGTCTTTTCCAGTTAACTGGAATTTATAAAGGATTAAACTTGGTGTATTGTTTGTTAAACATATATGATTGTGATTTTTTGTAATGGGTTGAACACCATTTTTCAGCACATGATTGGTCATTATATTTGGTGGAGGAAGAAGCTGGGAAAACCCTGGGAAGAACCACTGACCCATTGAAAGCTAGTGATAGGCTCTATCATGTTCTAATTTTGCTGAGCACAAGAATAAGCTCATATTGACTGAGATGATATGTCGGTAATCTGTAATTTTGAGAGCCTAAGACCACACTTGGCATTAAACCCACAACAACCACCTCCAAAACAATAAAAACACAAATAATAGGAAACTAAAATTTCTTAAATCCAGTCAATAAAAGTTAAGCATTCTGGCATTAGAGCCTTTCAGATGATGTGGATCAACCATAAAATACAATTGCCATTACTAAAATGACAAACTACATTTTCACCTTTTATCAGATTCTCCTAAGGACTATTCCATTTAAGCATACATAGTACCCAGGAAAGATACTTTTTTAAAAATATGTTAGGGTATTCAGTAACCAAAGAGTTGATATGAAAACAATACAGAATTCTAAATGCATCTATGGGTGACTATTCTGTATTAAAAATGCCTTCCCTGGGTTCCATATATATTTTACTGGAACAGCCCTTAATTGATTTTGATGACATTTTACAGATAATGTTTTAACTGGCAATGTGGAATGCATTATAGCAAATGCACATGATGTGAATCTGTAAACAGTACTTCTTGCATATACTTGGAGACTTTTAAAATTACTCTTTCCATTTAACCGCTTTACAAAATAAGAATAAATAGACAGAATTCCATTACAAAGGACTTGTTGGTTTATTCCAATAACACATTTTTTTACACTACACTGGTTTGGTTTAGTTTGGTTTATAACAGCACAGAAGCACAAGTAGGCTATTTAGTAACGATGCAGTTGGGGTAAAATTCCTTCTCCAAGGAAAAGGCATGGTAGCTGATCTAGACTGGTTCATTGGTAGGACACAAACCTACTTCTTTTAAGTCAAAAATCAAAAAGTGGACTAAAAGTTAATGAGAAAGCTTGTGCTTATCATTGGAAAAATATTGTACATGATTGTCATGAAAATGTAACAGAATCTTAGTAAATGGGCTACATCTAATGCAGAACAGGTGTTTCAGTAAAACATGCCATTGATCCAGGGTAGGCACTTCTGATGTGGGGTACTCACCTATAGATGCAATTTAGAATTTTCCTGTCATTTTAATATGAACTCTGTGAAATTAAAGTACCCCAGGCATATATTATTTAAAAACTGCCTTCTCTGAGTACCATGTATTTTTAAATGAAATATCTCTGAGCCAATTTTGATTTAACTTTTTATAAATGTTTGCCATGAAATGCTGTACCAAATTGTACCGCTCCGGTGGCCTAGTGGTTAGAACGTCCACCTCAGATGAAGGAGGTCGTAGGTTCGATCCCCAGTCGAGTCATACCAAAGACTTACAAAAATGGTACTAACAGCTGCCTCGCTTAAGAGCATTAAGAGGTTAGTGTTAGGACTGGTAGGCTTGGTGTCAGGATAATGTGACTGGGTGGGACATCATGCTACATGTCTACGGCATGATGCCCCAGTGCTAGACATCACTATAAACTGCCACACTGTTGACAATGTAGTGATATGACTGAAAAATTAAAAGCTATGTTAAAAATCATAATCACATCACATCACAGATTGTGATGGTAACCTTGGCAACAGCTTTGCTTCCTTAGGAACCAGGTTTGAAGACATACTTTTGGTTTCTATAGAACAGATAAGCACTTTGTTTTCATACTTTGTAGAAATGTTTTGTAAGATATGTTCTACCAAAATCTTGGACAGGATGGTTCTCCAAACAACAGCTTTGCTTCCTTAGCAACCGTGTGTTAAACTGTTTTTTTTTTTTTACTTCTCTAGAATAACAGTGATTTTTTTATTAGACGTAGAAATGTTTTTTGGATATCTTTTCCAAAATCTTTTGTTCAGAATGGTTTTCCTAGCAACAATGTTTCCTTAGTAACCTATTTTTGACTTCTCTAGAACAGCTGAGCAAAGTATTGGTGATACAGTAGACACCATTCTCTCCAGAAGTTCCTTACCTAAACAGGTCAGATGTGATAGAGTCCTTGCATTTCACATTCACACATGATTTATCTAGCTGAAGTTACTCCTTGTACAAATGCAGTTGCACATAATGTCAGATACTCCATATTTATGTCAAATAGTCAGAAATTAACTTTTATGGAGTTGCTTTCAATCCAAGGAAACTGCTTTATTACTCAACATACCATTTAGACCAATATGTGCTAGGAGAGGAGTATTAGGAACATACATCTTGCTTGGAATATTTATTAGCATTTTATGTCAAATGATATAGTTATTATAACTTCATGTTATGCTTTACCTTACCTTTGTCAGTCCTGCAGGCATTGAATAAGGGCTGTTCCATTAAAACATACATGTGACCCAGGAAAAGCACTTTAAAAGTGGGGTATTTACCCATAGATGTAATTTAGAATTTTCTTAGCATTTTAATATGAATTCTGTGATGTCAAATTACCCTGGCATATATATTTTAAAAATGTCTTCCCTGGGTACCATGTAGGTTGAAATGGAACAGCCCTAAAGGATATTACTTTTATTATTCCAAGATTTGTATCATTTTTTAATACATTTTATATTTTTTCCACTTTTGTCAAAGATGTACATACAGGTAGATATAATATGCATTCAATGTGACAATTATTCTCATGAAAATATTAAACTGACATGTAGTTTTTGTTTTTCTTTACCCAGCTAGTGACTGGATTATATATGATGACCTATCCCTACAGGATGAAAACTATGAACATGTCGAACAATCTCCAAATCTAGTATTTGATGAAAGTATGCCGGTCATACAGCAGACCGGTTCTATCAATAATTCTCCCAAACTCGGGCAATCAAATATTGACCAGTCTAGAACTGCATCACAGTGTGGTTCAACAAAATTGCCATCTGGTTCAGGATATTACCAGACCTTTACTCATGAAGGAGCTATGCAGACAAAAAATCCAGATGTCCAATTTGGGCAAAGAGAACTACATACCAATCCCATGATAGGCCGCTCAATTTCTGAAGTTATAGCAGGTGCAGAAGATGAGGCTAACTCCAGAACCAAGCGAAGTAACTCTTCTAGAAATGATGGTGTAAGTTTTGGTCTTTAACCAGAAATTAGGTGGTGAAATTTAAATTAAAATGAAATAGAACATTTCTTCTTATGTGCTTATATGGTCTTGTTAGTAGTGTTTATCAAGAAACACAATATTGTAAAAAAAAAGGTTTAGGTACTGCAGTGTATACTTGAAAATTTATGTATGTGGAAAGTAAACTCCAATAGAACTGTGTTATTTTCTTGTATGCCTGCCATAAGATAGAGCGTGTTCTGTTATTACAATTTCTGTCTTCTTGTCCATCTGTCTCTAATTTTCTTTCGGCAAAATATCTAAAGCTGAATCACCATCTGCAGTTAATGAGTGTATAGGTGTCTTTCACATGAGCAAGAAAGAACCATGTTTATATCCAAGTCAGAAAAACTCAAAAACGATCACTGTAATTGAAAGAAGAAAATCACATCCACACAACAACTCAAGTTCTCTACCATCTGCAGTTTCCAAACTTTGTGTACAGCTTGCACTTGGGATAAGAAAGAGTCTCATCAATTTTGGCATGAATAGGTCAAAGGTCACAGTGGCTGACTAAGAACAACAATGTTTCTGAGTAATGACTTCAATTTATCATCATCAGTCTTTACTAATCTTTGTGTATGGCGTGTACTTGGGATAAGGAAAAACCCATTGAATCTGAGGTCACTGTCTCAGACTATGATAAGAAAAGTTTTTTCTGTACTATATTATTTTTATATATAACCCAAACTTTGTGGTTGACCTATAAATTGGGGTGAATGGCCAAGGTTATTGTCACTGAAAGAAGAAAACATTGTTTCTGCACAATTACGTTAGTTATGAGTGGCATAGACTTGTGAAAATGAAAAATACTATAGAATTGGGTGTAAAAGTCAATGTTTTATGTACCTGCAATACTGATAATCAGTGGTTAGGCACATAATATGTTATTTCCATAAGATGTGTGTGTGTGTGTGTCAGTGATTTTAACTTTTAACATAGCTGTTAAAATAAATTCAGTCATACTGCTACAGCGTATGCAGTGTGACAGTTTATAATGATGTCTAGCACTGGGAAATCTTGCTGCAGACATGCAGCATGATGTCCCACCAAGTCACATTATCCAGACAACAGGCCAACCAGTTTATTTGTCAATCAATTACTAGCAGTACCGGATTTTGGCATAAGCTAAACAAACTACAGCTTAGGGCCCCAAAGTCTGAACTCAGTCTGAAGGGGCCCTTCAAATTTATTTATACCAAATATGGCCTCTATAGCTTACCATAGCTTAGGGCCTTACTTTGTCTAAATCCAGTACTGATTATTAGTGCTTCACTCACTGTAACAGGCGGAGTCTTTGACACGTTGCTGATCCTCAAGTCTAACCTTTAGTTGTATAAATTATGAAATGGGGGGCACATTGGGAGGGGGAGGAAAATAACGCACTCCATAGGGAGAAATGGCATGTCATTTTTGAAAATTTCACGTGTATTGGACCTGTGAAATCTGAGAATATTAGTGAAAACGATGCTTAAATATAAAACTTTGCAATGGCAGGTTCCAATTTGCATATTTTCGGATTGTCTTTTTGAGAAATACATTATTCAGTTATGCAAAACTTTTTTGTGTTGATATTTCTTGTTGCATAGTTTAAGTTTCTGCAGACGTAACAGGATTGATGGCAAAAGTAAAAGATCAGTGAGCAGGACTGCCAGGAATAACATCAAGATCAGCAACTCTGTTGTCCGATGAATTTAAATTAAATTAAAATGCTGTTAATTTTGTTAATTGACTCTTAGGCTGAGATAATGAATATGCAACACCTAAGTTGCATTTACCTATGATAATGTTGCACTGCTTACAGTATATAATTCTGATTTATTTTTTTCCATTTGCTTGGTATATATATACCCAGCAATCAGTACTTCAAAGGTAATCAATTTTCTCTTGAGTGTCAACAAAACTATTTATTGGTAAATTTTATTTTAAAAAACACAGGAAAGGATTGACCATCGTTCAATTACTTGTAGCTGTTTCTTTTCATGTCTTCATAGGTTGGTCAATTGTAGGTGTATCATAGCACACAGTACATAGCACACAGTACATAGACCAGATGTCAACATTAGGGGATTATGATGTAACATTGCACTGTACAGATGGGTTTCTCAGTACAAACAAAGGATTTGTTTATGTGGGAATATAGGTCTGTGTATAAGTCTGAAGATAAGTCTATGACTTCCTTTCATGGTCCCATTGAATTTCTCCACTCAAATCCATGATTGTATGTACAAGTTAAACTGCCAAATAGGCTGTCGCCAAAAACATCGACAACTGGTATTTTTTGTCGCCAATAAGGAAAAAAATTGCAATTTGCGACGTTGGTGAAGCCCAGGACGATCCTTGATCTGGCATTTATGTGTCGATGACCTGATTAGATTTTTAGACCATTGTATAAATGTACACATTTTTGAACATTTTAATAGACTTGACAAAAGCCTTTAGTACGTTTAGACGGACACCAAAGAGGTAGACAGTGCAACTTTTTAGGCATGTTTGTTTCATATGTAAGTGAACTTACTATTTTTCAGGCCATTGTATCATGTATTTCTTTTTTTATTAATATACATTTGTTTCCCTCTTTTAACTTTTATTCTATACGATCCTTGCTAGCAAGATTATTCGAAAAAAGAGCATTAAAACTCTAAGTAGAGAAATAAAATTTTGTGTGCATGTCTATGTGCATTTTTAGGTGATCTGATTTTCATAGCATTGTAGGACTTTTTATATTTTTCTTACATTTTTAATTTTTTGGACATGCAGTTGTTTAGTCTATTTGGCATACATATTTTCCAAAACTGCTTTAGTGACCTAGTGGATAGAACATGGAGGTTGCAGGTTATTACTCTAGCTGAGTCGTACCAAAGAGTTATAAGTACTAATATCACCATAAGCTGTCACTCTGTAGACATATTAATGATATGACTGACATTTTTTAAAGCTAAATTAAAAATCCAAATCACACACACACACACACATTTTACAAACAAATCTTTTTTCTTATTTTTACAGAGAAAAAATGTTTGCTTGCTGTCTGGCTCAGAGATAGATGAAGACTCTGCTCCTCCTCTCATGACGTGTGATAAATTACTCCTGTGTTATTGGAAAATTTCTGTAAGGCACATAACCTTTAAAGTATATTCAAATTTCTATCCTTGTCACTCTGTACTTGAATATTGTCAAAAATAGGGCTACATGTATTTTTTTTGTAGTCAAGAACTATCTTACCCTATGGGGAAAATAACATTGCAACACTTTTGGTTGGGTATCAACATGACTACTTGCTTCTTGATATAAGAGACTATTACAATATGTATTGCCATATATTGGGCAGTATGTATTGCCATATATAAGGCAGTATGTATTGCCATATATTGGGCATATCTGTAGAAACCACAAATTAATGTAAAGGTGTGTGCAGGAAGTCTTAAGTAATTTTAATGTTCATGTCTTAGATGAGCAGTAACTGGGATTCATTGGGAAAGTCTGATCTACATACTGCTCCTGCTTCATTTGCATATTCTCATCTCTAGCCATATTGTTGGAAAGGACAAGATGTTCATCAGCATGTGTGCTAAACTTTGTCATCCCACACTGCAATACATCCTTAACAAATAATTTTCTATTATTCAAAAATGCGGTCAGATTAGTGATTTTCCCTTTTATTTGGCACCATCTCATACAAGGTACCCGGCAGCATGTGGTTTTGCTGAAAGTTTTTTTATGGTTAGTTTACCATAAATGAAAATGCTTACAATAATGGGTACGGTATGGCTGCCGCCATGACTTTCTTGCTGATTTTATTATCCTACTTCACCTGCCATTTATCCAGGATCAGACCCTAATAATTATTTAAAAATTCAAATGTCCTGATTTGCCAATTTGTTTATTAATGTTCTGATCTTTTAAAATGCCAACAACTTTTTAAAAATACCTTTTGTTTCATGATGGCTATGCAAAGTTAGCAAAGGTGATGTTGAAATTCTATGAGGAATACACTTTGGTTATAAAGTGAAAATCATTTTTCAAGTTTCATCTTTTATGCTTATATTTATTGTTAATTGAATTAACACTAAATATTGATTTTCATGGTATAAACAGCCTTCATGTTTGCATTAAGTAGCATAAGACAGTGGAGATGTAAATTCCATTGTAAAGTTTTTATAACTATATGGTCACAAATATTCATGGTGGCAGGCCTGCACCACTTCTTGTAGATGCAGACCTGCCTACCCTTACAATTTTGCCACAAGTCTTATAACAATCACCATTAAAATACGGACTTACAGAATAAAAGCAAAAACTACAGAAAAATTATGGTTGTCAAGATAATTGATTCATCAATGTTTAATTTAATTTGGATCCAGGTTTCATATTAGAATTAGTAGAGATAGTCTGGGAACCAGACTAACTTTACAGCAGTAAGACACTATGAAGTGCAAATATTTTTTCAGGCAAAGTGTCTGCATGATCAAACTGGGGATTATAATATTTTTTAAAATGGCATCCAGCAAGTGATAATTGTTGAAGGCAAAAGGGAAAATAAGCCTCATAAAAATAAGTGTTTGTAATAAGCACAAAAAAATAAAAAAGAATTTTCACATTCTTGTAAATAAAAGCAGGAAGGAACACAATTACCTTTATTGGACATCATATGGCAATTTGAGTATGGCTCATGGTGGGAGATGTGCTTGCCATTGTCATCACGATGGTCATATGATATGGAAACAAAAACTAAGAAAAACAAGTTGAGAAATAGCAACAAGCCATTGAGCTGCATAGGGTTTGGAAATGAAGTTTGTGCAATTGTACTAGTGGTAAATAAGGTCTATGTGTACTTTACAACTTTTCAGTTGGACATAATGTTTACCATCCCTGCCTGTTTTAAATACCAAACTTTTAATGTTTTCCAGCTTTACAGTAACAATTTATGACATTTCGTTACACCTTACTGAAAACTTGTCAAACTTATGAAAAAAATCGACTGCCTTATTGAGAAAGTCTTGTCAAGTTTGGCAGGTCTATAGATGGCTGGTCATATCAACATTCTGGTTTCTCCAGAAGATTTCTTGTGATATCTTGTTGCTACTTAATGGAAATGATGCAATCAGGAATCCAATATTGCCACCATGGTCATGAAAACTTTTATCATTGTTCCTTCCGAAAATGGAAATCCAAACTAATATTGGATATCCATACTAACAGTGCAAATCCATACTAAGAAAGCAAATCCATACTAAGAAAGCAAAGCAAATCCAAACTACTTATCATGCTTTGTTGGTCTTAAATAAAAATGGTGATGATCTGTACATAGCAGTTAGTCAATATTTTTGTCATTCATGTTACATTCTATACAAAGATGTCAGATGTAAATAGTGCCCATTTTAAACTGCCTTCAAGTCAAAAGTTAATTTACAAAAAAATATATGGATTCAGAAGAAAAAAATGGGAAGTGCAAGTATTTCCTTGATGTTTGAAATTTAGTTTGCTGTTATTTTCAACACATTATTTTATGAGGGCTATTCCATTTAAATATATATGGTACCCCAGGGAAGGTAGCTTTTTAACTAAATAGGCCAGGATAATTTGATAGGACAGAGTCCTTATTCTAAGAAAATTCCTGATTACATCTATGGGTGAGTGCCCCACATTAGAAGTGCATTCACTCTGGTCCCATATATGTTTTACTGGAACAGCCATATGGATTTATTCATGATAGCCAGATATATGCCAATATGGAAATTATCACTGGATTGCCTTGAAGCAATAAGCGAAGTTTGTTAGTCCAGGTCATTGAACTCTTATCAGAATGAGACATGTTGTCATTGCTGAATATTATAGACTAAAGTTATCCAAATTCCACTGTATATTGTTTGAAATTTTATAAAAGCAAAAGAACTTACTTGTTTGTTTCTTACTTGTATGGTTTTAGAATCGGATGAGGATAACGTCCCAGTGCCTACAGCGGTGGTTTTCCAGTTGGATTGCCTTTGTGGTTCTCTGGTGTGGTGACTATGCCTTGACGTGGATGAACACAAAGAAAAGCATCCCCGTGCTTGATATGCTGGAATTTTTCGTTCCTGTACTCATTCTCCTGTTACTCTTTTCCGCTTATGTAGAGGTCAACGGAGAGGGTCAGATATTAAAAAATGTAAGGTTTTAAACTTTTTTCACACTGTTGGTCTGGATACAGCATTCCCTTAATGTAACTTATTACTCGGCATTCATGTTATTTTCCCCATTCATTCATTTGTCCATCCATCTGTTGGCATTTCTCTTGTACTGTATATAATCTATATTATTTGTAATATGAATTCTATAGCTTTTGTAAACTTCAGTATCAAAGTATAGATATATTCTATTTTTTCGACAGTTGTATATAACTACGGTCTGACTTTTCCAACCTGTTTGTTTGTACCTACATATCAATTTCAGTAATGGAAACCTTTAGTGTGATACAAAAGTGCAATCATTGATTTATAATTTCTAACCTATGAGTAAAATATCCCTAACACCATCATCATCTGCACATTTCATGCTTAACAGAAGTTTTCAATATAATTGACGGACATGTTTGAGATCCTATTCCAGTTCTTGGACAAGTCCATTTTCAACAAAGGGATGTGATCATGACTACAGATGTTTATACATATGTCGTCTGTTTCTGATATTTACAATGTCAAATAAGGTAAAGGAAGATAATAACAACAACAAATTTGCCCTTCACATGGATTTAAGAAGTTGTTTAATTTCTGTGTTCATGTGTGCAAAAAGATTTAATTCTAAACTCTCAAAATTCTGGCAATTTACAGAATTATCAGGTAATTACCAAATAGGAAGTACTATGTCATTATGTTGTCTAATGAAATAAACTAGCCCATAGTGTACTCAATATGACACCGTGTTAGTATAGAAAGTTCGTTAAGAGTGAAAGGATTGGGAATGCCAGTATTAATGCCTTTCAAGTCACAGTCAGGTTAGAAATTAAAAGTCATTGATTCAAATGACTTAGTTTCGTGTAGCTTTTATTACTTTAGATGTTTTTGTTATTACAAACGGGGATGTGTAGTCAGACTTCCTGTGCTGAAAAATGGTATTAAGACCCATAATGACAACACTGACATACAATATTTGTGTCTCATTGATATAGCATGACATGCTTCTCTTAAAATAAAAATCACTGCAGCAATTCCTAAAGTGTTGTTTAAATTAGTAATATAAATTTCTTAATAATATATAAAGAATACAAAATGTAGACACTAACATGAAGCTCTTGAGTCTTCTATTGCATGGAAATGATGCAAATGTGATATCCAATATGGCCACCATGGCAGTCATCTTGAATTTTTTATGTTTTATGTTAGGAAAGTTAAAAATAACTTCAGCCCAATGTTTCCATTACTTTGATCTGATAACAACTGTAAATATCATTCAGCAAGAAAGATGTGAGAGAGACAAATGAAATTTGATTGACATATTTTTATTTAACTTGATTAGGAATGTTCCATTTAATCATACCTGACACCCAGGGAAGGCAGCTTTTTAAAAATATTGCCAGGATACTTTGATTTCAGTGTTCATGTTACAATGATAAGAAATTTTAAAAAGCATCTATGGGTGAGTACCCCACTTTAAAAGTGCCTTCCCTTGGTCATATGTATTTTTAATGGAACAGACCTTAGATATTTCAGGCCATTAAGCAATTTTTTCTGTCTTATATAGTTTTCACAAGAAGTGAGAAATTTTTCACAAACCTTTTAAGGCAGACCAATGAAATTTGATTGATATATCTATTTGAATATATAGATGACAGTTCTAATGCCGACCACTCCGCTGGCCTAGTGGTTAGAGCATCTTCCTCGGATGCAGGAGGTCATGGGTTCGATCCCCGGTCGAGTCATACCAAAGACTTATAAAAATGGCACTAACAGCTGCCTTGCTTGGCACTCAGCATTAAGAGTTTAGTGTTAGGACTGGTGTCAGGATAATGTGACTGGGTGGGACATCAGGCTACATGTCTGCAGTATGATGCCTGAATGCTAGACATCACTATAAACTGCCAAGCTACAGACATCGTAATGATATGACTGAAAAATTGCTAAGCTGTGTTAAAAATACAAATCCAACCAATTTCAATTCTCATGTCTGTACAACTTTCAAGTTTATGTAGATCATGCTGATCTGCCTTGAAATATGCAGCATGATGCCCCAGTTCTAGGCATTACATTAAATTTTCTGTGGTTGTTAATTGGTTGCAAATGTTCTTTCAGCAAGTGGTTGTTAATTGGTAGCAAATGCTCTTTCAACTAGTGGCTGTTAATTGGTAGCAAATGCTCTTTCAACTAGTGGTTGTTAATTGGTAGCAAATGCTCTTTCAACTAGTGGCTGTTAATTGGTAGCAAATGCTCTTTCAACTAGTGGTTGTTAATTGGTAGCAAATGCTCTTTCAACTAGTGGCTGTTAATTGGTTGTAAATGCAATTTCAGCTAGTGGCAGTTAACTGTTTGCAAATGTAATTTCAGCTAGTGGCTGTTAACTGGTTGCAAATGCTCTTTCAGCTAGTGGCTTTAAACTGGTTGCAAATGCTTTTTCAGCTAGTTGAAAATGATCTTTCCACTAGTGGCTGTTAATTGGTTGCAAATACTCATTAAGCTTCATTTATGAGTCAGTGAATCTAAGCAGTTATGCAAACTAAACAAAAATACTCTTTGTGCTTTATTTTCCAGTGCATCTGCCCAACAAGTGAAAGGTTTTCCTTGATGCAGTTCTTCAACCAACAGCCACTACAGATGCAAGTATGTCATTATTCAAATTGGCTTTCATACAGCCATGCTTATAGATACCAAGCCATCTTGTTCATTTATTTTTCAGCTAATATGTCAGTAAGGTTGGAAGGGTTTATGTTACATGGAGGAGTTTATGTTACAGTCAGGTGTTTGTTTTAAGGGTGAAACAATACACATCTGCTGCATATTGATTTGATTCACAATACACAGCCTCTAGTACAGTACAATATTGGTACACATATCAACATGATGGTCTTTCCATCCTTAGAAGGTTTGACAGTGGTGACTGTGCTCTTTTATGTGTGATGACGTATTGGGTGTAATTGTAATATGTAAATTACAGATGTAGACTCATCATCTATTTATATTCCTTCCGCATACATAGTAAGATGGCAGACAGACAACCTGTCAGTCAGTGATTTTAATTCAACCTTTTTGGCCTTCTCAGGCTGCACCATTCAATCAGATGTATGACTCATCTTGGCCAATACACCATTTGTTTTGTAATCCATTTATGCTCCTAAAGCATCTTATTACCAATTTCATGTCTTAACTTTAGCGTGGAAGACACAGTGCTGTTGTCTTTACAAAAGAAACTTATGTTCAAGTGTGCAAGGAAAATCTCATATAAAATACGTCCGAGTATGGGAGTTGGGATGAATACAACTATCATTTGTACATTTTTGCAGATGCAAAACTGCTCAAGTCAGATAACACTTGTTTTTGTTATTGAAGAAGAAAAACAATTGTCAACAACCACTCCCCTTCTATTATAAAAAATTTATTCAACAAAATGTTTTCAGTTGGAAATCTTCTTCCATACCTAATCTGTGCTAATTTTATCCCATTGATACATTCATTCACTCATTAAATATCGTTGTGGGTTCTATCCCCGGCGAATCATACAAAAGACTTACAAAGACAGTACTAATAGCTTGACACTTAGGACTGGTTGGCCTGGTGTCAGGATAATGTGACTGGGTGGGATATCATGCTACATGTCTGCGGCATAATGCCCCAGTGCTAGACATCACTATAAATTGCCACACTGCAGACATAATAGTGATATGACTGAAAAATTGTTAAAGCTACATTAAAAATCATAATTACATCCCATCATTAAATATCTTGATATTAGAAAAAAACATTCCTAATTTGCTCACCATGTATGGCTTATGTACTTTACTGATCATTTGATAACTATTTTTGCAAGAAGTTTCTCGATAGTTTTTCCAATACTTTCCCTGTGTTTTGATTGTTGGTTAATGTTTACCCAGGACTGAGACAGACAGTATACACTAATCAGAACTCAGTGTAATATATTTCTCTGCATGACACACCAGAAGTGTAACCATAAGTTAGACCCAAGTATACAAGAATAATCAACAGTGTAATTTTTAGCCATCAAATTAGACTCAAGTAGGGGGCCCCAAGTGACCAAGTGGTCTAAAGCACTCTCTGTTATGGATCAATGCCATATCACCTCTGTCTGCGTGGCTTCAAGTCTAAGATTCTGCGAATGTGGATATGTGAGAAAGCTTGCCATTAACTCATGTGTCAGTGGTTCTTTCCAAGTATTTCCCAGTTTCTTCCTCCACCATTAATACTGGCTGCCATATATATCCTATTGTTAAGCCCCACAACCACAAGACTCAAGTAGAAAAAAATTATTCATTAGAGTAACTTTGCATAATGTGGTTCTTAAATAATTAGTCATACAATATGATAAATAGCATGGAATTTGTGAGCTCAGGAGAGGGAGAGGGAACATTACACACCCTGTCACCTTATGTTAATTGGTTGAAGGTGAGAGGGTGTTGTCTATTGGTTTTTCCATGGTACCAACAGAAACGAGTGCATGTGCTTATGAGATTTGTCTCAGATTAGTTTTCAGTTTAAAGAATAAATAGGTAAACTAATTATTCATATTAAAGTAACTTCTTTTGGGTAATTATCGCTCGTATTGATTCTCTTATCTCTTTTATCAATATGTATTGTATGACAAAAGTATTAAATCATTGATATATCAGTAAATCATTTCACCCCTTGTGCACATGCTTTGTCCTTCAACATTTGTTATTACATTTTTTTGTACCCACTGGACTAAATTTAACTAAATTTTTCATTGAATATTACTAATGTTGAAAATATAAAAAAGCATTTGAAAACTTTTGTCTCAAAAAGCAAAATTTGAAAGAAAGCATCCTGTCATGAAGGCCTTTCATATTTCACTGAGCATCTATCCAATATGGCTACTGTACACCAAAAATAAAGAAACCATTTAAAGCTAAAAATTTATCACCAGAATTAGATCAAAGTTAAAGACAGCACCAGGTTTGAAGGTAATTTAAATTGAAACAAATACTTTTAATTAACCATCCAAGCGGTTGCTTTAAAGAATTCTCAAAACACCTTGCAGAATTTTAGAAAAGTTGATGGCATTCCAATATGAAGCCCTTTATGATTTTCATAAACAATAAACATCCACCATCCAATATACTGCCTTTACTAAATATTAGAAACTTTTAAAATACTTTCTCAAACATACTGCTCTGTAGGCCTAGTGGTCATAGCGTCCGCCTTGGATGTGGGAAGTTGTGGGTTCAATTTCTGGTCGAGTCATATGAAAGACTTATAAAAATGGTACTTAACAGCTGCCTCGCTTGATACTCAGCATTAAGAGGTTAGTGGTAGGACTGGTCGGCCTAGTGTCAAGATAATGTGACTGGGTGGGACATCATGCTACATTTCTGCGGCATGATGCCCCAATGATTGACACCAATATAAACTGCCACACTGCAGACATTGTAGTGAAATGACTGAAAAACTGTTAAAGCTACATTTAAAAAAATCATAATCACATCAAATCACTTTCTCAGACATCACTTGACAACATTTGACCCCATTTCAAATAAGTACTAATTATATCCTTCTATCCAGTATGGCAGGTTTTTAAAAAAAAGATTAAATGTCATTACAGTTGCACAATCAGCATGTTCTTATGATTGTGGTTGTTAAGAATGGTAAAATTGTTGTTAGATCACTGATGAATAAATGTCTCTGAAAGTAGTCTTTAAGAAATCTTAATTTATTCAGTTCAGCAATTTAGGAATTTTTTTATGTGGTAGAAGTTTTCATGTACCAGTAGTATAGGTTAACATGATGTTAATATTAGTAATTTTTTGTTATTATCGTGTTTGCCTATATTTGTGTGCGTGTCTATCTTAAACTAACTGCATGGATAAAATGAGGTGTGCTTTTGGAAGGATTTTAATTTTAGCAGGACCATTTCCTAATTGTAATTATACAAAATAAATTATTTATTATTGCTTTATGTAGATTGTTTATTCAGATGGTTTACAGTTGTGGATAAAAGATAAATCCCAAAATGCTACAGAAAATAAGAAAATGCTTTTTTTCATTCAGGTATTTTTAGTTCAATTTCACTTGTGTGAGGCATCAGTGTAAGTATAAATCAAATCCAGTTGTTCATTTTTTTATCTTGATTTAATTTAATTTTCATTTATACTTTATTTCTCTAAATGTCCTTATTGATAACAAAATGTCTTTATTGATATCAAAATGTCCTATTGATATCAAAATGTCTTTATAGATATCAAAATATTCTTATTGATATCACATACCAATTTAAGGCAGCTAGTAGAATATAATGGTAAAAAATAGTAGTTCAGATTCTACATGTGTGGATAAAAAACAAATGCTCTATAACTATTTTTATCAAACAACATTTATATGAAACAAACACATGTAAAAGACAATATTTCCCGATTCTGTTGAAGTTGAATTATAACATAGCTGAGCTTCATGATAGCAAATAATGTATTACAAAGAAAATTATGGTGGAGGCTGTTCCAGTAAAACATATACACACACGCACACCGAGGGGGAGGCACTTTCAAATTCAACCGACCCTCAACAGAAGCAATTTTAAAAAACTATGACCCACCATTGGATATGTTTTAGTCACAGAAAAAACATGCCTCCTACAGAAGCATATTTTTTAACATAGTATCTGGCCATAGGTCAGTTGGCGGCAGAAGTGATTTTAATATTTGGTTGGGAATAGAAGCGATTTAAATTATGGCTGACTGGAGGTAATCTACTGAATTCTTATAGATCATAAAATTTAGTGCATACTTTTATTTGTATTCATTCATTATAATCAATCTTTTGTCCTTTTGTTTGTTTGTGAGCCATGTATGTCTCTGACACTGAAATCACAAATTTTCTTGCTGGCTTATTATTTGTAGATGTCATTGATCAGTCCCTTAATACCTACTAATTTTATGTTTATGAGAATATATTTTATAAGCGGGATTACAGACATCATGAATTTGTATCCTTACTAAATCGTGTTTTCTAAAGTGGTCCCTATGTTTTGCTAATTTTTTTTGTTCTCAGGCATGCTGCTTTTGATTAAAAAAGGTAGTTAAATCTTGTATATGTTTAAATGTGTGGTAAGAGGCTATGATTCCTTGTTATTTTTTTTCAATAAATGTTTTAGTAAATTTATAAACCTATGTTTGTCAGAAAAAAAAACAATAATGCTCAAACCAAAGTATGCAGCTATTTTAACATTTAACCCTTTCATCACTAAGTAACTTTGTAGGCATAGAGTCCTCAACACTAAGTAACTTTGGAGTTGTAAAGCAAAATGACTTGTGGACTTTGAAACTACATAACTTTGCCAATGTTAAAGATATCTGGCTGGATTAGGTGTCAAAATCAATGTTAAAAATCAAAATGTATAACTAATTCAATAAAATGTGCATATCTATTACAACTGCTAAAATGCAGGTACAAACAGGTAACAACAGGTAAAATACAATTATTTTATTACCTCTTAGAAAACTTAGAATGTTCTCAAAACTTGTTCAATTGACCCTAGATGTACTAGTGAATAATCACAGTAGCAACACAAGTCTTTCTTTCATGGTGTCCATAATATATAAAATTCTATAAAATGAACCAAAATGATCTCCAAGGTGAGATCTGTCCACACACCTAAGTGACCTATATCGCTTCTGCCACGTTTGATCGTCGCATTGAAGTTCGTTAAACGGACAATTTTTCCAAACACTTCATCTGAATAGAATATTTGAAAATAATCGGAAGCTTTCCTGGAGCCATATAACTCTCGGGTGTGCCCAACTCTGTCAGAAAGCTGAAATAAATCTTTTTGGTTTTTGGGCTTCGTCCAAAAAAAATAATTTGTGGAGCATACAATTCCTCTGGTTCAAACCTTCAAAGTCATTTTCATCGTCATCACTGTCACCCACAAGTGCATTCCATTTTCTCTCCATAATCTTCTCTCATTGTCAAACAGATTTATCAGGTCAGAATTATTTAAATCCTCCGAAAACTCTTCTCTAGAAATTCTTCAAACACCGCCATTTTGGATACAAATTTCAGCATTCGGAAAACACGTTAAAAGTTCCTACTTTGTTCATTATTTCTAGTTGCATACAAGCTAAACTCAGGAGATAATCCAAATATAACATCTACATTACCAGATGGAAGTTATTAGAGGTACCCCGAAAGATATTTAGTCGGGTACTATAACGTTAAAAAGGGACACTGCCCTAGACCAAAAACTCGGTCTATATTGTTGACGGAGTAAATTCCCCTGACCGCATATGCGGTCTGCCATGATAAAAGGGTTAAGCATCAAGCTCTGCGAGAACGCTACTTACTGTCAGCATGAATTATGTCAAAACATGCACTTTTAAAGTTAAAAGTTTAATAAAAATTGCATAATGTGCAAAGCACGTTTTATATCCACAACTTGATGTCATTTGTGTAACGTGTACAACTGCTTTAAAAGTATATGAATGCATACAAATTTGGTGCACTCGCATGTACTGGCATCATTTCTAACCCAATCTTTTATTCAAGTGAGAAGTGGGTTAGATTATGATTTTCAATATATTTTTTTTTTTCTGACAACACCACCAGCGATTTCTCATTTTAATAACACAACCCACAACAGAAGTGATTTTCCTAACCAACCTTCCACTGTCAGAATCGAAGTAGTTTGAAACACAACCTCCTACAGAAGTTTTTTTGAAGTGCCATCCCCAGGGGGATATACTTTTTACTGGAACAGCCTGGAGAATTTCTGCATCACAAGCATCAAATTCTTTGTGGGGTAATTAAATTCATGGCTTTGGAGCACCCAAACAAATCCTTTACAATTAGTACCCCAAGAAAAACTAAAATGTAACTACAGTACATGTGAAAAGTAAAATAAAAATGATATAAAGATTGGAAGATTATAATTTACAATTTATTTTCTTCAATACTACTTAAGCCAGCATAGTGAGATGATCACCTGTTAAGTTCTGTAAGCTAGATGAGCAATATGAAACCCACATTGACCTCATATTTTCATTGTACAAAGACTGCAATATGAAACCCACATTGACCTCATGTTTTCATTGTACAAAGACTGCAATATGAAACCCACATTGACCTCATGTTTTCATTGTACAAAGACTGCAATATGAAACCCACATTGACCTCATGTTTTCATTGTACAAAGAATGCAATATGAAACCCACATTGACCTCATGTTTTCATTGTACAAAGAATGCAATATGAAACCCACATTGACCTCATGTTTTCATTGTACAAAGACTGCAATATGAAACCCACATTGACATCATGTTTTCATTGTACAAAGACTGATGCATCTTATTGTTGTTTGTCTTTTTTATCATTGCAGGTGTTCAACTTGTCTATTTCCTACAATGCAATCCTGGGTGTTCTTGTGGCATTTGGAGTGGCCTTTTGGTCAAGACTTTTCTTGGATAACGTAATCCACACTTGAGTAGTAATTACTTAGAATAAAGGGCATTTATCTGTTCAGCTTTCTCCACATACTCAGTCTTCAGTTTTGATTTTGAAAAGCATTTGTTTGTAAGTACAAGATTTATTTTTCAGATGTATACCACATCTATTTTGAGCTTACCACAAAACAGATGTACTGTTCCCATGGTTAGAATATGAACCACTAGACATGCATCATACTCACTGTCAGAAAATGAGCTACCAGACTGTTATACCATATTCGATGTCACTGTCAGGAAATGAGCCACAAGACTTACACAGTATTCAGTGTCACTATCAAGAAATGAGCCACAGGACTGATGTGCCATATTCAATGTCACTGTCAGGAAATGAGCTACAAGACTGTTATAAAATTTTCAGTGTCACTGTCAAGAATTGAGTCACAAGACTGATGTACTATATTCAATGTCACTGTCAGAAAGTGAACCACTAGACTGTTAAACAATATTCTATGTCACTGTTGTGAAACAAAACCCATAGTCTGTCATACCATATTCAGTATTGAGTGGTGAAACTGAGTTGTCTAGAATTTGGTATCATCAGAAATCTAAGGCAGTATTGATATTATTAAACGAACATGGAGATTCCATTATTTTAGTAGCAAAATGCGGCCTGTTGCTGTATGTTTGTATGACTGTACATCTGTATGTCTGTTTTGAGACAATTTTAGCATGACAGCACAAAAATGATTGTACTTAAGAGCCATGAAATTATCTTAACTTCAACATGAGTAGAGCCATTTTAACTTTCTTTTTACCTGTGTACCTGCTATTTAACTGCTTGAGCTTGAAAATCCACTTGAGGTGGATATGACAATGGCAGTCATATCTCATGCCATGAGATGTACTCAATTTGGCACATGAAGTCAAATAAACCTAATCAAACTTGATTACAGAATTTTTTTTAAATAATGCCCCAAAAGTGATGCATTTTTAAGTTGAAAGTGAAGAAAAGCCTCTAGAAAAGTGTTCATAATCAACATAGAAGAAAAAAAAGGAATATTCAGATTCTTGTGAATAAAAAATGAAAAAGACACAGGTTTATTGGACCTCATGTGCCAATTTGAGTATGCCTCATGGCGGGAGATATGATTGTTGTTATTATATGAAATGGGAAAAGAATTTCTAAGAATTACGTCAAGTTAAGAGATAACAACAAGCCATTAAGTTGCATAGGGTTCCAACTAAAGTTTGTACAACTGTACTTGTGGTAAATGTTGTCTATGTGTACTTTACAAACTTTAAAGTTCAACATAATGTTATCATCACTGCATCAAACTCTTTGTTTTCCAGCTTTACAATAGCAGTTATTGATATTTTGTTACATCTTAATGAAAATTGGTCATTCTTATGGTAAAAATCAGCTACCTTACTGAGACAGACTCATTGTGGCTGGCAAGTCTGAGGTTGGTTGCATGAAAATGTGTCCTGCATAGGTTGATAGCATGGTAATGTGTGACCATCATAAGTTGATGGCATGGAAATAAGTCTTGCATAGGTTGGTAGAATGGAAATGTGTCATACATAGGTTGATAGCATGGTAATATGCAACTTGCATTGATAACATTGAAATGTCTGCATAGTTTGATAGCATGGTAATGTGTGACTTGCATAGGTTGAAAGCAGGGTAATGGGTGATTTTCAATGGTTGATAGCATGGAAATGTGTCTTGCACAGGTTGATAGCATGGAAATGTGTGACTTGTACAGGTTGATAGCATGGAAATGTGTGACTTGTACAGGTTGATAGCATGGAAATGTGTGACTTGTACAGGTTGATAGCATGGAAATGTGACTTGTACAGGTTGATAGCATGGTAATGTCTGAATTGCATAGGCTAATATCATTATTATTTATCTTCTTGCAAACTGACTTGTATGGGTAACCTCAAACATTTACTTTATGATCAGCCAGACATAATATTTTCTGTTTTACAATAGATTGAATGAAATTAATTGTGAAGTGCAGAACAGTTATCTGACATAAATATAAATCATTAAACCCATGACTTATTGTGCGAAAAATAATTGTTTTCTCCAGCAGGACTGCAATCTTGAAATGCTTTGTTAATGTTTCTCTTCAACAAATGGCCAAATTGACACAGGATTTTCTTTTAAAATATTTATCACAATATGCAGTTGTTGTTAAATGAAAATGTGACCTTCCAGGATAACTGCGATTGTTGCCATTTTAAAACCATTTTTCAAAGTTAGACTTCCTTTAAAAGACTGATATTTGTTGGTCCTAAATCAAAATGGTGCCAGTATGATTTCAAAATGGTATAACAACCAGGATGAAAACAATTAAAAATGTAGTTAATACTGAATAAAAATGGTGTTGATATTTCTCTAAACAAAAAAAAATCAACTGGAGGAGTAATTTTAAATATCCTGTTTTTTTTTCTCATAGTTATAAGGAGTCACACCGACATGTGGTTTTTGCTATATTGCAGCGTGTAGTTAGTTGGACATGAAGGATAACTCTGCATATCAGACTGCTAGTATTACTGGACTATTGTACACAAGTTTTTGAAAGCTAGACATGCCTATGGTATCATGGCATATATCACATCTCATATCATGACACAAATAAATTTGAATAAATTATTTTTAAAAGTAACACAGTCCATGAGTATATTACTGTCATAGTCAGACATATTTAAATTGTGCGCATTATATGTGCAATTGTACTACTGAATCATAAAAAGGGATTCATGACAATACCTTCCTTGTAATAAGAATAATGAATAATAAAAGATCTTAACACAGGAACATTGTTGTATTTAAGGGCTTTATTACAGAAAGTGTTATATTAAAAAGCCTTATAACAGGAACAGTACTATATTAAAAAGAAATATGATAGGAACAGTGTTACAACAATAGGCTTTATAATGATAACAGTTTTAAATGGCCTTAAAATAGGAACTGTATTATATAGATGTCCTTATAACAGGAACACTGTTGAAAGGCTATAGAACAGAAATTGTGTTATATTGAAGGACCTTATAAAAAGAATATTTTAATGAAGGATCTCATAATAAGAGTTTTTTTATTATGCATGTAATTGAGCAACTGAACAACACAATGGAATTCATAACCATACCTGCCTTACTAGAGGAATGTTGTGTTATGATGGTCCTTATAGTGAGGGAGTGCTGTATTAATTGTGGGCCTTATAATGAGTGAATGATGTATTAATTGTGGACCTTATAGTGAGGGAATTATGTATTAATTGTGGACCATGTAGTGAGGGAATGCTGTATTAATTGTGGACCTTATAGTGAGGGAATGCTGTATTAATTGTACCATATTTCTGTAAATTATATGTATATGTTAATAAGCATATTTATGAAATAACTTCATATTATTATTCCTAATATACTTGTCTGGATTTCACTGGGTACTGCTGGGTTATGCCCCTTTTATATTGTCATTTATATCAAGGTATTACATGAAATTATATGTAATCAATATATATGTAACATGACATCATATTGTTTATTCTTGCCAAAATATGTAGGGACATATTGAAATAAAAACCAAAGCTTCCATTTGCTTTGTTAATCTTGAAATATATGCATGTAGTAAAATGTTCTGTATATTTTCTTAAATGATTTATGAACATTTTATGCATCATGGATTAATTTATTGTATCACTTTTGATACAGTAAAGGTATTGTTAGCATTTTATTATTGGTGTTAATCTACTTATAAAATTGTGTTCAATATTTTTGTTAAATATCTCAATTTCATCAAGTTATACACAAGAAATGTATTATTATTATTATTATTATTATTATTATTATTATTATTATTATTATTAAATTTATAAATATGTTTTCATCCTTTGACTCTTTGTTTTTGATGCATGTAAATATTTTTCACAAATTATTAAATATCAATTCTGTTATTCACATTAGCTTGATGTATAACTTAGTCATGGATTGTGTCATCTACAGAACATTTTCATTTATAAGTTGGCAAAAATATATAAAATACTTAACCCCTTTAAGATAGTTTGTATCATACAAGAGCTATTGACCGGCAGTATGTTTGCATATCGTAAGCAAAGTAATGAAAAATACATGAATATATTAGGATATGCAGACAGTTCCATTTTTGGCATCCTACTTTTTACTTTCAGATTCAGTTTTCCTAGACTATATTAAGGGAGCATTAAAAATTGGCTGTCTTATAAGTGAGATCATCTTGCATTGAGGTATTTGATGCACATTACAATACATGTAATGGCTAACTTTTTTTGATAGATTTATTATTTTAGATATAAGATGACGTTTATGTTTCAAAACAAACTTTTAACTTGAGATATTTTAATTCAGAAGATGGACTAAATCCAAATACAGTTAAACATGATTTAGAATTTTACTTATAAAGCAGGTAAGTTCATTTACTCATGTCCATCAAAAACTCATAGAAAAATTAGCTTTTAAAATGGGATGTCTTCTACTGTCATACCTCATAGTGAGGAAATACTTTATAATTTTATAAAAGTTATAGTGGCAAGGGTTTCATTTTCAGGAAGTTGTGTCATACCAGGTGATTTTAGACCAACATACTTAACAAAAGTCAGATACTGGGGAGGTTATTTGTACAGGTCAAAAACTGTTGGGCAATAGGCCAGCACACTTATGCAGGTCAGGTACTATGTGGGTATAAACTAGCAAAAATGTTGATCAGATAATGGAATGGGTTTAGACCAGTGCAGTTATGCAGGTGTGTAGGTCAAATATTGGGGTGGACCAGTAAACTTACACAGGTGTGCAGGTCAGATGCTAAGATGGCATCAGTATACAATTAATACAATCTGGTTCAGTACCCATGAATGTAGTCCCATTCTATTTTTAGATCACTTTTTCCTGTCTCCCTTTGGTGGTGATACAAGAGTTAGATTTTGGCATTCTTGGTAAGGATTTAAAGGCAATTGTTTATTCTTTAAAATGTGAGCTTATGGTGTGGTTGTCTGTGTATTTCGGCGACAGTGCACATTGAGTAATACGGTCATGGTGATGATCCCTAAGTGAAATCTGTTTTCCGTTGCATGGTGTTTTGTTTACAATTCAGCCTCTCAAAAAATGCAGGTCAACTCTTGACAAGAACTTCACCGTAAAGTCATCTTTGTAGGTATTTTAGATTAACATATGATTTGTATTGATTGTCACTGTGTAAAGTTTAGTATTGATAAACAAATGTAGGGACTGTATAGTAAAATTAATTTTGTTCTTTGGCCTGATGGGAATAGACCAGTATGCTTATGGAGGTTAGATACTTTATAGACCAGCACACATGTACAGGTCAGATACTGGAGTGGTTATAGATGAGCACACTTATTCAGGTTGGATACTGGAGTGGTTGTAGACCACCATGCCTGTACAGCTCAAATACTGAATGGTTGTAGACCAGCACACTTGTACAGGTCAGATACTGGAGTGGTTGTAGACCTGCACACTTGTACAGGTCAGATACTGAGTGGATGTAGACTAGCACACTTGTACAGGTCAGATACTGAATGGTTGTAGACCAGCACACTTGTACAGGTCTGGTACTGGAGTGGCTATGGACCAGCACACTTGTACAGGACAGATACTGGAATGGTTATAGACAAGTACACTTGTACTTTGAGGATATCATTTTATTAAAAGTGGTCAGCTTTGTGACTGTTCTTATTCAACTGTGTTGAACTCCATTTTACAATGACTACATTACAATTGTCAGTTTCATTCCTGTTCAGACTGACATGTGAGAGAGGAAAAAATTAATTACCTGGAAGTGAGCATGTCATACATTTGTTTGTTTGAGTAAATCCTTAGCATCAGTCTGGTTTATTGCTTGTCATCAAAACGCCAATATTTTATGCATCGTGATAAGGACTTTGTAGTCTGTGGCAGTCTTATTTGACAAGAAACTAGTAACAGAATGAAAACTGACCAGGTTGCCATAGGTAATTGCAAGAAAATGCATTGCTAAATTGTTCTTATCTGTATTATAGAAAAACTGGACTGTTTGTGTCATGAGCAAAGGGGCAACAGAGATTGAGCTTTCACTTACTGTGGTGCCAGTGACTAAAACAATGTATATAAATAAAATCAAAATAATTTGCATGGCATATATTAACCCAGAACATGTTAATACTCCCCTTCATTAAAACCATGCAAGTGCACTAGATATACCTTTTGATGCATATCTCTGCATTTTAGGGGGATAGGAAACTCGACACCTAACCATCTATATATCAACCAATCCCTATTATTGTACAAATGCGGCTCCATTTCAAATTTAAGATCATACGGTGGAGTTATTGCAAAGATAAGTACTCATTCAACATGTACATATTGTAAACCATTCTGTAGCAATATTTAATAAGCTGCATAACTGAAAAGGGTATAATATTATTTATTGGCAAAACAAGTGAGAGTGCATTTAATGAGAGATTTAAAAAATCTGTTTTGAACTTGCATAGAACATTTGGTACATGTCCTTTTGGGAATCACTTTAAAAAATATGTTATACATTGAAAAATAAATTCGTAATAATTCAATTTAATTTGTTTCATTACCAACTTTTAAAGATAAATTTATAATTTACCCATTTTTACACCTTAAGATTTGAATTTGGCCTTTGTCTTGTATTTCTTTTGGTAATATAGTAGACCTCAACAGGTTATGGTTAAGAAATATATATATATATATATATATATATATATATATATATATATATATATATATATATATATATATATATATATATTGTCTTCCAACAGAACAATATTAAAGCTAACTTAAGATTGTCACCTAGTTCAGCAGAGCTTGGTTTCTAGCCTCAGAGCGGGGATAACCCCACAGTGCTATTTATGTTATTGCTCAGTGACCACCTGGATCCCTTTTTTGCATATCAAAAGGAATTGGGTGATGTGTTTCCAATTCCTGTGTTATATCCATGAGTTAATGTGTGTACTTATCTGACTTTGTAAACAGATCATTTTCTGAAATAAAATCGTTATATGAAAGCTTATTTCTCTCTTTTGTATTTACCCTTTAACAAAATGTTGTTAGTACATTTGAATGAAAGTTTGTTCTACAAGTTCAATATTGAAAAAGAGGAAGTTTGCCAAGATCAGTGTGGAGTAGGTGCAAGTTTGCTCCACCAAGTTCATTAGTAGGTGTATATTTTGCTCCACCAAGTTCACTATGGAGTAGATTTGTGTTTGCTCCACCATGTTTATAGTTTATATGTGTGAAATTTATTGCATAAAACAAAGTTAGTTTCAAAAGAAACTTGATCATGAATGAATGCTTCTAATAACCAATCTCAAAAAATTAGTGCATTGGACATTAGACATGTTTTAAATTAAGCAATGCTCAATTAATACCAATTAATTGGATGGCTAATGTTTTATTATATTTAGTTAACCCATATTTTCTCATATCACATGTTTAATAACCTACATCATGATGACACAGTTACAATGACCAAAGTAAATTTCTAGTCATATATGATCAACAGGAATGAACAATACCATCATAAAATACAACTGTGGCAATGGACGATTTCTCAATTTGTGTATCAGGTGAATAGTTTTGCATTCAAGCAATTGAGGAGGAAATGCAGATGTGATTTCTTTCTTTATAAAAGTTAAACAATTTTGATCCAAAATGCAAGTCTTGTAGCACTATAATCACAGGAGTCTGCAGTTTTTCAATAAAGCACGACAAAATTTCTGACAACAGGAAATAACCTTAACAGTATTATAAATTAACACCATTAAGTTGATTTCATGTTGTCAGAAATTTTGTCGTGCTTTATTGATAAAACTGCCGACTCCTGTGATATAATAAATTTAGATTTGTGCATGCAGGAAAAAACAACAAAGTTTTAAAAAAAGACAAATCATGATTTCAGAAGCATAAATTTATGTATTTGAAAAAAATTTATGTATATTTACAGAAATGAAGTCGGTTAGCATGAAAAGTTCATCAGTCGCATAAAACTCCTGTCAACATGCAGCATAGTGAATAAAACTTTATTTTGGCTGTTCTTCACCTGTAATAATAATAATAATAATAATAATAATAATAATAATAATAATAATAATAATAATAATAAAATAAACATACCCACTTGAAAGCATTTTTATCCCTGTGAATATGGTTTGGGAAAATGAAGCTAATGTACATCGCTAAATATAGAGAAAATATTTTGTTTATTCATTCACAAATCAAACAGCTAGCGTATATAATCTTTTAAAAGGGAGGTAAATATGGAAGTCATAGGCAGTCGGTACGTCTTCTGCCTTTTCCGTCATATAGTAAAATGCCAATTCTACAAACCTGCATTTCGTGGAAGTCGACACCTTGAAGAAACAATTGTTTGATTAGCCTCAAACTAGTGCTTATCATGCTATCAGTAATGATATATCATGCAGTCGTTATGACATAAAGAAGTTGTGGCATAAAAGCAACCAGGAGCTCGCGAGCAGAAAAGGCATAGAACAGACTGAATAAAGCCATAATGACGGGGTTATCTAGTCTGGAGTGCATCACAGGGAGCATACTAAGCAGGGGACCAAACTAGGGAATATCATTTTGCCGCTTTCTTCAAGCTGTATAGTTTGTATTGATCTAAGCGGACTTTAAAAAAATAAATAAAAAAAACCTACCGGATCAAACCTTTAGATATCTTGTATCCGAATGGTCTCAGTTATAAATTATTATTATTATTATTATTATTATTATTATTATTATTATTATTATTATTATTATTATTATTATTATTATTGGTAGTGGTGGTGTGAGTGTGTGTCTGTCTGTTTAACTTTTTATTATAATTAAACATTTAGTTTTCAATCGATTTATATATTCTTTTGATCCAGTTAGGCACATAGTGATATTGTTATATTAGCATTAGATTTATTTAAGTCATGTTACTGACGTAACTGCTTATATATGTTGACACCACTCTGGTCCATCCCCGATAAATAAGCGTCTTTGATACCTGGCGATTAGTCCGAGTTTTCTCTGACCCTTGACACCCAACATAAAATACTAAATATCAAAAACCTGGCGATTTGGCATCAAAAATTTCGTATATTATCCCTACACCGACCAGCTTGGTGGACAAATCTATATATGTAGAGTAGCATACTAGTTCGATACGCGTGGCCTCATTGTTTCATAATTGTATTTTAAAATAAGAAAAATTTTGTATATTTGTTTACGTGTTTGTTTGGGGGTTGCTTTTTGTTTGTTTTTTTCAGTTTTGGTTGCGGAGGTATTCGGTTATTTTTTTTCCTGTTTTTTAAAGAATAAAATTATCCACTCTTATTGGAGCATATTCGTTATCAAAACATGTTTCAGAGGTACGTTGTTTTGTGCATTGTCGAACACTTTAATTTTGGAGGTAGGTAAATATTGCATGTAATATGCAATCCATAATGCCAAAAGTTATTATCAGATGAATTTTAATGTTAAGATAAACCATTGTGTTAATGGTCAGAAAAGTAATACCAAAAAATCCCAGATGATGTTATGAATAACTCCACTACTCGCACAAGCCATTTTGACCCCTGGTCACCCACATTTGGTACTATTTTGTTTGTCATTGTAGCGATGAATTCTGGATCAAAAACTGATCAATTTGATATGACAGCTCAGGATCAGACAAAATTTAGCAATTTTTTCTAATTAATCTGTTAATTTTCGCAACAATCTTTCAAAAGCAAAGTTAAATAGAGAAAACTAATTTTAAGCACGGCAGCAACATTATTTGAATTTTAATTGCACAAATTTATAGGCATTTGCGTTGTGCTTTTAAATAACTTTTCCATATATATATATATATATATATATATATATATATATATATATATATATATATATATATATATATAGAGAGAGAGAGAGAGAGAGAGAGAGAGAGAGAGAGAGAGAGAGAGAGAGAGAGAGAGAGAGAGAGTTATCTCTTGATTATGAAGTTATCTCTTGATTATGAAGGGAACATACCAACATGGCGAAGTATAAACATATTTTATACATATAAATCATTGTATATGTAGATGTAGTGCTCTATATATCTGGTTGGCTAATTATTTTTGTATGTGACTCAGACGTGTGCCAGTGAGCTATACTGAAACAACCAGACCATCGTACATGTCACTCGCAATGATTCATTTATCATAAATTACTATGTACTTGTTCGTCAGTAAGGATGAGTTTCATTACATTCTACTACCATACAACTTTATTTATTTATTTATTTATTTATTTATTTATTTATTTATTTATTTGACGTTATCCAGTTTGCCCGATGCATTTATATCAATGACATTATAAATATAGTTAGGTGAATAATAAATTGAGAAATGTACTTGAATATTTTCAATACGTCCTTAGAAGATCTGTAATTCTTGTCGGTTATAACATTGATTATATCATAAAAAGTATTATTATATTTATTTCTGATGTCTCCGGTAGACTTGTCATACTTTTAGAAACAACTTGCTAACCTGATATCAGCATACATACAATTACATATAAATATAACACATGCACATACAAAAAGCAATAAACAAAACCTAGCAAAATACATATCCATGGCTTGTAAATTAATCATATCAGTGATCAAACAAAACAAATTGGGATAAAATAAATAAATAAATAAATTAACTTATAGTTACATCATATAGTGAATCACAAAATGGTGTCTTAAATCGAAACTTTGTCGTTTATAATTTCTATTTTTGTAGCGATCTTTAAACTGTCATGTGACTTTAGCCTACAATTATAAATGAAATATTGTCCTTACATTTTTTGCATTCATGTTTAAGAATAGGTAAAAAATAGATTTTGAATTCAAATGTGATTGAAAACCACAATCGCCAAATTGCAATGCGGCCTTAGTAGATACGACAATACTTACATGTAAACCATGATAAAAATTCTGTCGCTTTGGTCCTTATTATAAAGATCATATATTCCAAACTGAGAAAAGAGATAAAACAATAAATTAATGAGATTTATTAAACAATAAATTAATAATTTCAGTTATCGGTTGACTCATGAATTTTAAGAAAGGGGCTTATATGCAAGAGCCACTACAATATTTTTTGACATGAAGAGATGGATACCGGGTAGATATAGATTCCGGGTAGATAGGTATATGGGTACATGCAGAAAAATGCATAAGCAGTAAGATTTATGGTATCTGCAAACAATTTTAATTACCATCCATCCAATTTCAACAATGAACAGAAAATGTTGACAGGCTCAAGACTAGAATATACTTTTCTACGGGTTTGGGGTGGGAAAGATACGAAAGAGAGCTAAAGTAGTAATATATAGTGTTTGTTTTAGCGCAAACACCTCTTTTTACCCCCTCCCTCTCTCATAAGAAATACGAATTACCCTTTTTTCTATTCTAAACCACCAACTCCTACACAAAACCCGAAGGCAGATATATCCTATAAATTTGCACTAATATATTACATGTGTACCTAGACTTTGTAACAGATGTTGCATAAGGTAATGTAGTCTGGAAATTAATCAATATCTCTACATAGCCTGTACGCAGTCTAAAACAAATCAATATCTCCATATGAACCAAAGCAAGGTAGCATGCTATAGTCATTCTTCAACATCACGTGATGTATCAGAATACCCAGTCAAAAAACTAAAACGTGAAAAAGTGTGAGCTACGGTATCAAAAACAAAAAAGAGAAAAAGTGAGCCATGCAGAACGTTCCGGAAATATTCGCGCAGGTATATAAGGCGGTCAAATTCTCTTTTAATCACTACTCTGCTGCTTGTTCAAGGGGACATATTCACCAGGCCAGTGGTGTATATATATATATATATATATATATATATATATATATATATATATATATATATATATATATATATATATATATATATATATATATATACACATATATATACATATATCTATCTATATATATATATATATATATATATATATATATATATATATATATATATATATAATATTTCATATTCTATCATACATTTTATAATCTTTTTCATACTTGCTTACTCTCATTGGCAAAATATCTGTTAGCATACTGCCAATAATACGAAACTCGCTTATTAAATCGTCCGTATCATATTTACAGCTCTCAAATAAGATCGTATCTGATCAAGTAGTTTTGTAAGTTATATTGGCTGTTTGGCAAGCATCTTGTTTGATTAAAAGTTGAGATTCAACTTTTTTACACGCTGTTATAAAAGAAACACCAATACCGTATATGATTAAGAAAAACGGATTTAATGATGCTCCACTTGAAATTATACCGGAGCTTGTCATTAACAACGGTAGATATAGTACTCGAAGTATTTTGTTATAGTATTTTTAACATTTCTTTACGCCCCAAAGTTTTTTTTTGTAATAATATTTGTAGTATTGTATTAATGCGTCCACATCTTGTCCTGGAATATCTTTTGAAATATGATTGAAATCAACTATACTTCTTTTCGTTATAACATTTGTTTACATAGTCCCCAGGTTTGATTAAGTAGTTAATTGCGGTGTTTCAGCTACAAATTCCAGACACCACCAATAAGAGGCTGTTGTTAAATTTTTATTAGATGCCTCAAGTATAAATTCTTCTTGGACAGTTTAATTTAATACTATAAATACTACTCCAGTGAGAACATCAGTCAAATGAAGGTGGTGTAATAAAAATACTAATCTTTGCACTACTAAACACAAACAGTATATGCACACAAAATAACCTATGCAGTGTTTGATACAGTTATTTTGTAATGTCCATGTTCCTAATTCAGATCTAACAGTGTAGACAATATTTTTAATTTGTTTGTGAGGAATATCAATCAGATTTTTTTTCAAGAATATCTAGAATTATACTGATAATATCGTTGAATTTTGTGTTAATATCAGCGAGTGTAATATCAACAGTTAGTGGGTTCCCCAAAAATTCGTTATTGGTTCTTTTTATGTTTCTGCGATAATTTAAAAACGCACTCACGTGATTAGTAAAAATTATTTTTGAGTGTGTTTATTTCCTTATTGATTGGAACTTCCTTATCATCAACATATGTCTTCGTTGCAACATCAAAATCAGACTCTGGTGTTCTAAGATTAATGATGCCATTGTTGTTTATGTTTGAGAAATGCATACATCATATCACCGCGCACTGATAAGTACTTTGATTCTTGATCGTCAACGTATTTCTTCGTTGCAGCATCATTATCTTCGATTGGGTTTCCACGGTATATAATCTTGTTCTATTTCAGAATAATATTCCAGTAAATAAATCACCAGCTTTGTTAACATAATCGTTAACTGACCTACCAGAATCTTGTATCTTACCTTGGTTATTAAAAGTAACGATATTATTAACAATCGCGGTAGGAATTCGTACCAGTACATCGACAGTTCTACAATACTCATCTTTAATTTTCCTCTTCTATCTTGCTCTTGTCAATAATGGTTGAAGCTTATTTAAAAGTGCACGATACCAACTGGCCAATCAAATCGTAGAATATATTTTAATGCACTTAACCATAGCGATTACAATACTAAACATTGTTTCGTTTAGCAATGATTATTCCAGATCAGTGGCCACGAACATGATGTGGTTCAAAGATACCTCATTTAGTACGGCTGTGTTGAGCGAGTATTTTTTACAGATGTTGGTAATCTTGCTGCAGATAACAGTAATCTAATCGCCAATCCTACTAATAATGCGGCTGATGATATTGGAGATGCAAAAAGACTAACGGTCACAAGAATAAAACGTTAGCAGTATAACGAGGGATTTGTCAAACGAAAAGCGTTTGCCACAGAATCTGGCCAAATAACGATGATGCTGCCGTTATGCAAAATCTTTTGATTTTGCCATGATTATAACAAAGTATTTCGAGGAATAAAGCATACACTTATTTTGGATCGAGCTGATCAAAACGATTGTATAATGCATGCCGATGGGGTAGCCGAAGGTTAATTTGCTATCACACGATTAGCACTGTGGATGCCTCGGGTTGTTCCTTCTGTACAACAAAAGATGGAGCTAGAATCGTTATTGGCCACTTTTACAAAAAGATACACTTCCATTAGAACCGGATTTATCAAACAGCCATTCCCAACGCAACGGATTACAAGTGGCGTGTAACGACCACACCCAGCGAACAACTACGGCGGCACTTGATCGTCATATTTCAACGACAGGCACATAGTAACGATCAGGAAATGAACAATTCGATAACCCTGACGTCAGACGAATATTTGCTAGAATAAATTCCAGACAATATCCCGAACTTGCCATCGAAAGCATTTTTTCTGACGATGAAACAAAAAACATATCTCGGTCGTACAAGTATCTTATGGAAGCAATGCAAAAATATCAGGACGTGGACAGTGGATCTCAAATATCAATAGAGAAATTTTGATCCCTATACCCTATCTTTTACTTTGATATATCAAAGCATTCGGAGCGAGTCATTGGATCGACTGCAGATATCGTGGTCACGTGGACACTGGCGCTCTGCCAGGCGAACAGTATAATGTATATGCGCTAGTTGTTAGTGATAAATTCCTGACCATCGATTAGACCAAAGAATGAATGTACAATTTTAATCTAACAACCTTGATATAATATCATGAAAACCAAGTACACAACTCGAGAAAAGAAATATACCTAACATCCAGCCAAGTTGAAAAATTATCAGCAGCTGTTGATAAACGCAGATCTATTTCTTTGATGATCTCTCTAGTGACTAAAATTAAATCTGAGGTGAAAGTCATGCTAACGCAGCAACAAATCGATAAACTCGATCGTAAGAAACCGTTTGTACTGAAACTATATATTTCCCAGGTAACTGCAATGTCAAACCAAGATGGATTTTTTGAACCAGCGCTTTCTGTGATAGCTAGCAAAGTTTAACCAGTACTCGGCAGTCTTGGATTTGCGGCTGCGTCAGGAGCAGTCTCTGGCGCAACGAAAAAAAGCAGTCGAAGGTCGTGGAATCAAGCAAATCTATCTTCAATGACATATTCGCACAATTTTATGTAACAGTATAAAATAAATACCACAAAGAAAAACAAAATCGTCAAGAAAAAAGAAAACAACAAAACTCAAACGAACAAAACAATGAAGAATTATTCATTTTTGTCCTCTGCTAGCGGGATTAGCGGGAAGCCGCCTTCCAAATTTACTAGGAATAGGACGTGGAATGACTCTACCAGGGACCAGACGATAATGAGCAATTTTGATATCATCGAAAAATTGAAGGACGTTATCGGATTTAGAGGAGTATTTTCCAGGGACGAACTCAATGACGTATCAGCAGGTGGTTTGTTTGTTGTAAATATTGTAAACTTCAACGATGGCTCCGGCTCTCACTGGCTTGCTATCTACGATAACAATTATCTTGATTCGTTCAAACTTCCTCCGAACAATCTCATTAAAAAAATATATTTTTAAAAAATTTTAAAAAATTAATTATTAGTCTAATCAACTACTTCCGATCGGAACATCCGCTTGTGGTTATTATTGAATCATGTATGTCAGACAAATGCCCCGGAGTAGAAACTTTTAAAATTCATTTTACAATTTGATTAGCAACCTTTTCATGCAAACGATGAGATCGCAATTAATTTTGTCTAAACTTGTAAATATATAATGTCAACATTCTGTCTCAAATGTAAAACTAAAACAGAGAATAAGGATGACACGACAGAGAAAACAAAAAATAATAGAATGATGCTAAAAAGTAGTTGAGTCATTTGTGGTAGAAAGAAAAGTATGTTTTTGAAATCTGGAGCTAGAATGTGTCCAGACAGAGTTATCTTGATCAATTATTATTCTTCTGAAACATAATAAAAAAATATGAAATGAAACTGTGATTGTGACAAAGATGTTTGCATTGAACAGGATAAAATCATCACGTACTGTAAATCATGTAATCGCCGTGAGATCATCGGCAGTGGAATCGACATTCACAAAATTATTGGCAAATAACCAAAACCAAAAGGCGGTTGGACCTTGCCAGGTTACATGAATACTGGACCTTAAAATCAGCTCGATCAACAACTGAATGAGAACGATAATTCACTGCTAGGACAAGAGCCTTACAATCAGGTGGATGCAATAGAAATGTGTCATGATATCTGTTATCGTGATCACGAAAGCTCGAAAGTAGATGGCGATAAAGTAATGTTAGACGAATTACGTGATATGGAGCCGACAAATCTACGAGAACGGTTTGATAGAAGATTTGTGCAGGAATGATTGAAGCAAAATATAAATTAGGGCTTAGAAAATAATTATACGATGATCTTGCAGCCGAACCTAACAGACCTAAAAAAATGTGTACGAGACGTTAAGTTGTCGCTAATGCTGTAGATGATACATGTGCAATATATATGGTAGACGTATCCAATCTAGCTCAGTTTAAAGATAACAAAAAAAAAATCTTGTTTAATATCATAGACGTTTTTAGCAAATACGCGTTTAGTGTGCTGTTTCGGATAAGACACGAACGTCGATCACTGATGCGATAAAAACAAATAATAAGTAGTACAGAAAGAAAACCAAATAAAATATGGACTGATCACAGAGCAGAGTTTTTTAACAATAAGTTTAAGCAGTTTCTAGAACAAAATAATATGAAAAAATATGTTACAAGAAACGAATGTAAATCGTTGTAGTTAAAAGATTTAATCGCACGCTAAGAGAAAAATACATAAACATTTGACAGCTAAAAAAAACGCCAAAAGATACATCGATGATCTTTCTCAAATTGTGGAAAAGTACAATAACACGAAACATCGAACCCTTTTATTGCGTTAAAGGAAAATGTAACCAAACGATGTTATTAAAAATCCAATATTAGCAAACGAAAATATGTACCGCAGACATAAAATTAAGCTCGGTAATCGGGTTTGGATTTCTCTGAGGAAAACGGTATTTGAAAAAGAATTTACTCCGAACTAAATCGAAGAAGTATTTTAGATTGACAAGTACTTTTGACAATCAATGTAACATACGCGTTAAAAGATCTGGCAGAGGAACCCAATGTTGTCAGTTTTCTCGGACAAGAACTACAGAAAACTGAACAAGATGTTTTCGTGATTGAAAAAGTGATTAGGAGAAAAGGTAATAAAAGTTTAGTCAAGTGGCGCGGATATATAGCGATAAATTTAATAGCTGGATCCCAACCAAACAAATTACGAAATAATGTTTTTATAAATTGCCTCATACTTTCGTTTGATAGATTTACATTTTACTTGTTTACATAACGATATTAGATATTGTCTGCGATTGTCAGAGATTGTCATAAAATTAAAAACTTTGACAAATATGAAATCGAATTTGATATTTTTCTGTTGACCTGAAATTTTTATGTTTAAGAAAGGTTTGATAAGCTGCCAAAATATTTGTTGCTCGGCAACGTGAAAATTAAATTTTTTATTTTTTAGCAATGTGATACTTGACATTATATTTTCCAGTGGTTGGTCTGCTGTGACTTGATCTGTGCGCGACAGTGCCTATTTCATCATCATCAAATTCGTTGTTGTACAAAATATCGTCTTCGTTATAACCAGCAGATTTGTTAGAGATTGTAATATTGTCTGAGATTGTGTTGTTGGTAATTGTATCTCTATAGATGAAATCTCTTGCAGTGGTATCTTCCGCGTATATTTCAGCTTGTCTTTTCATCAGATCCATATTATAATATACTTTTATCTAATTTGTTGTTATAAAATGACTGACGAGATAAAATATCAACAAAACGTTAACATATTAAATTACAACGAACTAGCCTAAGCAGTTTGAAAATATCTGTCAGGTTACAGTTTATAATCCGTTGATGTTATCGTTATTAAAGGTGATTGTCATAAAATGTTACTAACAGCTGCAGAAAAAAAATAAAATTAATGAAAGCGTAGTAATGACGCTAAAATTTGATTGCGATATCAAAGCATTTACTCACTATTTTTTTACTAAAAAAGAATTGTCAAATATATTTAATCATTTCTAAAAACAATACTGGCATCGTATTTGCTTGTAAAAGCTGATCCTGTTACTATATCAGCAACAAATTGTACTGCCATAGGACTAATATTAAAATGTTTTTTTTTCCCGCAGCTGAAATAGATTTAAATTTGATCTCCTCGTTAGTTTTGAGGTTTAACGAAACAACAGGCTTTGCCAGACATCTAAAATTAATACCACCACATGGTCATTTTTCACATTTTCCTGTTGTGTACCTAGCTCCAAATTCCTCAGTCGATTGTCTGTCTTTACATTATTAATATGACTAATAACCAGACCATCGGGTATAAATCCGTTAAACACAACGTAAACAAACCAATGCGATCGAAAATTAACAAAATATGTTAGTGTTATGTGACAACTACTTGAGTATATCTCATATTACTCATGATACCAGGAACATTTTTAGTTGTTTTTTTTTTCTTATAGTTTTTCTGTTTTTAATCATACCGCGATCGTTAGACTCGTACAAATCAAAGACTGGGTGAAGCTGAAACTCGTTTTGCAAAGACAAGTTTTCGATGTTATCATCAGTGACTTCACCATCACATGATATACACGCCGTCCCTCTAGAATATTCTCGCCGAATAATGTGTAAATAAAATCGTTTCTAAGCAGTGTAATCCTCTCGGTATTATCACCCTTTACGCTAATCTTGTAATACGCTGGCGTTGCTTTACCAACAGAATTTCTAGATTTTAAACCATGTGCATTTCCAGCGTATAGGTTATTATACTTTGGGTGAAAGTAATAATACTCTTGCTCGTATGCGTTTGTAATATTTTGTGACATTATACTATAATGATTTTATAACTCGAATTGATTTTTCAACCTGGCGCGCGGTGTGCTATCGATTGAACAATCAATTAAACATTACACTATAGCATAGCTATGTTGAAATTGCGTGATATAGCCAAGAAGAGCCTTATGGGAGAACCTGAAAAATTAGCGACTGCTTTTACAGGATTCGATAACAGTTATCGGTTCGATAAACAAATCGTTCTGGTAAATTTTACTGCCACAAATCATTACCACCTGCTACAGACAAAAGTAAAACGCAAACTTAAAAAACACAAAGGTATAAGACTATTAGTGCAATATTATGTTACACTTTGGAAGCTACTTGTGACAGAAGAATCGACTGAGAAAGAAATTGTAGATCCTTACAATAATGCAAGATCAAGACGTGTTTTCCTTGGGATATATCTTTTGTCATTAGGTGATGAAATACACCGAGAACTTTAGAAAAAGATAGAGGAATTTACCGAATCAGGTTCGGGTCGCAAGCTTGAAATGATCAAAGAAATTTTATTTCACACGATGAAATATGAAGCATTACGCGGTAGTTCGTATATCAGCCTGCCACAAAAAAATAAAAAATAAAAAATGCTGTATATACATGAAAAAAGTCGATAACAAATGTTTCCGATGTGATGATCTTTATACGCTATTTCCAGCAGAAAAAGTCGCTCGTCGTGTTGAAAAGTATATTAGTCACGTGTCAAGATTAAATTTTAAAGATATTTACTTTCTAGTGGCAGAAACAAATCAAATACCAAAGTTTGAAAAGCAAAACAAAGTTTCAATTACCGTTTTTTGACTTGATGAAAAAGAAAACGTCTCTCCTAGATATATTTCAGAAAGAGCTTCACAGTCGACCATAATTTTACTGTTTTATAAAAATAATTACGTTTGGATCAAACACATTAATGGACTAGTTGGCACACAGTACAATAAACATAACAATAACACGTTCTTCTGTTATCGTTGCTTGCACGGTTGTACAGACAATGAAACATTACAAAAGCATTTACAGTACTTTACTGATGTACAACGAATAACAATGCCGTCTAAGAAAGATAGTGTATTATAGTTTGTCCATTAACATCACAAGCTAAAAATTCCTTTCGTAATATACGCTGGTTTCGAATGCTTACTTCTTTCCTATACTTGGCGTAGAAAATAATCCCATCCAATCGAGTACAAGGAAAACTCAAAATCATGTTCCATATGGGGTTGCGTAAAAGATAGTTTGCTGTACTGATTCGAGATTATCCAAGCAAATCCAATTATATCGTTGTCAAAATCCAGCTGTCTGGCTTCTCAAACAGTTGATTAACGAAGTTGATCATATATTTAATCGTTTGAAAAGAGTAACTCCAATGATAAAATTGACACCTCAACAAAAAATCGGATCACGAGAAAGCGAAAATTTGTTTTATTTGTGAAAAAGCTTTCGACGATAGCAAAAACGTACATGACCATTGCCATTTGACTGGACAGAACCGTGGAGCGGCTCATGATCAATGTAATTTAAACTTCCATGCTCAGGATTTTATTCCAATTATTCTCCACAACTTTCGAGGATATTATAGCCACATTATTGTAGAAGCGTTGGTGATCCTGGTGTAAAAGTTCGTTTAAAACTTGATAACATCATCAAATGAATTCCCAATAATTTTGAAAAGTATATGTCAGTTACTTTAGGTAAGTTGCGTTTCCTTGACAACCTACATATTATGGCAACATCGTTAGATGAGCTATTGAAAGGTTGTAGTAAATTTGAAAACCTAAGAGACTCTTTTGGAGATAAATACACTCTACTGACCAAAAAAAGGAGTATCTCCGTCCAAATATCTCGACGACTGGAGTAAATTTGATGAAACCTTGCTAACTGACAAAGACAAAATTTACTCGGAACTTAATAATGATCATATCACGGATGACGTGTACAAATACGCGCAAGATATTTGAAAAGAATTCTTTTGCAAGACGTTTGGTTATTATCACGATTTGTACCTAAAAACAGACATATTCGAAAGTTTTCGAGAAGTGAGTTATAATAATTACGGACTAGATCCTTGTTGGTATTATTCTGGGCTGTCGTGGGATGCTCTATTAAAGTTTAGTAAGGTAAGGTTAGAATTACTGACTGACGTTGAAATGTTCAATTTTATCGAAAAAGGTATCCAAGGCGATATTAGTGTGAAAACGAGGCAATATTCAGAAGCAAACAACAAATACATAAAAGGGTATAATCCTAAGCTTCCTCCGAAGTATATATTTTATCTAGATTGCAATAATTTGTACGGGTATTCGATGGCAAAACCAATGCATTTGGTGGATTTCATTGGATCGCGGCTGATCGATTTCTATCGGAAACAGAAAAAAAAAAGATACCCGACGATGTTTCGTATTTCGTTGAAGTTGATCTCGTTTATCCAACTTCGCTACGCAATCTACATAACGATTATCCTTTCTGCCCAGAATCGATGGTCATAGATTATAGTTTATTATCAGAAAAACAACAAGCGTCAACATCACCAAGACAAACTTCTATGGTCTAAACTCTAGTACCAAATTTACTCGATAAGAAAAATTGGTTTAATTACAAAGTTTTAAAACAAGCAGTAGATGCTGGTCTTGTGTTGAGAAAAATAAATCGTGTACTAAATTTTAATCAGTCGCCGTGGATGAGAATTTATATTAATTCGAACACTTCAAGAAGAATTGCAATGAAAACAGGGGGAAAAACTTCTTTAAACTGATGAACAATACCTTTTTTTTGGTAAGACGATGGAGAATATTAGAAAACGCGTAAATATCGAACTAATTAATGATATCCAACGCAGAAACAAACTTGTGTCAGACGATGATTTTGTTAGCATGAAAAGATTTAATGAAAATCTTGTTGCAATACAAAGAAGAAAAACAAATCTAACACTAAACAAACCGATCTACGTTGCAGCTTCCGTGTTAGATTTATCGAAGTGGTTGGTGTACGATTTCATTATAATTTTGTTTAAAAATCAATGGCCGACCAGTAGATTATTGTTTACTGATACCGATTCGCTCGTATAAGAAATCGATTGCGGGGACGTCTATCAGGACATGTACCATAATCGATATCTATTTGATGTTTCCGATTACCAACGTGACAGTGAATTTCATGACGACACAGATAAAATGGTTATTGGTAAGTTCAAACATGAAATGAATTCTAGTATTAGCAAATATTTATTGGATTGCGCAGCAAAATGTATCCCGTATTGTTATATAATAATAAAATAACTAAAAAAGCAAAAAATCTGCCTCGCGCTTTTGTTAAAAAGTTTAATAATAAAACATCAGGTATATGTTTTAGTGGCACTCCTGACAAGCTAAAACTTTCGCTCATCAGATCTGATGACAGCGAGTATTTTAATTACCTCAAACAATTTTATCAAAAGTTGCTAGCAAAATTTTAAAAACTTTCATGATACGATCAGTCAAGAAAAAAATATACTAAACTTACAATTGATCTTGATCGGTCAAAAATATATTTTGTCGATACAAAATAACCTCTTAGCAAACCTCAAATTAAAGATTTGAGTCCCGTCGTTGTCTGAGCGGTAAAGTCTAGTTTCTATCATTGTGGTAATGAACAACAGTTTAAACATTATTAGTTGGTAATGAGGTATAAAATATCACTTACCTGAATCTGCCCTGGTGAATATGTCCCCGTGAACACGCAGCAGAGTAATGATTAGGAGAGAATTTGACCGCCTTAAATACATGCGAGAATATTTCTGGAACGTTCTGCATGGCTCTCACTGTTTCTCGCTTTAATTTTTGATACCGTTGCTCACACTGTTTCACGTTTTAGTTTTTTGAGTGGGTGTTCTGATACATCACGTGACATTGAAGTATGACTAAAGCATGTTACCTGGCTTTGGTTCGTATGGAGATATTGATTTTAGACTGCGCACAGGCTATGTAGAGATATTGATTTATATCCAGGTTTCATTACCTTATGTAACATCTGTTACAAACAAAGTCTAGGTACACATGTAATATTAGTGCAAAGTTATAGGATTATATCTGCCTTTGGGTTGTGTGTAGGGGTTGGGATTTTAGGATAGAAAGAAGGGTAATTCGTATTTATTATGAGAGCGGGAGGGGGTAATAAGAGGTGCTTGAGCTAAAACCAACACTATATATTACTACTGCTAATAACTATTCGCAACAGAGAGTGAAAGAGAATGAAACAAAATAACACTGCAGGACACCTAAACTAAACCAGAATTATATTCTTATTCCAAGAGATTCTACAACCAGCGAATCTAATACCGCATTGCATTAGTATGCTGCTAAATGAGAGAGAGAGAGAGAGAGAGAGAGAGAGAGAGAGAGAGAGAGAGAGAGAGAGAGAGAGAGAGAGAGAGAGAGAGAGAGAGAGAGAGAGAGAGAGAGAGAGGGGGGGGGACGGTATGACGGTATTAAGTTGCATAATGGGATAGACACTTACTAGTATTGGGCACGATATTTCTCATAATTCCTCATCGAGTCAAGCAGAACTGGAATTAATATGACACCTAAAATGCCCAGAGTTCTTAGCCTCATCTGTAATGGACAATGAATTAATTGTATTTAATAACTGGACTTCTTTGTGAAAGTGTAATTCTCAACTTTAAATTTCCTGCTCATCTCCCCATCCAAGGCAGAATGCGGGCCCCAAGTCAGCAAGCTATGAGATCGGGTCCCCAAGCAAAAAAAGAAAAAATTGCGGAGAAGCTCGTGGCCCAAGGCGGTTGCCTCATTTGTCTTTCGCTCGGGCAGGGCCTGCCATTAAAACTGGAAAATTATTGTCATCATGTGAAATTTCATACAGGAACAAATCATGTACAATTATTGCCTTTTCGTCTTGTAGCACAATCTAGCTACCACAATGTGTCTAGCAGTTCTTAAAATATTACCAATAACCTTAGTGAAAGTATTGCCATGTGAAGGTGTGAATATAAACAACTCATTTTGCTTCTACATTTTTTTTGGTTACGTTATTGGTATTTCTGTACTTTAGTGTATGATGTACAGGCTTTTTCCCTCTTTCTTAAATCTCTTTCAATTTTTTTTAGGACCGCTGTGAAATTAAATGCATATTATGGACGTCATATAGAGATACACATACTGAAAATTCTTGATGCTTCCGTAATTTTGGTATTAGTTAACGTCTTCTGTCTTACTATGAATTCAATATTTGGCAATTTCTTTCTGCAATGTGAGTGCCTTGCTCTCCATTCTTTGATAGTTCTTTTTTGAATAAATAAATAAACAAACATGGCCTAAAATTATTCACCATGATGAATTTTACCCATTACAGTAGAGAAAATAATTAACGGTAATATATTTTTATATGTTGTAATTATTATTCCTATTGTTTACAATAATAATATTGGCTAATTCTGTTATATTCAGGTACTGGAAAATTGTACAGTGGTATTGAATTAGTCGAATTAGCAAAACAAAATATTTTTCTTTTCTTATTTATAAATCTTTTGTCCTGTACAAGATTTATCCATTTTTTTAAAATACGAATATGGCTGAGAGGCCTGATAAGCAACAAATGAATAATCGCTGGATAGAGCAAGGACTGGCGGTGTATTCAGGAAACTGGCGTACTGAAATATCAGATGGCAAACATTCTAGTTTGTAATTTTTCTGTCTTTAACCAATTTAAACGTGTATCTAAATGTACAATGAATATTTTATTTCAAACATTTTCAGCTGATATTTATGTGCTATATGACCATTCAGGTGAGGTTTTCATTTACTAAATTTAATAATTATTGATTATCGCTCCGCAACGTGGCAAAGGAGGGTGTTTTCCGCTAGGATCACCAAACCAAACAAAGTCAAGTTACTATAATCCAATAATCTATATAAGTGGCCTGGATTACTTACAGAGAAACTCGTCAATAATACCTCTAGCGCACTATATAAATCCATAATACGGACAGAACAAGTGGGGCTCCTAAACTTATGTCATGTGGAGAGAAGACAGTTTTCACCACAGCCAGTGAAAGACTGATCTGCGCACAATACCCGGATTTAAAAAAAATTGCTTTCAATTAAATTCACTGACGATAAAATATGATCGTTATGTGTACACCTGTACAAAATATTTATGTCATATACGCATATTTATATGGTCACATGAGAGAGAGAGAGAGAGAGAGAGAGAGAGAGAGAGAGAGAGAGAGAGAGAGAGAGAGAGAGAGAGAGAGAGAGAGAGAGACGAATACATGTGCAGTCATTCCACTTACACAGGTCTGAATGTTTTATCAAGATATCATCTGAAATGCTGGTCTACAATGGTTTTTGAAGTTTTACGCAATTATGTCTTTTTTCCCACAAATTCAAATTATTAAACAATTATATAGAATGTTCTCACAAATACGTACCTTTTTATATACAGATACATTAGATAGTCAACAAACGTGGCTCAGATGTCTCACCGTGGCTTACACATGGTCTAAATTAAAAGGAAGCGCCTCGAGCTACGGACTGGGATTGATAGGACTGCCTCATCTTTCAGTTAATCAACCCGTCCTTCAAAACTTGAAGCTTACATAGCGACACTGTTGACTTAAAAAAAAATACTCGACTATATGTCTGTACGTCGCTCTATGTATATCCATGTGCGTCAAGAGATCCATCTATCCATCCGTCCAACTATACGCTGATTTGTTTGAGTTTCTCGTGCTGCTTAATATGTCTCCAATTATAAACCAGCGTAGTATAATTTAAAGAATTAAAATGTGTCGAGGAAGAAAAGCACGAGAACATCATCAAAGTCAACAACAACAACAACAAAACATCCAAAATCATGGTGTATCTTCTAATCTGTAAGTCTGGATTGGCGTTTGTATGTACCTTTGAACAATAATGATCTTGCGATACAAATTAAAATTGAACTCTCTACATCTTTAAAATGAAGAATTGTATATTCAGAAAAGTAAACCCTTTCAAGAAATCTAAAACAAAAACGCGATATATACAACTTGTGAAATGAATTGTTAATTCGTGTCACAAAACGGATAGCCTTTTCTTTCTTCAAAAAATCAAATTGCAAATTAAACTACTGTTGCCATAAAGCATATATATGGACCTTTAAAAAAAAAGCGTGAGAGACTCGCACCACAAGGTCGTGGTTTTGGATTCTGACCACATCGACAGTTATCTGGACGCGACAATATAATCCATTAGCTTAAGCAGTATATGGAATTCCTTTTCTGCCTTATGAAAAATATATTTAAAATATATATATATATATATATATATATATATATATATATATATATATAAAAAGCCGACAAAAATGAGGACCAATAAGTTGTGAACAAGACTGTCGGCAATGCAACAATTACTAAAACAAAACAAAACTTTAGTGCTTGAATGTTCCTTGCCGGTTGAGGCATTTGTGAACAACTGTAACCAGTCCTCTTATTTTGGTAACGACAGTCATGTCTGATGGCGGCTCCACGCAATCAGCACAATTTTGAGGATTTTATGCAAAATATTGTTTATTTTCTGAAGATTGCTTCTCAGACTATGTTCGAGTGCTGATCGAAATTAAAAGGTCCCCATTTCAAGGGACTTCCTCCATTCCAAGAGACTTGATTTTTTTTTTTTATTAAATCATGTAACAAAAATGTAAATACAACAGCCAATATTACATGGGGTGAGAGGCAAAAGCAACGAGGCATGCACAGGTTTGTGTAATTTCTCATAACTATAGCTGAAAGAGATATAAGCTTGCCTTTTATCTTATCCAGACGTATGCGCATGTTTGTGCCACATTTTGTCATTATCCCATTTTTCTAATTCACTACTTTTTGGACAACTTTGTCATGTACTAAAACTTTCATTAAACGACAAATCTAATACTATCAGAAATACAAATACCTACTCTACTTTTCTGTTTTTCTTTCTATACTAGAAAACAAAACGTTATTGGGATTTTTTTTTTATCATCACTCTATGGTCTCACTGTGTATTGTACACATACATCTTATTCATTTCAGGTCAAAGGTAAACTCCTTTATCAAAGGTACTTTCAAGAACGAAAGCCTCGAACCCGAAGGATATAACAGTTGTGTGAAGCCTGGAGAGTCTTGAATCCAATCTTTAAATCAGATGATCATTGATCTACCAACGGCCTCTTTCTCTGACCAAAGTGAAATCCTGGTAGCTGATGGGGGCAGTACAGACATTCTCCACGTCACAATCCAAATGAGGCATTGTAGCAATGCCCCCACCGCAGGCAAAAAAAAAAATTCTTGTCATAAGAACGATAAATTTTAATTATAGACAACTGCAGGATATGTAATGCAAGCTGGATAACGAGGCAGAAAAATGGACACATTCAGCAGTAGACTATAATCAATATTGACAAAGTTATTGGCATTTTGAGTGAAACGACAGCATAATGCAACATTAGCAAATCCAGGCGAGTTTCTAAAGCCAACAGATATCTTGGCATCGCTGTCAGCATCAGCTTTAATTCTACAGAACTCCAACAGGCTCATTTTTTTTGGTAGAGAATATTTAAAGGGGATGCTTGCTTTAAAACTTTTTCTTGCTCCAATTTGTATTATAAATTTGTATCCCCTTTTAAAAAAAATTTTGTGATGGATGAAACAAAACTCTAGCTGTATAATTAAATGGCCAATTCCTTGTGGAACATGGAGTTAAGATTGAACATGCATATTTATTCTCGTGACCAAATCAGTATGTGGTTTGTTATTTCAGAATTTGCTTTTGTATCTCCCATTTTTAAAGAGCAAGTTAAATTTACATTGTTCACAACATCAATACGACTCTTGCAACATCAATGCACCTTTTCTAAATGTACAGAATATACAAAACATTCATTTTATTTTTATTATCCCAATATATTAGATAGAAATTAAGATCACTTGATTCGTGAAATGATCTCAAAATGTAAATTGTTTATGTCTATGACTTTTTATGGGTGTAAGTGAAGTGTTTTTTCTTTGTTGATAGTTTTGTTTCAAACAGAAGCTATTATGTGAATTTCCTGTTGAAAAATTCCCAACAAGATGCATCTCCTGTCCAATCAACACACACATTTTCTAAATGCATGGGGATAACCAAGATCATTTTTTAAAAATTATTATCTATTATTCATATTGAAAAAAGATCAGATTACTGAAATGGTATTTGTAAATCACTCTTATTTCTCGGTCTTTCCATGAGAGGTCTTTACTGATTGGGTGTCCATATGTCAATCAGTATTGCTGCTCCAGGGTAGGAAACCCATTGGCGGGCCAGCTGAAGAGCGCAAGCAATTCATAGGAATTTTATTGCTCCTTTGCAGTGTGAAAGAGGAGATGAATATACCATCACAGCAATGATCATAGTTCCAAAGATACACATGAGCTTTATTGTACCTTGTACGATTTGTATTTAATAAAACTGTAACAGATAGACCCCATAACTAAGCTACACATCTATATATTAATTACATCAGCAGCAAATTTTTAAAAGACATATGAAAAATTTCTTGCATGAATTAGAATTAATCAGCCAGTACTATGCTATAAACATTGTACAACAATTTACAAATGATGCAAACATGTCATTCACCATGGCCACATTACTTGTTCTTTTAAACCGTTTGACATTCTCAAAAATATATAAATAATGAAACTAAATAGATATTCCCATATGAAGACCTTTCCACTCTGCATAAAACTGATGTCAATTTTGTATTGTATCAGACATAGACACGACTATTAAAAAGATCAATAATTATTAAAATGAAGACCAACAGCTATTACTAAAACAAGAACCGATAGTTACTAAAACGAGATCAAAAACATGAGGACCAATAATTATTAAAATGAAGACCAATAATTACAAAAATGAGGACCAGAACCTGTATCTCAAGTTTGTCAGTATTGACAAAAAGCAAAATTTCATCCAGAACATTAAGTACTGGCCCCATATGAGAAGTTGTTTCCTAATAAAATGAAATGAAAGAAAACAGATTTTAAAAATTAACCCCCTCCCCACAAGACCATATAACAGAACCTGACCAAAATTTAAAAGTACCCTGACCTGAAGACCTATAAAAACATTAATGATGCTGATCTCTAATCAAATATGGAAGTTACTAACAACTAAAAGCATTGCTGAACTAAAAAACTGCTCAGGAAAAATGAACCTAACGTGTCCAAAATCATCTGGAGACTAGAAGGCCCATAATCTGTTAACGTTAAACCACTGCCCAATATGGTCATTAGCTAAAACGAAAACCTTGGCACTAAAGACTCTGACTTTGCCAGCCAACACTGGAACTGGATCAAAGGTGCTCATCTGCTATTCGATAAAAATGTCATTCCTAAATTTATTAACCCCGATCCCCAGTGACTTCATGTTAAAATACGAATTTTTTTTTTACACAAAGCATCTAATTGTAATTGAATGTATATGATGCATGATTATGACAATGTGTGCAACATCAAATGATTTATTGGCAAATGTCCCAAATAAATATTTTAATTATTGAAACACAAAACCCCAACATTTTGCAAGTGAGTTTAATTGCATGCTTTGTTTTTCATGAGCTTTGACAATGCTCAAAGCATAACTCTAGCACCCCACTATTTGGGGATGGCTTATTTTCAAGTCGATGAGCTTTCTCACCACACCATGGACAAGTTTTCCATTGCCAATGAAGATTGGAAGACCAAAGCTATGCAAACAACTGCTGACATGAATATGTTCCATAAGATTCAAGATTGGCAAAGATGCATTAATAAAAGTAGACTTATGCTACACCATTGTGGATAAAAATAAATAAATGAAAACATTTCTTGGACAACTTCTTTATTTTCTGTCCAGGCCTCGTCCACATTGAATTTGAACTTTTAAATTATGTCATTCTCCTCAACAATGGGTTAATCTGAGTCTCCCGTTCACCAAAGTCACCACCATCGTTAAAGTGATTGTACTTTCGTCTCCATCCACCAACTGGCGAGTTCAGCTTGAATGGCCAAAGGAAGTTGGCAGCGCGCTTGAAATTGGGACCCACGGTGTACAACTCATGGATCAAGTCCTCCATGCAGATGATTCCATATTTTCCTGAAGAAAAAAAAAAGATCTGAGATTATCAACCTGCTGCCAGCTATCATTTATGCTTAGGAGTCATGTCAAAAAACTAAATCAGATCTGAGCAAATGCTTTTTAAACCACTAGTTTAGGACAAGTGGTTTCAGAAAATTCACTAGTCCCATTTTTCTCTTCACTTGTTCCAGCCTTCTTTTAATTGTCCCAAAATGGCAATCACTTAATGAGATTTGATGAAATGTATTTAGAAAAAACAAATATACAACATAATTATTTATTTTAATTTTTTTTTTCAAAAACATTGGTTTTTATTTGGCTTTTTCAGATTCGTGTATATGTTTTAGCTGATGGATTTGAAAATATGCCTATGTTCATGTCTGCCACCTGCACCAGCACTAAGCCAGCAGTTGATAGATGTGTCTTGGTTAAAGTTGTCAAGCTCTGGTCCATTTGCAGTAATGTTCATCTGGGTGAATTTCCTACCTGTGCCACTTTTGGATATTGTTTGCAGTAACTGCAAAACATCTTTCCTTCAGAGTCAATATATTCCAGGGTTCCTGCACACTTAATAAAAACAAATTCCATGACTTTTTAAAAACTTTTCCAGGACCATTTCATAAAGCTCAAGGACTGCGATATCTTGCATTGTCAGGTAAATGAACATAAAGAATAACATCTTTCTGTCTAAAATAACAAAGTTAACAACAAATATTTTTAATATGTACATTTTAAATTTACCTGGGCTAGCACACTTTGACTTAGTAATTTTTGTCATAATCCAATGTTCAATGTAATTTGTATTCAAAAGAAAAAAGGAAACAATCCTATGTAGTCTTTGTATGTGTTCCTATTTACAATATTAACAAAACACATTACTTTCCAGTTGCATTTTTTATTTAGTGAACTACACCAGAAATCATTTGTTACTTCCATTAAGGGGAACTTACTCTTGTTAGATGAATTGAAACCAGTTAACGATAGTAATTTTATCATTTTATTTAATCGGTAATCAGTGCTCTATGAAATTTGAAGTAATCAATTTCTTTAACTCCACTGTCACAAATTCCATGACTTTTCCAAAACTTTGCAAGGTTTTGACAAATTCCAAAACTTTGTAAGGGCCTTGAAATTTATTTTTTAAATTCCAAAACTTTTCCAGGATTCCATGACATGCAGGAACCCTGATATTCAATCCAGGGTTAAAAATCAACTCAAAGTAGCTGAAAATTTCTATCTTAGTGTCATATTGGACATTTTTTGCCATCACGGATTGTTGTTTATGTCTCTTTAGAGAAAAATCTACAGCACACGCAGGGTCCATCTTACATTTTATCCGTCCATTTTTAAACAAATTTACGTTCTCCAAATCGCCATTATTACCTTCCTTACGAAAATAGTTTAGCAAACTCATTTGATCCAGAGCATTTATCAGCTTGCTTGATAACAACTTCTAAAGTTACCTTAATATCAATTTTCTCTTTTAAATACAAACTGAAACTGCTCATTAACGTGAAAGTTAATCATCTGTATAATCAATTATAAATTAGAGACTCATTACTGTCATATAATCAGTTCATAAAGAAAACAACCACTGATGACAGTAAAATACCTATCAATAATTTAATTACACAAGACTCACTGGATTAAAATCATAGTAAGTCAGTAGTCATGATCTTGTCTGAGTTTCCTCTGACCAGTGCAACCCCATTTCTGATATTTGGACATGTATGTTGGGGTGTAGGGTCAAAGTCCAAATTGAAAAGTTGAAATTCGCCGCCATTTGGTATCAGAATAGGGTATCCACTTACTAATCAGCCTAGCAAACTTTAATGACCTTTCGAGATATACCTGCATGATATGGATATGATTAACATTCGTTATAGCTTTAATCCACTGAGACTAAAATTTGACCTGGAAATCCCCATTTTCATTCCGAGTCACATGACTATACAAATATCGCGACACATGTCAATGATGTCAGGGTTCAAATTGTCACGTGATATCAACAATTAACCATCTCTTATGTTTCCGTGGCAAAACAAATTGAACATATAAATGAAAATCACATATTTACAACACTGCTAATTGATCAAACTGGCTTTCTTTAGGTTGACGTGTTTTGATTTGTCGATATTTTTGTTGCATTAGCCAAATATGCAGTCAAGCGTTAACTGGATGTAAATGTGTAGAATCAAGTATTCAGTACACCCTGAGGCCATGATTGGCCAAAAAAGGTAGATATAATGATTAAAGCACCAAAAAAGGACTAGTCCAACCATTTTAAAAGCACTTGTCCAGGACTAGCGACTTGGAAAATTTTACTTGTCCGACTTCTAAAATGACTAGTCCGGGACATCGGGTTATGGGATTTGCTCAGCCCTGCAGATGAAATGAGTTTTGTTCTAAAGCTCATACAAAGTTATTTTAACCATAGTCTACTCAGTCCTGATTGTTGAATGCTCTGCACATTAAATGCAAACAGTGCTGCTGCAGTGTTACACAATGACTACATAATCTAGGGTTTCCTGCAACTTGTTACACATCCCACAAAGCATATTGCATGATGGTGAAATATGTCAAGCATCTTTTGAGATAACTTTTGGCTCAACCTCTAGCAGCACAACTTGGATCTAATGAGGGTTTTTATTTAGATTAACAATTTTTATATCAGTGCTCCAATCAGAACATACCACTACTTTGCATAGACAAGTTCTGCAAACATTTATCTTTAACTTTTTTGTATGTGCAGAATGAAGTGGAGATTTCTCTTGAAAACAATACCCAAAACTATCCCCCCACCCAGTTCTGTCCAAATATTAGATGAGGAGGAAAGGATGCTGCCTTTTAAGCCAACGGATATGCTTATTTTGGTTGTGAATATGTAATAACTTCAACAGCTTCCATTTTTTAAATCTTGTTTATATTTGTTTGCAATTGTCTTAAATACTAAAGCTACCTGTCTTGAGAATATTACAGTGGCCTTGTAATTGATATCTAAAGATTGCTGCAGGGTTAGTGTTGAACTCTACACAAGGTTACCCTACAATGACCAGCAAGACACTGGAACCGTAACTTTGCAATGGCAACCACTTTCGCCACTTAACAAAGCCTTGCTGCAATCACACCTTTATCTTAAAGGTAACTTCAAGGATAAAAAGGAAAGACCATGGGGTGAACAGTGCATGTTCTTATCCATCCCCATGTTGACAGACAGAGAGGGACATTACCGCTAAGTTTGATTGAATCAGTCCACAGCAATGACCAATCAGAACAGAGAGGGCATGATTACAATTCAGGCCTGAATGATACCTTCAGAAATCTAAGAGTAATTCGGTATTCACCTTGAAGAATTGCAGATCAGGAGGGTTTACTCTGAGAAAGCAACTAATAATATTGTAGCAGAATTTAGAGGTAGATTCTAAGGAAATAAAATGCTTTGAAAAGTTCAGTAAATTATTTGCTCGATTTTTGCAGAATATTACGGCATCATAATTGTAATTATTTGTAGTACATATATCTAAAAATACCTTTGCAGCCTTTCATTTACATGCATATTTTGAGAAATGGGCTTGAGCTCTATGTAGAGAATTATTGGGTGCGAGAAAAAATTAGGTAGCTTGTGGTCAGAATTTACTTTATAATTTACTGTTAGGTTTCTTTGCAGTAAACTAGTGTATTTATTAATCGGTTACATTAAAATTTACATGTGCTTGAATTGCAAATTTGGAAACATGGTTGATGTATGAAAGATTAGTTACTATGGACATATGCATATATCAGAGCATGGATATTTGAATATTTGCACTTTATACGAGTTTTAAGGTAAAGAAATGTGTCCGACTATAGTGATATTTTAGAAAATATACCGATGTGACAAAATTTTTTGATGTATGTATAACAATTGATACTGTGTTGTATTATGACATTTTGTTTTACCATGCAAGAACGCAAGGGTTGATAGGAATGAACGTGGGACTGAAAACAATTAGAACCATTATCTGTCGAAAGGCTGTTAAAAGTATATGAGAGGGCTAAGGAATAAAGACAGTACAGTTCTTGTGCTTTCACAGAAAGCTTTTGTGGGACAGAGAACTTTCAGTTCCAAGTCTTCAAGAGTTAGACGCAATTGCGACTGTAGTCAAGACAGTCGACAATAGTGTAGTCATGGGGGAGAAAGTGGAGTTCTCAGAAAGGTCGAGGAAAAACTTCTGGAGAGAGGTTGGGGAGGAAGAAAAAGAACTGGGAGAACTTAGAGAAATACAAGGACAGGTGGAAATCAAAATCACACTGCTAACCAAGTGATGCAATAGGCTTATTAAAGGGTCAAGTGGAAGAACTGTAAATCAAAAGTTAAAATTTTCCAGTATGTAATTGATAAATCATTTAAATCACCTTCTATTAAAATTGTCCCAAGTTTTTAAAAAATATTTTAAAAAAATGATAGAAAAAATGTTTCATAAAAAAAAGTTTTGAGAAAATCATTTCCATGGTTGGAAGTAAATGATGCAAGTGACACAGCTATCAAACACTACATTGAAACCTGGTCTATTAGCAGAGCTAGATAAAGTGTTTTACAATAGATACTCATTGCACTCTTGCAATTCCTTTTTTTTAAATGTGGCCACTGCTAGTGGAAATGGAAACATGGAAAAACTCCAAATATTGAGAGAAAAAAAGCATATTTTTCAGTCATTTTCCTAAAAAAAAAGGCATGCCCATGGGCAGGGGCAAAAAAATTTGAATATTTGTATTACCCAAGTTGCTTTTTAATTGGAACTTTCAGCATAACTGGCCAACTCATAAGTGCCATTTTAAAGGTCACTGAGACCTACCTAGGATTGTCTGAGTAGTGAACCCTTGATGCTTGGATTACGAGTGCAACACTACCAAATAAGCTAACACAGCACTCCGCTTAAGGATTAATGGTCTGGAATCTAAAATTAAAATCTCACCTAAAGCCTTCTCAATGATAGTGTTGTCCGTCAAGGGAATACGCCTGCCATCAACTTTTCCATAGCCCCGCTTGTAGACCAACTCTCGTACACTCTTGAGATTGGGAGAACTAGGAGAAAATGGCAAATAAAAGAACTAAGAGTAATTATGCAATATCAATTAGCTACTGAATGAATCTGATTACATTAGCTATTGAATAAACCTTATGTTGTACCCTTGCTTTCAAACTCTAAAAAGTAGCTCAATTTAATATTGTATATAGGGAATTGTAAATAAAAAAAATTAGCTCATCTGGATTCTGAAGATATGCATGAATGGCAATGACTTGTAGCTGGCAATGCTTCTTCTGAAAGTGATACCCTCACTAAGATATATGAACTAAGAAATTAAAAGCAGTTTTGGAGTTACTTCCATTATGCAGACTGGAACTGTTCAAAATTCTGCAACATGTGATCAGTATTAGCCCATCATTTCAGCAATGAAATCCTGGTAGTAATGTGTTTGTGCTTTGAAGTGTGATCGACAGATGCTACTATGCTGTAGCAGCTTTACCTCTGTACAAGTGTTTTGTTTCTAGGACCCAAGAATGTACAAATCCATGCCAATAATAAACAATCACCTTAGGATTGCATGAAAATTCCTGTCTACATTACCTTACCATAAACTTTTATACAAAACCACTACATTTGAGTAATGGCATACTTAGATGTAATCATCACTTTGTAAAGTTTTTATTTATTACATGCATCTGGTTAAACAAGAGCAGTCCAATGTTCCCCAAAGTGACAAAAAGACCTGTACCCTTATATATGCAACTTCTTCCTATATGAAATTGTTCCCAATGCACTGGAAATCTTACAATTAATACTTGGTGAACAGGACATAAAAAAAGACTATTTTAGCTGACAAATGTTTGGATACTTTTGATCATTGGTCTCATAAAACTCAGCCACTTAATTATGATACATCCATCATGCAACAGTTTGAAAATAAACCAGGACGAGAAGTCGAAATAAATCTTAATTTCCCTTTAACAAATATCAATTACCATTTAGAACGTTTGAAATGCTGCGACTAAATTTTGTGTTTATTAACTCTCGTGATTCTGACCCATTTATTCTGCTAAATGAAAAGAAATCTTGCCAGTAGGTTATCTCCTACCATACAGACGTTAAGTTCATTTTCACTGAGGGTACCAAACTTTCATTTTGCAATAGATATATCATCAATTATAAGACATTTATCAAGGTCTATAATCATTTTGCTAAGTCCCTTTTATTTTCATTTGGCACACAAGATTCCTGTAAAAGGACCCAAAATCTAATCTTCTAATAAAGGAATGGAACTACTCATGGTTTGTAGGATTGAAATTAGTGCAAGATTAATACCATCAACAGAATATCCAAGGGGAGTAATCACTATATGGCCCAAATTATTAACTAAATTAAATTTGTTAGATCAATGCTTCAATGATTCAAACTAAATATTTCTCAATAAACATGAACTTCTCATCTCTGTCAATGAAAACCAGAAATGTATTTATGCAATGCTCAAAATATCCGGCAAGCTCATGTCTGGGCCCCTCCAATGTCAGGCCAAACCCTTCCTGTATTCTATGTGTAGTGCCTGTCCGGCTTGTCCAAACCACCACCCCTCCCCAAAAAAAACAAATTTCAAATTTGTACGAAAGGTATTATTTTTGAAAGGGAAGAGGGGATTAATGGACCAACATACATTCAAGGCATAATTTTGTTCTAAGATGGGTTGAAATCGGAATGGTGGATTATATCAAGTTTAAAATAGCAACTGTGCATCGATTGAACAAACACTTAACCTATATGCTAAATGTACTGGAATGTCAGCATTTACAGTCATTTGCAGGTTTTTTTTTTTAACCATTCCAGAAACTGCTCAAATTCAGCAAGCTCTTTTGATGTAAAGCTTTCTAATTTCTGCTTTTAAATTGAAGTACTTTTTCAAAACATGAGAAGGATAAATTTGCTTGACCCTTTTATAGCTTAATTTATTATTATATCAGACCTGTTTACCCATAAATTTTCCTGTCAGTATTTTAAGCAATGCCTGTCAGTATTTTCAGCACACAAATAGTAGATACTATCAATATACTATAATTATCATTATGTAGTATTACACGACATAATGACTATACAATATTGTGTAAATAACTCCTATTTTGCAAAGACGCTGGTATTCAGTTAATTCTGTGTTTCAAGACACAAATATGCAGAAATTGAACACCACTGACTTAAACATCCTGTTCATATTATAGTGATAAAAACCAAAAAAAAAAAAAAATACCACAACATAACCAAATTTATTCTGTTGTTTACCTCCGTTACTTTCTCTAGAAATTTTGTTTTCTCAGCTTCATACATATCCATAACATTGTAATTAAAGCCAATTCTCTATTTTACATGGTTAAGGACTTGATATAAAACATTATGATAGACATTGTTACCACCCAACCACTTAGAAAATAATAAGTTTATCTAGATAGGTGAAGGCAATCTTATTTATTTGATAAAATCTAGTATCATCTTTGTCAATATTTACTAGAATGGAATAAGGTTCATAAATTATTTTTCATTGCTTCCATTAACTTGTCAGCTGTACTCAATGACAAATTCATATTTGCGATCAACTCACATAGAATCGCCTCAGCACGTGTTTTTTGTTTATGAAGTATGTTTTGATCATTGACTTCCTTTCCTTTCATCATTGACAAAATGTTTATATTTCCATTCTTTAATGATTTCAATTTTGTATGATTTTCCGATTCCACATGCCGTGAACAGTCATTCCTTCCACCATGTGCACAGGAAAAGTCTAAGTTGCAAACAGTGCAATGCACAAAATGTTCTCCTTTTGACGATGGTTTAAGGCATTGCCACAGAGTAGAATAAACTGGTAGAAAATGCTGCTTTCTGTGTCAGACTTTCCATTTTCATCATCAGTTTCGTGCTTAAACTTTCTAGTCGGCGGCATTTTATTTTGTTTAAACAACTGGATGTTGAGAATGTCAAAATAAGTGACGTGGCACAAAATGCGGACGCGGACCAAAGAGACGATACAACGAAACGAAACGGAAAAAGGGCTTAAAAAAATAATTTTAAAAAAGTAATAAATAAATGCAACCTCAAATCGTATTTTCAGTTCAATGACCGTATGGATGGGCTTTATTTCGTACAAATACGGTCGGGTAAACAGGTCTGTTATATTCAGCTCAAGCCCTGAATACCACTCCCACCTTCCAGATAATCAACCCTAGAAGATGACCACTTCTAAAACTGATAGGTAAAGCAAAAGAACAACTCAAATCAAACCCATTTCTTGAAAAGGGTAGAAACATTGAGGACACTATGCATTATGATCTTTTATAATAATGCTAATGGTGAGGTTTCGTTTTCAATCCCTGTAGGGTATGATAGTTATACCGATGGCAAACCTAATAATCGCCATCTACCAGCCTTTTGCTTACCCCCAAGTAATAAAGGGTTCAGCGATCCTCAGCATATGGATTGTGGCCTTGTTAAGCTTGACGAACACGCCATTGTTGATCTGGCGAAGTCGGAACAGCTGCATCACTTTTCTCGGTCTGGGATGCACTCCATTGATACTGAAAATTAAAAAAAACCCCACAGTAATAAAACCCCGTCTGAAGTAAAATTTGCTTCTTGAAACAAACTCAGTTGTAATATATTAGAATCTCATCAATTACCTTGCAAATTCCAATTTCCAAAGCTAAGCATGTCATTGGCTTGTTTGCAACAAAACTGTTTTCCAAGATTGATCTCAGAGTGGAGAGGAATTGCTGACTACTGTTAGTTTCATTCAACCAGACCTTCCCGATGACAAAATTCCCAACAAGGCTTTCTAGAATTTTGTAAAAGTGATTTCCGTGGCTGATTATGAGAGGATGGTGTTTCTTAACACCTGTGATGTAAATATTTGAAAAGTTTTATGTACTCATGGCCATTTTCATTACGTTCTTGGCACAATGCATTAGGAACCATGTTAGTTTATACTGAGGTTACAACAGTCTGGCATGAATGATTGTAGAAAATATGTATTAACACTTAAAGTGCTAATTGCAAAGTCAGGTCATTGGAAGAGGTCCTGTACTGCTTGACACAACAGACCTGGACAGTATGGGATGTTTCGTAATTATGGACCTTTCTGACTTCACTGACATACTCCATCTTTAATTTGTTATCAGGCTTGTCTTTGTAACACTAGATATGTGTCAATGGTCCTGGTTACACTCTAAATGTACATAAATCAAACCAAAGATGTATTGAATATCATCTTTCTTAGCTTCAAATGACTGGATCTTCATGGTGGAAGATGTACTCCTGACATTACAATCAAGTAAAATGAACAAAAAATTCCTTGGATTGATGTACAGTTCAACCTGTTAGTGACCACCTGCATAATAAAACTGGAAATGTAATAACATAATGTTTAGGTAGCATGCACTACATGCATATTAATATATTTACCACATTAAAAAGAAAAGACAATAACCTTACAATTTGCAGCCAGTCCAGTAACCCCAGAAGCAAACTTTAGAAGTGGAATACTAACTTTGTAACAATCATTCCTATTTTTCTTAGCAAGTTGCTGCAAAGTTGAAAACAAAAATTGCTCATCACTAAAAGTGTGTGTGTGATCTGGAATTTTATATCCTGAACAATTTTTCAGTCACATCACCAACATATCTGCGATGTGGCTGTTCAGTGATGTCTAGCACTGGGGCATCATGCGCAGACATAGCATCACGTCCCACACAGTCACATTATCCTGACACCAGGCAAACATCCTAACAGTCACCTCTTAATGCTAAGCACCAAGCAAGGCAGCTGTTAGTACCATTTTAAAAGTCTTTGGTATGACTTGGCTTGGGGGCTTAAACCTGCGACCTTCTGCATTCGAGGCAGATGTTCTTAACACTACGCCACAGAAGTCGTCTCACCAAGAGTGGTCAATATACAAAGTGTGATATAGTGTGGAGTCCAGAAAAGACACAAAAATTACACAACACTAATCCTAGAATGATAGTTATAAACTTCAGGCTGTGGAACAAGCTTGTTCTGGATGTTTTTGGTTTCTGTTTATAGTCATGTGATCTAGCGATGCTTAAGGATTTCTCTTAAACCAAGTGAAGAATATTAAACATTTTCTATGGTGCATGATACGATCTAACAATTTCCTTTATGTGAACTCTGAACAAAAGTTGTGTATGGATTAAGTTAATAACTAAGAATGATACTGGAATGCATTTGTCAGAGTGACTGTAATGAATTATCTCATCTGTAATGCTATAAATTTACAGAAAAGCATCATTAAGTGCAGCTAAGGGTACCAAATTCATTTTAAATACTTCATGTGCAACAAAATAATATACTTTTTACACATAATGATGATAACTTGACCATGTAAAGAGTAACAGGCAGAATAAAATCCATGATGTTGTGTGGAATGAACTATAATGTTGTGGTGTTGAATTGTTATGATGCACATTATGAATGTCAGAAACTCGTTCATTTAATTTTCATAATGTATTGTTTAAAATCATAATTCTCAACACTATGCAAATGAATAATCTAATGACAGATGAGACTGGTTGATCAGCATTTGTACACGAACAAAAAAGTTGGATCTTGTGCTTACCTTTTCCATCCACACCACACAGGTAGCTCAACCCTACCGGAAACACTGACTTAGATCGGCATAACCAAAACAAAGACAGATTGTGTGTTTGGTGATTATCTTCGACATTAATAAGGAAGAACGAGAAAATCAATTATGACTTGAATGGATTAACTTTGGATCCCCAATCTCTAGAATTTGATATCCCTTCAATATATACTTGTTAATCTAAAGGTAGTACTGCAAAATAAACATTTCATCTACTGCACATACTATACAAGTTTAAATCTACCCTACTGTTTCTGCAAAATCAAAGATTATTTTTAGTCCAAGCTCAATAAATTGGTACATTTGTGTATTCTTTTCCTACCATATAGCAACCACTATACTAGGGATACAAAATCTTGTACCATACCTGTCTACCTTAACAAAACCTCCTCTGTAAGGCAATTCAATTTCATCAGAAACTTGGGCATATTTTCAATAAGGCTTAACAAAATAATGTGTGCTGCTATTGTCAAGCCCGACAACATACATTTAATAGTCCAGATGTGTGATTTAAGACTGATGCACTGTTGGTAAACATCATGTTCAACTTGAAATGTTTGTTAAGTATATTTCAACCTTAATTTCTTCCAGTACAGTTTCACAAATTAAGAGTTCCAAACCCAACAGAACTCAATGCCTTCTTGAGATCATAATTTCTCAAACTGATAATTTTTAAAGTAAAAATAAAGCAGCGGCAAACACAATCAACTTTCCCACATGACATACTCAACACACAATGTCCGCTAAAGGTAATTGTTGCCCTTCCTGCTCGTTTCCCACCCTCAAAAATTTCCATACTCCTTTTTATTATTCTGAGCTATTAAATCTTTCACAAGGTTTATTTTCCCTTTTGTCCAAACTGCTTGGTTGCTAGAAGCAATTGAAAACAAATATCAAGTTTGATCTTTGTTTATGTATCAAAAAGTGTGCAGTTTAAAGCATCCGAGGTAATCCAGTAAAGTTAGTCTGGTTACCTAACTACTTACACTGAATCTAATATAAACCAGGATCTTAATTAAACCCAGACAAGCCAGTATCCAGATTTTACCACAAACTATTCCCAGACTTAGAACATAATCATAAGGTCTGATGTACCAATATAATGATATTTTGCCAAGTAATCATGTAAGGAACAAACTACTAATGGATTATCTTATTGTTCTAATCTAGCCAGTTTATGGACAAATGTGAAATGTTTTAAGTTGGCATTTTAATTATTAACAGGATGAATGGTTGTCATAGTTTTCAAGTCTCCCATTAGTAACTGCCTGACCTTAAACTGAGATAAAATGCAGAGACTAATCAATATTCTGATTTTGACAATTATCTGAGTAGGTATTTTGAATTTTTACAAATTTGTTCAGTTGTTAATGCAATGTCCGAGATGTTTTTAAAAGAACATTTCATACATATAAAGGATAAGTTTTCTTTTAATGCTAAAAATATCACTAGCTTTCCTTAAAATGCAAGAAAAAATCCCAGCTACAAGCTCACAACTATAAAAAGACTAAACATAAAGATTTTAGTGTCAAGGTCAAACAACTCGCTCTGGACTGACATATTCCAGCCCAACTTTGCTGATGAGTGTTTAAAAAAACGTTAATTAAGCTAGGGTCTTACCATTTACAGTTTAAACATAAAATAAATCCTCTTTTGTAAACATGGTCTTTTTCCAAAATTTTAATTCTGAATAATTCTTTGCAAAAATATGCTACATTGTTTTTGTTTTTTTGTACAATAGCCACTAACCCTCTGATCCTCATGACAAAAGCTAGTTTAGCCTCGGGTTGCACATAGAAGTTTCCTTCCTTCTTGGCCATCCTCTCCAGTCGAATCCGATCTCTGTCCATTCCTCTGTATTCCTTGATGTATTTCTCTGCTCGTTTGAACCACAGCTTTCTCTTTTGTTTTTGATCCTGCATTGATAAACAAAAGTGTATGTGAATTTACAGGCATGAATATTTCCCCAACTTTGGGCATGGTTCTTTGAATACATTTTTTTCCCATCAAGCAGCTATGGAGATAAGGTGATTAGCTTTTTTTTTAGTCCCAAAACACAAGAAAATCAATTCTCCACAACCTTTCATGAAAATGACCCAAAAATAAGAAAAAGAAAATGAGTTATACTCTATTGCTAATCCACACCAATCCCTTATTTAGAGACCAAAGCAGGGAACCCCGAGTGGCCGAGTGGTCTAAAGCGATGTCCATTACAGATCACTGCCATCTCACAGCTGTCTGCGTGGGTTTGAGTCTAAGATTCGGCGAATGTGGATATGTAAGAAAGCTTCCCAGTAGCTAAGGAGATAAGGTGATTAGCTTTTTTTTAGTCCCAAAACACAAGAAAATCAATTCTCCACAACCTTTCATGAAAATGACCCAAAAATAAGAAAAAGAAAATGAGTTATACTCTATTGCTAATCCACACCAATCCCTTATTTAGAGACCAAAGCAGGGAACCCCGAGTGGCCGAGTGGTCTAAAGCGATGTCCATTACAGATCACTGCCATCTCACCTCTGTCTGCGTGGGTTTGAGTCTAAGATTTGGCGAATGTGGATATGTAAGAAAGCTTCCCAGTAGCTTCTTTTGGGTCGGTTGTTATTTCCTTTGATTTCCCGGTTTCTTCCTCCACCATTAATACTGGCCGCCATGTATAGCCTATCGTGTGCTGAAAAATGGCATTAAGCACCACAAGACCAAAGCAACTTTACTTCCATGATTTACTTCAAATATTTTCAATAAAGCCAAAAGAGTAAAATCTTTTGTAACAATATCAGCTTCATATATAATTGTAAATCAATACCAATCTTGTATATCTGCTCGTATGAATGCCAACCTCGTACATAACCAACTTTTAGAGAAAAATAGGTGAACTCTGAAATTCGCCCTTTTCTTGACAATTCTGCAAGACATTTCTTCATCCCAAACTCCGAGAAAAAATAAATAAACCTTACTGCACATCCATACAAAACATTTTTTCAATTAGCTAGCATTTTAAAAATGCATTTATTGAATTTCAATGATGAATGCAACATGATAACGATAACAGATTGCTTGTTCCAGGGCAGATCTTGTGCTAATCAAATTCAGCCTAACAATTTCTCAAGTCCAAGTAAAAAGTTGTAATAGAATTTCAAAAGCAAGAGTGATTTTTTTCCACAACAATTCACATCAAAGGACTGAAATGTGTAACCAGCTGCTTCTCTAAAAACTTATAAGAACTTTTAGAACAGACATTTTAAAAGCTAATACGGAGTTATTTTGCCAAGGATCACATTGGGCTACAAGTTGCAATTCTGTGAATAATATCCTTTACTGGTAACAAATATTTTATCTGGTAATTGTTTTGGCATAACATCTTTGGTTGTTAAAAATTGTATATATAGTCAAGAGTTTGGAGTGGAGAAATTCAAATGCACCATAATAGGAAGCCATAAACTTAGATATAAAATTTCACCAGAATCTATTGTTACCTAAACATGCTCTTTGTTCATACTGACAAAACCACCCTAAAACGGCATTGTTATATTATAATCCACTTATGCTGACATCTGGCTTTAGTACTATATCCAAAATATTTGTGCTACCTGACTAGCTATAACCGACTCCTCTTAAGGCAGGAAAGGGGACTACAATCAATAAGACCATGACAATAATTTCTTTTCGAAAAATGTACCAGAAAAAAATGGTGTTGCTGAAACTTCAACCCCCTCCAAATGGATCACCTTTGAATCTCTGATCCTTCTGTATATATACTACAAAAATGGAGAAAAAAAATTCTATCTCAATGTCCTACAATTATTTTATGTTGCAGCAGCAATAAGAAATAAACATTTGTTTGGTCCCTCAAAGAGGACCTTTAGTGGTGCCTTCTACTTGTATACCTACGTAAAAAAAAAGTCAAAGACTTTTGATCAAAGCAAGTCTGCAACAATCTTGCAATAATGCAGTTTTTTTTCCCCCATTTTTCATAGCGATTGGAACATTTTTATTGTGCTGTGGAAATTTCCAGTTTGCAACAAAAATGTTTATGCTTAATATCACTAATAATATAGTTCCATTATTTTGAAAAAATAGATACCTGGCAATCAAATTAAATGAAAGTGGGACATCTTACAAAAATGTTTGCTAAACATTCTAAAATGTTCACGTTTTTTTTCTCTATAAATTGCTCCATCCCCTTGGTAACCTCAACATTCTCAGGCTGCCTAAAGTCAAGGCCATTTTAAGTACACATACATGCATGCCAACCTCTGGTGAGGCAAAAGTGTAATCCAAGTGGACAAAAGGAGTAATCTGAGCAGAAAAATCGTAATCCACATATAACAAATAAAAACATTCAATGTGCATATGTAAAAATACATTTTGGCAACAGGAAGCATCCATTTGAACAAAGGACCAAAGTTGGATTCTACCATTAGTTGTAGTCAATGTTCTATTAAGAGCTTGGTAAATAACACCCCTGCATTTATAAAATTCATTTCCACAATTTAATTCTGCTGTAAAAAAAAATGTTACCTTAGTATTGGAGTTAGCAAAAAATGAGCTAATTCAAGGTGGCTGTTTTATACTACGGCTAATCTTAAAATCATTTCCACACAGGTTGCAATGGGCGTGAAGCTACCCTTGAATAGCACTGTATTATGATATTCATCTCAGTCGTTTCATCCATTTTTTTTCTTTCTAATCCATCTATGAAATCATTTGTTTAACATTTTTGCTGTAACATATGCATCAACTAGAATAAATAGGAAAATTTTAACGCCCAATTCCTACAGAATGGTTCTGTACCTCACATTATTTTTTTAAAAATATGTGAGCAAAGAGTAAATATTAGAAAACCGGTCTGTTCTGTCCTAGGCAAGACAGTTGCTATAAATAGAAACAGGTCTTCTTGGAAATAGCACAGCTGCAATTAAATAGAACATGACACATAGGAAGGTCACAGCTAGTCGACAGACAAGTGTACTTTTATGTCAGTTAAACAGAAGCCGCCTTTTCTAGAATATGTTCTGTGCGATTAGTGGGATGTTAATAAAAATGAGAAGAAAAAAAATTTTTTTTGAGCAGGTGATATACAGAACAACTGTAATCTAAATACATTTATGTGTAAGGCGTATGAAAAAAAGGGTAATGATTACACCAAAAACAAAGTTGGTCATGTATGCATATACATGCAGCACATAAACAACTATACAGCCACTTGCTACTAGGATAACAAATAAAAGTGACTAGTTTTGTGAAACTTATTTGCTTACAATTGTACGTGATACAGATCAAATGAGGTCATTTTTTTTATACAGATGAGTTAGTTGTATTTTCTGAAAGGATTTGACTCATAAATGAATTTTCTAACACATGATCTAATTAATATTTGAATTCATGGAGTTTTCATATAAATGTACTTTATATAACACATTGTGGAGTATACTTCAAAAATTTTTGTTTTTAAAATACAAATGCATTTTACACTAGTTGTCTTTTTTGAATCAAAATTTCCAGGTCTTTTTTTTTCTATCTCCCTGTAAATCCTAGTCACTGAAACAGTTCACCAAAAAAATTCATTTATGCACCTAAAAAATTGCACTTTTTTTCAGCCCCTTCCCCACATTCACTTATGTTTACAATATCACCTTGGTCCCAAGGGTGTAGTGCATTATGATAACAGCAAAAGTTTTTGAAAATTGGCAGAAAAATACAGAGGTTGGCAATTTTTGTGCAAAAACTTTTTAAAAGCCAGTGCCAACATCGTTTACAACTTTTTGTCTTGTATCATAAAATGAAATGCCAGCTAGCTATGGACTGAACCCAGTCACATAACTTCTTTTAGGATTTTATCCTCTGCAATGTAAAGTGTAATACCTTTTTCACTTTTAAGGCAGCTTTTGCTTTTTTTGCCCGTCTTTCTTCATTGGTTTTTCTCCTCTTTAAGAGGGTCTCAGGGACCTGAGGCAATTTTCTGTGAATTAAAATAGAAGATTATAATAAAAGAAACTCTGTTAAACAAAACTGACAAATGGGTGGAACAGTTACAATGAATGTGCTGCACTCGCTCTGGAGTGATGCTACTTTCAACAAACATATCAGAAAATGCAACGAGTCAATACCTGCAGAAATGTTATAGTTTCAACATTATCATTAACCCTTTCATTTACTAAGTAACTTTGTTGGCATAGAGTCCTCAACACTAAATAACTTTGGAGTTGTAAAGCAAAATGACTTGTGGACTTTGAAACAACATAACTTTGCCAATGTTAAAGATATCTGGCTGGATTAGGTGTCAAAATCAAGGTCAAAAATCAAATTTTATAACTAATTCAATAAAAATATGCATATCTATTACAACTGTTAAAATGCAGGTACAAACAGGTAACACAACAGGAAAAATACAATTATTTTATTACCTCTTAGAAAACTTAAAAAGTTCTCATAACTTGTTTAATTGACCCTAGATGTACTAGTGAATAATCACAGTAGAAACACAAGTCTTTCTTTCATGGTGTCCATAATATATAAAATTCTATAAAATGAACCAAAATGATTTCCAAGGTGAAATCTGTCCACACACCTATTATCGTCTCTGCCACGTTTGATCGTCGCTTTTAAGTTCGTTAAACGGACTATTTTTTTCAAAAACTTCATCTGAATAGAATATTTGAAATAATCCGAAGCTCTCCTGGAGCCATCTCTCGGGTGTGCCCAACTCTGTCAGAAAACTGAAACAAATCTCTTTGGTTTTCGGGCTTCGTCCAAAAACAAAACCATGTGGAGCGTACAATTCCTCTGGTTCAGAACCTTTAAAGTCATCTTCATCACTGTCACCCACAAGTGCATTCCATTTTCTCTCCATACGTCTTCTTTCATTTTCATCTAAATTTACCAGGTCGAATTTAAATCCTCCGAAAACTCTAAAATTCCTTCAAACGCCGCCATTTTGGATACAAATGTCAGCATTCGGAAAACACGTTAAAAGTTACTACTTTATTCGTTATTTCTAGTTGTATACAAGCTAAACAAACTCATGAGATCATTCAAATATAACATCTACATTACCGGATGGAAGTTATTAGAGGTACCCCGAAAGATATTTAGTCGGTACTACAACGTTTAAAAAAAACACTGCCCCAGACCGAAAAGTCAGTCCATAGTGTTTACGGACTTACTTCCCCTGGACCGGTTATGCCGTGATGAAAGGGTTAAATGTCATGAAAAGTAACTTGTAATTAGGTAGTAGATTCAAACTAGTTATCATTTTTCTGCTACACAGTGAGAAATAGCAGAGGTCTTGGAAATGTTTAATCATGTGTATTTGGATGGCAATCTTTTTTATTAGGGATGCATTGAATCAATTGTAGGAGTCCTCTGTATGCATGTAATAGGTTCGGCAGCAAAATTCAAAAACTTGCATGTCCTGCTTCAATTAGCTGTGCTGATATTTGGCTAAAAAATACTGATGTCCATGTTGCCATTATAAGAGTACATCAGAACATGCTGAGATAGCTGGGTGGCAAGATCAAAGGCTTTGACTGCTGGCTAGGTGGGAAAATGTACTGATAAAATTGCTTAAATTCAGAGGCAAAATGACACAGTTGTACAGGTGGTCATTTATAGAGTACTCCAAACAAACGTTAGCTTTTATTATTTTGGTTAAGGAAAATGAAACATTACTTGTAATTCCAATCAGCTTAATATATCTTTCATTTGTTTCCTTAACGAATAATATTTTAACATAACCCAATTTCAGAATTCCAAGCTTTCATCACTTTCCAGTCAACTAGCATGTAAGTTAATGATACTTTGAAAACAGGTCCATTCTTTTATGAAAATTTAAATTCTTTAGAGAAATGACATCAAGGTAAATAAAGTCTGACAAAAACATTACTTTGCTGTAAAGTGTCTTTACTGGTTGCCAGTTGTATGTGATATTCCTGAAAATTTTATTTTTGTTTCACTGTACATCGACTACGTAGGCAGAGTTTCCTCCAACCCTTGACAACCCATTTTTTAATTTGGATTTTCTATGTTGGGGTGTAGGGTCAGAGTCCATCCCCTATCAAAAAGTTGGAATTTGCCGACACTTCAGGATAACCAAACTTAAATGACATTACATTAACCCATACTTACATTAAATCAACCGGGAAATCATTTATCTTCTCAGAAATTAAAAACATAACACCGATTTTGTCTTTAATCTATTGTTCAGACGAGACAAATCTACAGATTTGATGAATATTGACCTCACACCATTTGTATTGCTAGTCACATGATTAATTCTCGCAACTGTTATGTATAAATGTCACAGGTCAAATAGTCATGTGATAACAAATAACATTTTTTTCCCATATCTCGTGTGAAGGACAGCAAATGTGTCACTTCAATTGATAACTGATTTTATTATCTCATAATGAAGTTCTTTAATAAAAAAATAGTATCCCTTTTCTTAAAGTATCTCATTTGCAAGAGCTTCCATATATTCGTTTTTATCTGCCATGTTGCTATAAAGGTTTATGTACCAAACTTTCCATTAGAGTATTACAGAAAAAAAACAAAAACTCAAAAATACTGAATATAAATCAAGCAATGTCTACATTAAGAAGATAAAACATAGTATTTAACCCATGGAGATAGCAGTCCGAAAAAAGTTGAGGTCACATCTTTCTGGAATATTTCTGACTGATCACGCTGAAACTACATGTCCGCGCAGTTTTCTTATTATCTCATGACTATTTGACCCGTTACATTTATGCATATTGGCCACAAAATTTAGTCATGTGACTAGCAATGCAAATGTTGTGAACGAGGTCAAAATTTATCAACAATGTAGCAGACCTGTTTACCCATAAATTTTCCTGTCAGTATTTTCAGACCGCAGTCAGTATTTTCAGCACACAAATAGTAGATACTATCAATATACTATAATTATCATTATGTAGTATTACACGACATAATGACTATACAATATTGTGTAAATAACTCTTAGTTTGCAAAGACGCTGGTATTCAGTTAATTCTGTGTTTCAAGGCACAAATATGCAGAAATTGAACACCACTGACTTAAACATCCTGTTCATATTATAGTGATAAAAACCACAAAAAATACAACATAACCAAATTTATTGTTGTTTACGTTCGTTACTTTCTCTAGAAATTCTGTTTTCTCTGCTTCACACATATCCATAACATTTTAATTAAAGCCAATTCTCTATTTTACATGGTTAAGGACGACTTGATATAAAACATTGACAGACCTTGTTACCACCCATCCACTTAGAAAATAATAAGTTTATGTAGATAGGTGAAGGCAATCTTATTTATCTGATAAAATCTAGTATCATCTTTGTCAATATTTACTAGAATGGAAATAAGGTTAATAAATTATTGTTCATTGCTTCCGTTAACTTGTCAGCTGTACTCAATGACAAATTCATATTTGCGATCAACTCGCAAAATGGTGACCCTACACCTCAACATAAAAAAAAAAAAAACCAAATGTCAAAAATGGGGTGTCAAGGGTGAGAGGAAACTTGGACAACAAAACAAAGCACCGTTAGCTAGTACGACTCATCACCCACACAGAAGAAACAATATCGGGACTTAATGTTGTAGGACCAAGTATTGAGTAGGGCAACTGCATTTTAAATTGTGAAAGTGTTAATATAAACTGCCATGTGGCGAGATATTTCTGACTGTGACGACTACTTTGGCCGTCAGTCGAACGGGGTGGGGGAACACAAAAGTGCCGTGTATATTTGGCAGTAAGACGGAGACTCGAACGCAAATATCAATAAAAAAAATCCATTTATGTCCGGACTGAAGGTATAATACAAATTTCTGAGTCAGAATTGGGAGACAGAGTTAAAATTGCTAAAAAACAATATATTAGAGAACAACGTATCACCCTATGCACACCAATCAAGCTCCAGAAACCAGATTATAATCTAAATGCTAACTTATAGATATGTCTTAAAAATAAATTACAAAACATATTAGTAAATAAAATCTAGCGTCATTAGATGGTTCATAAACTCAGTGTACAAAGATCAACAATGATGTTCAACATCAACCCCACCCCCACAAAAAACAAACATTCGAATACCATGTGGAATAAACGAACAAAATTTGAACTAATTTCTGTTACAAAAGTAAAAAATAGTCCATGTCATACATTTACTGATTATAATAGACCTTATAATATTTAACATTTTAAATAAGAGTAACTGGTTTAGGCGATGAATGATGATTTGAAAATCTATCAAAAATTTCATACTTGTCCGCCATAACAGCGAATAGGAAGAGGTCAAAGCCGGAAGTTACTGTAATCTCTTTGGTTGTTATATTGACAGAAATTTTACTCAGTAGAGGTGCATTTGTAGTATTTTTTAAAATTTATTCTGGAATTATACTTAATACTGCATTATGTTTATATTATTTAAAAATAGCATATGGGGGCGAAGACTATTATAATTAGACCGGAAATGTATATAATCTTAGCATACGTCATGTATGGTCAAAGATTAAAGGTGAAAGCGTAGTCAACTCCTATAAATAGGTGACCGTCTCATAATTTATCAGCTGATTGGTCGCTGAGGAAGCGGTGTGCGTCTACGAAAATGAATATGCAATCTATCTTGGACAGTGAATTATTTGCATTAATTGGATACCATATACAACTCAAAATTAGTTTCGCATTGGAAATAATTATTCTACTTTACACAGTGATGAAAGCATGGACACTTGCAATCATTAGGTTCTTCTTTAACCCTCGAACGAAGTCTATGAAAGACGAAATTGTGCTAATTACTGGTAGTGGACACGGGATTGGGAGACAACTAGCAGTTGAGTTCAGCAAGCTGTCTGCCACTGTGGTGCTTTGGGATAAAGACGAAGAGGCCAACATTACCACCAGAGAAATGATTAAAGCACTTGATGGAAAGTGTCACAGTTACGTCTGTGACGTCAGGTACGATCATGCAAGAAATTGTGTGTGTGTGTGGTTGATGAGTGATTTTGTTTTGTTTGTATATTGTGAAGCAATATATATTAAATGAAAATTTTATGTCTGAACGATAATAAGGTGTTGAGCGGAAGTTCGTTTCTTCCAGGAACATATGCAAAGTTCTACAATTATTGCTCATAATGACAAGAAAAATTCTACTGAGTTAGGAGGGTTTCTTTGTGGTTGATGGATGTTATAATCGAAGAGTGGGAAACAAGGAGACTATTATGTATATATTGAAGGCAAGATGCAAAAATACGGATCGACAGAACTAGCATAAAATTGGCATGCAAAGGTGAATAGCAAGCCGGGCAATCAAGAGGACATTTGCCCAATAGGGAACTTCAGAATTCCCAGTATGACGTAACAACTAAACGTTGGCCGATCTCTGGTTGGCAGAACCACCATGGCTACGAAGGAAGATGATCTATATCAGATTAGGCCATTGAATAATTGTATACCTGGTACTAATGTTTTAATGTTGGGTATATAATTTAAGTCATATCTATTTATTGATCTTCCGTTACATTAACTAATTTTTCATATATATATATAGTTTAATACAAACAATACTATCATACAGGTTAGAGAAATTAAATTCGTACTCTACCGAGTTTCGAACCCAGGTCCGCGAGTAAATGGCACCCATCGCCTTGCCTGCACGCAACAACCCATATACCGTCACGACTAAGCACGCATCACCAAAAAATGATGGCACTGAATCGGTGTTATATAAGCTCGTGCGTAGCAGACACACTCGCATGACGACCTAGTAATTAATTCTCATATATGTGTACACAGTCGTTCCAGATTCCTATGAAAGAAATCAAGGTATATAGGATTTTTGTATTACAAATAATTATAAATATATACCAGACAGAACAGACTGTGCTATCCCTGGATTCTGTAGTAGAATCTTGATAATAGTGGGCAGAAATAATAGTTTTAATACAAACAATACTATCATACAGGTTAGAGAAATTAAATTCGTACTCTACCGAGTTTCGAACCCAGGTCCGCGAGTAAATGGCACCCATCGCCTTGCCTGCACGCAACAACCCATATACCGTCACGACTAAGCACTTAGCACGCATCACCAAAAAATGATGGCACTGAATCGGTGTTATATAAGCTCGTGCGTAGCAGACACACTCGAATTCTACTACAGAATCCAGGGATAGCACAGTCTGTTCTGTCTGGTATATATTTATAATTATTTGTAATACAAAAATCCTATATACCTTGATTTCTTTCATAGGAATCTGGAATGACTATGTACACATATATGAGAATTAATTACTAGGTCGTCATGCGAGTGTGTCTGCTACGCACGAGCTTATATAACACCGATTCAGTGCCATCATTTTTTGGTGATGCGTGCTTAGTCGTGACGGTATATGGGTTGGTGCGTGCAGGCAAGGCGATGGGTGCCATTTACTCGCGGACCTGGGTTCGAAACTCGGTAGAGTACGAATTTAATTTCTCTAACCTGTATGATAGTATTGTTTGTATTAAACTATTATTTCTGCCCACTATTATCAAGATTCTACTACAGAATCCAGGGATAGCACAGTCTGTTCTGTCTGGTATATATTTATAATTATTTATATATATATATATATATATATATATATATATATATATATATATATATATATATATATATATATATATATATATATATTATACCATAGGTACATTTGATATCATTGGTATGCAATTTGTTGTTGGTAACGCCATTTTTCAGCACACATAGGCTATTCATGGCGGCCAGTATTAATGGTGGAGGAAGAAACCAGGAAATCACCGGAAAGAACCACCGACCCACGAGAAGCTACTGGCAAGCTTTCTCACATATCTACCTTAGCCTAATCCTAGACTCTAACAGTGATCCGTAACGGACATCCCTTTAGACCACTCGGCCACTCAGGGCCCCTTGGTATGCAATTTACATACATATCAAATTATGACTGGTTCATGTGCAATAATATGCATATATAAACATTGGAACTGCATGTTGTTAATTCAGGACTATTAACTAATGATGCCTTCCCACTCATTAATCTTTAGAATCAATTATCCCTGTCTTCTAAATGAATTTAACAGAAAAACTATATCATAGCAATCATTTTTGCTTTTTCTTCAAAGGGCAAATATGTGTATTAGCAAGTGGTATAAATAAAATAATTGTACAGTATGAATGCTGTATCAATGATATGCCACTCACATAAATTTTCATCAAACAGAAACTTGGCTAATCTTGATTACTTAGTAATAGCTATGGACAATTATTCATTTCTTGTCATCATCATCATCATAAACCTGTGATGCAAAAAATGGAGGAAATGCACATTGTTGTTAGGTTTATCATTGAACTTTACATTTCCTTTGTTTATAAAAGATTATCTGAATAAACAGCTGAAGAGAGTATTGCTCATTGTTGTTTTTTTACTCATTATCAACAACAAAATGATACAACTTATTGTGGTTCCATGATGGGAGATTTTATTTAAAGTGGGTTAGTATATTAGCTTTGAAGTGCTTTAATTGTATATCGTGGTTAAAAAAAATATCCTGATCAATGGTTACTGCAATAAATTTAATAAATTTAACTGTTAGTAGTAATATATATATATATATATATATATATATATATATATATATATATATATGTATATATAACATGCATACATACATACATACATAGAATGAAGAATTAGTTTGGTAAGAGTGAACTGCTGTATGTGATCTGATATGTGGGTTAATGAAGGTAATTGTAAATAGCAATGCACTTCAGTTGTGCTTATAGTAGGACACTAAAAATCCATACCTGCCACACATTAAAATCTGACTTTCTTGGGTAAACAATGATTTTAGCTTCTGAAGTTAGTTTCAAGGTAGATGATAATTAAACAACAAATGTTTAAACTCTTGTTTGTTTTTTTAACTCGTTAAGATATTACTTTAATATCCTGTAAATAATATACATAATCCCACTGTTTCCCTCATAGATGCGCTTTCATTGTGTTTGTGTGTGTGTGTGTATATATATATATATATATATATATATATATATATATATATATATATATATATAGAGAGAGAGAGAGAGAGAGAGAGAGAGAGAGAGAGAGAGAGAGAGAGAGAGAGAGTATTCTGTTTGAAAATATTTTATGTATGAAAAATAAGGTCTTCATTGGCTGCTGGAAACTTTTTCAAGCGCTTTTGTGGCAATCAATTTAATTACATGGGGATTTTGTCCAAATCACCGGCACTTTTTAATATGTCATACCTGATCTCTATCATTTTGCTTCATAGTAAGTGTGAAAATATGTATCCTTTTAAGATATTCCTACTTGAACATAAAATTATACATATACTACCATTATTGTGCCTTTGGTCTTTACTCGGTTTTAAGTTAATTCAATATTAAAGGGATTATCTTCCCCTGCTGTCCTAAACTTACATCTGTGATCAAAATTGTCGATCATTAAAACATGCCATTAAAATTCATTTTTCATACTACATGTAATTTGAACACAACTGCATAGTGTACTACATTTTTGATCGATCAAGCAAGCAATATAACTGACTGAAATATTGGCACTTTTGTGAGATTGTGACTCTTCTGTGACATTTTGACTTATGTGCAGTTGTTAAAACCCCTGAGGAATCATGGATTTCCTATGGCAGTGTATTTTTTGTATTTGTACAAAATTCTGTTGACTTGTGATAAGATTTCATTTGGGGATGGAGGTTATCAGATCAAAAATATATTTTACCAATGCTGTTGAAGGGCACTTGAAAACTATTTTCGCAATGGTAAAACCACCATTTACATAGTCTTATCCTCATAGAACATTTCATGCAAATACTTTTCAGCTGCTTAAATCCAAGAAGTTTAACTTGGATTGATTTCTGTGAATATCTCCAATGAATGTCAAAAAATGCAGTTGGTTGGATAATAAAGAGGTCTTTTTGCCTTGTTATATGAAACCTGCTGTCAAGTTAGCTTTGCCATGATACTGGTATTGATTTTTCAATCAGTTTTGTATGAGGGTGAAAAAAATCAACCCTCATTCTTTGCAATTGATTTAATATACAGTTTATGAAACAGATAAAACTGTACTGTATTCCTTTACCCTCATTTGCACTTCAGACACCCCTAGATTTGTAATATGACCCCCCAGTTTTGATACCAAAGTTTGTGTTTCACTCAGTCTGATCCCCAGTTTGACATCAATATCTTTTACCCTCAGTCTTGCACCCCTTGGGGATACACTGATTATATTTATCATGTGATAAATCCACCCTTTAATTACAGATTATTTGCAAAAATCTTTTCCATTGATGGTTTTGTGTTCTAAAAATCACTTTCTCTTAATTAAAGAAAAGTTGGAAGTGTATTTTCCATGGACAGTGTCAGCTTTATATGTTCTTAAACAAAGTAAAAGAAATAAGAAAGAACCAATCCAATAAGTTTTGTAAAATTCTAAACCTTAATTCCCTAGAACACCAAGTGATAAATGTAAAAGATCTTAGGGTATTGCAATTAAATTCTAGATAATCCTATAATTTCTATATATAACACAAGTCCTAATGATAAAGTTCTGAGAAAACTCTAGTGGTATTCCAAAATAAATCCAACACTGGAAGTGTAGATGAGATGTGCCCATAATGGCCTATGTCATAGTGATGTGCCAACTGTCTTTTTTGAATTATTATAAAACAATCCAAAAATATCCTTATTTTAAAAGTAACCATTAAATCAAGTCTCCATTTCCAAAAATGATATTTTTATAGCACTTTGTAATTCCAGTGAGGAATAACTTTAGTTAAATAATTTTAAAAAATTCCAGCCCAAATGAATGATTGCTTCAATGAAAATATGATGAACAATTCTTGAATTATCAATAAATTGGTCAAGAACACAGATTTATAAAATATTTATAAAATACACATGAACATTTCAGGAGCATATTCCAAAATAATGTTCTTTACTTGTGCCAGAACAGTTCCTGAATATTTCAACATGAGACATTCATGAACAGTTCTCAAGATCTAATATTGCAGAACAATTCATGAACTAAAGTTCTTAAAAAATTCGCCATTTATTGTTCATGAACCAAGGTTTTAAAAAAAGATAGGTTAAAAGGTTTTTATTTTTTTTAAAACATGCTTATTAAAATTATATATATATATATATATATATATATATATATATATATATATATATATATATATATATATATATAGACACACACACACACACACACACACACACACACACACACAAAGTGGCAAACTGGCTTAGGTAGATGAACCAATCAATTTGTGGAGGGGGATTACCCTGGGGGAAAATGAGCTCCAGTCAGCAATAAAAAAACAAAAACAAAAAAAAAAAACAGGCAGCGTCAGTTATTTGAAAACGCTCATACAATAGTCCCCCTCTTATACCTCCACCCCTTCTGCACCAGAAAAGTGGCCTGTCCAGAGGGGGACTAATTTTTTTGTGATAAATATATGTAGTAAGAAAGCTTAATTTTTCTAAGCATTTAATATTTTCGTTTAAAAGCAACATTAAAAAATTGATTGAACGGTTCTTGTGCGATAATAGTTTACTTATTTCAAATGAATATGAATTAATAGTTCGTATTCTTGGCGTAAGGATGATATATGCGTGCGGGTGTTGTCATGCACATTGCAAAACCATTCAAAAACGTCATTCAAATCCTGGTACATACGCAATTCTCTTTCCATTTGCTCCATTTTCCCACTGCTACTAAAAAACTTATCGATTACGATGTTATTTATTCGTGTCTTTTCAACATAAAATTGTTTTATTCGAGTCTTTTCTATAGTCCGAAAATTATACCTAAATTTGTTTGACCAGTCCCCCTCCCCACCTCACCCGTTATCGTAGACTATAATAACCGACGTTTTCTGAAATAATCGTCTCCGTTTACGTGATGACATGTTAATGTTTGGTAATGATTTATTCCGATGTTGCTAACTGTATGCGATTTAATTATGCAGACGACACAAATGCTTTCTTCGTAAGGAAGCAACAAGTTGAGTTGTCACGTGATTTTTCGTCTTTGTCTAGTAACCTGTTTCTTTTTTACCCAATGCTGACCGTGTGATCTTGACATTACGTCCAGTTATAAATCATCAACATTGCAACTACAAGACTGATAAAAAAAAAATTGCATTTAAAAATAAGAAGTCATATTTTTAAAAGCAGCGATTGTCACGTGATTCATTAGTCGCAGTCTGGTACCCTATTGGTTTTACATGTCTTCACTCTATGTGCGAAAAACGACTTGGATATGTACGCAGATTTGATCTGTACAATAGCGCCTAGCGGCCGTTAGGATTTATAAACTGGACCATTGTTGTGTAATAGCCACTAATTGCGGAAGTTGACCAGCTCAACCTCTTGCAAAGGGAAGTCATCAAACCATTTTCCCCGCAGACTTTTGTATGGTACTTCCCTACTGCCCTTACTACTAATAAGTGTAATCTTAACAATTATCAGTGGCTAAACCAGACATTTAATGATTACGCGCAGTAAGGATCTACGGATTACGTGTACTTAACTTTTTGTAGGGATTAAAATTTGAGTCTTTCTGGGCTTTATGGAATAAATCTGGCTTCTTGTGTGGTATAAAGGATATAATATTAACCTTAGTGGTACATGTACAACACTTTTTTGAAGAACGAAGACCTGACATCGGGGAAACAGAAATCGGAAGGGGCCCTGAGTGGCCGAGTGGTCTAAAGCGCTGTCCGTTACGGATCACTGCCATCTCACCTCTGTCTGCGTGGGTTCGAGTCTAGGATTCGGCGAATGTGGATATGTGAGAAAGCTTGCCAGTAGCTTCTCGTGGGTCGGTGGTTCTTTCCGGTGATTTCCCGGTTTCTTCCTCCACCATTAATACTGGCCGCCATGAATAGCCTATCGTGTGCTGAAAAATGGCGTTAAGCTCAACAACAACAACAACAACAACAACAACAACAACAGAAATCGGATTACTTAATACATTTAGAAAAAAATTACATATTACAAAAAATACATATTACAAAAAAAAAATGCGGCCGCTTGTGAGAGCTAAATTTTATATTTTTGCAAAAATATGCTGGTCGCGTTAGCAGGGTGGCCTTTCGTGAGGGGTAATTTTGAACGGTGCCTTCAGATTCTGGCCGTAAGGAGCGGGTGGCCGCTGGTGAGGGGGGGCCGTTCAAGAGGGGGAATACTGTATTTTGGGGGTAACTTGCATTTATTACACTGATATATGAACTGTCTGCCAAAAACTGTTAGGTAGAGGCTCAGAAATCACATATTTTATAAGGTCTGGAGTGGCTGAATAGAATAGAGTGCCTTTAAAGGTCACAGATCAAAGAACTGCCTGCTTGGGTCTAAGTCTTGGGCTTAGCAAATATGGGTAGGTGAAAAAAAACTTGCCATTAGTTTTCTATGCTTTAATGGCTCTTACCATGATTTTTACAAGTTTTTACTCCACCCATTATATGGTGCCCTAAATGGTCTAAAGTGCTCACCTTTCAGGATCCTTGCCTTCTCACCTCTGTCTGCTCGGGTTTGAGTGGCTAAATTGGTTGACATATGTAAGTGAGAAAGCTTAATGTTAGCTTCTCATGGGTCAGTGGTGTTCCCATGGTTTTCCAGGGTTTCGCCAGGTATAACCTATCTTTTTGCTGAGAATGGTGTTATACACTACAACAACAACCCATTATACTAGCCAGCATATAAGACCTATCCTATGCTGAGAAATCATGTTATGCTCATAACAACTAACCAACCAACCCTTCTCATAAACAATTTGGGCAACCTGTGTTCTTAATTTGTATAAAGGTTAACAAGAAAATATAGTTAGTGATTAAAGAGAAATGAAGTTTATCACAGTATACTCATGTAAAATATTGTAAAAATACTGACACTGTAAAACATTTGTTGTAACAAAATTTTTGTGACAGATGAAGCATCTTTAGCAATAATTATCGTCATTTTTAAGCAGAAAAAAAAATATGAAATAAACCATTTCTGCTTGAAGTTGTTATGGCTCTCTGGCTTAAAAGTGTGCCTCACTTTTGACTGAAATAGTGCAGGTTCAAATTCTACTACCAAATCAGCCCAGATCTGCTGCTTTGGTGTGTCCACTGGTAAGGTATTTTACTCCAGTTGCAATGATATTAAATAACCTACTTGTGTTTATATGCAATAAAACACTAAGCCAACATTTTCGATACTGTTATTTTGGGCTCCAACGTGGATGTATTGTCTGTAAGCTGTATTTTTACAACCTGCATGTTACCCCATTATCTGAATGAATTAGACAGAACAACAAGAGTGCATATTCGGAGAGCTGTTGTACTGCAAAACCATGTATTGAATGTTAATTAGTATTGATTTTGTATTAACCCTTATGTACATCTGAGAAATTGGAGCAAACATAGAGGCAAAATGTATTTTTTTTGCATTCATTCCAGCAAAGAAAAAAATAAAACTTCATCAAATTAAGTAATGTTCTATTCATTTCCAAATGAGGCCCGACAAATAATGTATTTCCATTTCATTTCATTGATTCTGTTTCATTTATATAATATAATAAATGCAAAGTTTGAACTAATGAACATTTTCTATGATGGTAATTGAAGGCTATAAAATTTGCACATAAAAAGCTATTTCCATTTTATACACAAATGCATAAAAAATAACGTTCAAAGTGTGGTAGAGGAGATTAGGAGGTACCACACCAGGATCATCAGTGCTCAGTTTTAGAAAAATTGCTAAACTTTAATTCCGCAGCAAATTTAATAAGGCAGGCTTTGCTAGCTTCCTTCATGGCTGGGGCAGGATACATGGTGTTTAAAACTATATCCTATGTTGTAACTATTAAAAGATAACGCTGGATCATTGACCCTATTTTGTAACATTGTACAAAATAACTGTCAGTTAATAAGCAGTAAATCTTGGCATTTATCCATATTTTTTTAGTCTTATATATTAATACTTGAGGTTTTTGTTTTATCCACGTATATAAAATAAAAATAAAATTATACACTTTGTAGTTTTTTTTTTTTAATCCTGAATTTTAAATACTGCATCAGATCGTTCTGAAACACTGTCCATAGTTTTCTGTTTGTTGCCTGTTTTGGTGACCTTTACATTAAGGCCACCTCAGGGATCGTCCTGGCTTTTAAAAAGTTGTCGCCAAAAAAATTCGCCAACCGCATTATTTTGTCGCCAATTTTCAAAAAAAAAAGTGTCGCCAGAATAAATAGTGAATATTTGTCTAAGTCTGATGATGTAATAGGCTATAAAAATTGAAAAACAAGGGATAGGTTATTACTTTATTGACAACAATCAGTACTGCTATAATATTATAAAATCATTAAATGATGACTATTTTACATCTGAAAAAAGCATTATCATATGTAAAAAAAAATCAACTTTGCTGATATCTACAGCGGCTAGCTCATTTTTTAAAAATTACTTCCTCGTTTTATGCCTGGTTTTACAAAGTACGTCTCGCTGAATGCGTAATTTTTCATGACACGCAAACTTGGATCTCCATTCCCACCAATGAAACTTACACAAGTCAACACCTAGCATAAATGTACCGTATATATAGGCATTAGTGACCATCATTTCAATTCGGAAGAAAAAAAGTGTTATTGACCGAGTCAACCTTGTTATATGCCTATACTAGCTAAGGTGACCCGACAAAAGCATGCCGACATGCTCTCTGCGAAAGTGTAAATAACATTTTTAAAATAGTTTTCTGAGTACTTAGCCTATAGTTCTTCTATGTAAGTCCAAATATTACAAATAATAAGAAATAATAATTTTAATTTTAACATGTTCAAATGGTGTAACTAACATTTACTGAGTTTATTACTCTAAATGCTAATGTTGTATGCGATCCTTTTGTATTTGGCTAATAAGTTAAGTTGGCAGTAAGTTAAAATTAGTTATAATTATTTCATCTGAAAACATGAAAGTAAATTATTTTGATCACTGGTTACAGTTAATTAGAAATGAAATGAGAATAATGGTCTTGGCTTTGTAATTTTTGAATACCACACACACTGTTTACTTTGACTTAATTTATACCTGCACGGTTTTGTCGCGCGCGCTTTTGTCGAGGTTGTTTAGCATTGCACTCCTACGTCCGTACGTTTCGTCCGTGCGTTTTTCTTACGGAGCCACTTGTTAACGTTAAGTTGTTGTTACACGGTTTAACGCCATTTTTCAGCACTAGATAGGCTATACATGGCGGCCAGTATTATTGATGGAGGAAGAACCCTGGAAAACCCCGAAAAGAACCACCGACCAACGAGAAATTACTGACAGGCTTTCTCCTTGTATCTATAGGGAATTACGGTGGGATATAAAATGTGAAACATAGTTATCATATGTAAGGAAGCTTGAGACACCCCTTTTGAGCTTGAGACATACCCCGTTTGGGCATATTTGTTCTCACCGAAAAGGGTTTATTTGTCGATCAATTACTATTGCTTCACTCACTGTAACAGGCGGTGTCTTTGAAGTAAAGGGCAGATGTTCAAAGTCTAACCTTTAGCTCTTGTATAAAATATGAAATGGAGGCACCTTAGGGAGGGAAAGGTAAATAATTCACTCCACAGGGAGAAATGGCATATCCTTTTTGAAAATTTCACGTGTATTGAAATTGTATTAACATCAGAGAAAATTTTTGAAAACAATGCTTAAATATAAAAACTTCTCGATGGCAGGTTCCATTCTGCGTATTTTCGGATTCAATCTTTTTGAGAAATAAATTATTCAATTATGCAAAACTTTTATGTTGACATTTCTTGTTGCATAAAAAGTAAAAGACAATGAGCAGGAATGCCAGGAATAGCATCAGGATCAGCGACTGTGTTCGATGAATTTGCATTGAATCCAAATACTGCTAATTTTTTAATTTCTTAGGCTGAGATGATGAACATGCAACGTCTAACTTGCGTTTACACATGATAATGTTGCACTGCTGACAGCATATAATTTCGATAGATTTTTTCCATTGTATTATTTATACCCAGCAATCGGTACTTCAAAAGTAATCAATTTTCTCTCGAGTGTAGTCAAAATTATTTATTGACCTATTCAAAAAAAAAAAAATCGGGAAGGATTAGCCCTGGTTCAATAATTACTAGCAGCTGTTTCCGTTCGCGTCTTCTTGGGTAGTCGATTGTAGGTATCTTCGCCTTCCGTAAATAGACCAGACGCTAATTTGAACGGATTATTAGGTAACATTGCGCCGTACAGACGGGTTGGTCCGTACGAACCCGAGATTAGTTTAAGTGTGAATCTAGGTCAGTGTATAAGTATGAACGTAAGTCTGTGACTTCCTTTCAGGGTCCCCTTGAATTTCTCCACTCCAAATCCTTGATTGTAGATAAAAGTTAAACTGCCTAAAAGGCTGTCGCCCAAAAAATTGCCAACTGTTATTTTTTGCCGCTAATAAAGAAAAGAAATCGAAATTTGCGACATTGGCGAATCCAAGGACGATCCGTCTGTGTGTATATATATATATATATATATATATATATATATATATATATATATATATATATATATATATATATGTGTGTGTGTGTGTGCATATATATATATATATATATATATATATATGTGTGTGTGTGTGTGTGTGTTTCTTTTTTAAACACATGGTACATGATTTTTGTCTATAAAAAAACCAACATGTTTTGGCAATAAATTCAAGATAATTGTAATCAATTTTACATATGTGACCTGATTATCTTTAATATTGCATAGGATCTATAAATGGATGCTGCATATTTCTTAATAGTTGTTGATAATATTCCTAATATTAAGACTTAAATGTGTTTAATTTCTCAATGGATGATGAGGTTGTAAAGTTTCTATAATACTGCTTTAACTTCACATTGGTTGAGCTATGTTATATAAATAGGTCAAATTAGACACAGATGAGTAGTGTATTCGGTCATATTTGGTCTATTGAAAAAGTCCTTATAGTAGACACTGTTTTCAGTTTCATTATGATTTTTAGGTCAATCATATTTCTTGTATTCCTGTTGTAAGTATACAGACATGTTTTATGTAGTACATGTACCTGTACTTGGATATTATTCAAGATGATAAAAATTTGTTTTGACTGTTCAGTGGAAATAGAAAGTGCTCATTTCTTGGACTATAATATTATTCTGGAACTGGTATAACTTATTTAAAGGAATTCTATACAACACCAATATGACAACATCATGGCTCTTGGAGGAAGAGTACCTTTATGATTTTGAAACTTATAAGAAACTTTTTATTTTATATTTTCATTGACTAGTGTTAAGTATTAGTTTATATTCACTTCATTATACCGTTACAGAAGTTCCTCTCATATTTTCATTTATAACTTTGATAATTATATCATTTGTTTAGTTTTACAAAACTTTTTATTTTCTGTTACCTAGTTTATGACCATAGAGGCATAACAGTGTGTGTTTCTGTAGGTATGCTCTTATGTATGTGTGTGTGTGTGTGTGTGTGTGAATGTATGCTCTTTCGTGTGTGTGAATGTGTTTGTGTAGGTATGCTCTTGTGTGTGTGCATAAGTATGCTCTTACAGTTTTACTAAAAAAAATTTACAATTTTTTAATTCGTTACAAATGTACATATAATGTACAGGTACAATTAAAATTGGTATTATTATATGTGTTTGATTTTTTTTTATTAGTTCAGCAAAAATTGTCCAAAACCTTTTCTTTAGAATATGTTCTAAGTAGTAGGAGAAAGTAAGAATCCGAGCTCAACAACCCCTCTCCCCACCCCTCCAGACCTCCAAACAAATACAAAATACCTAGGTAACGTAATAGAACACCTGTTGCAATCAATAATTGCGTTAAGAATCCGAGCTCAAGAACCCCTCTCCCCACCCCTCTAGACCTCCAAACAAATACAATAGAACACCTGTTGCAAAATACCTAGGTAACAGGTAAAATTTAATTACGTGATCTTCCAGAATAAGCAAAATGATATGTCAGACTCAATTTTCCAAATCATTACGATTTAGCAGAACGTGGCGATTGTGGACTAAATTACGCATTAGAATTCCAGTAAGGTAAGTGGTATTATATAAAATTTTATGTTATATCATACTTCTTTTGATAATCTTTCTCATATTTGCTGATCCTCATGGGTAGAATATCTGTTAACATGTTGTCAATAATACGAAATTCACGTATTAAATCGTCCATACTATATTTTACTCCTCGTAGGTAAGATCTTATTTGATCAAGTAGTTTTTTTGTAAGTTATAATTGATGTTAAGCAGCCGTGCTTTTTTATCAAAATTTTAGGTTCAACTTTTTTACAAGCTGCTGTAAGAGAAACACCAACACCGGATATGATTAACAAAAACGGGTTTAATGATATACCACTTGAAATTATGCCAGAACTAGTCATTAACAAGGGTAGATATGATATTACTCGAAGTATTTTGTTATAATATTTGTAGCATTTTTTTACGCACCAAAGTTTTTTGTGATAATATTTGTAGTATTGTATTAGTGCGTCAACATCCTGTCCTGGAATATCTTTTGAAATATGATTGAAATCAACTATACTTTTTTTCATTATGATATTTGTTCACATAATCTCAGGCTTGATTAAGTAACTAGTTGAGGTGTTTCAGCCACAAATTCCAGACAATACCAATATGACGCAGCAGTTAATTTTTTGTCATCTGCTATTAGCATAAAAGTTTCTTCAACATCTTTGTTTAACACAATAGACACGGTTCCAGAGAAATTATCAGTCGAGTGACGCCATGGAAATAAGGTAAATATATTAAACTTTACACTGCTAAACACAGACAATCTATACACACCAGTGACCTCTGCAGTATGTTTGAGAGTGTTATTTTGCGGCGACCAAGTAGACATTCCAGAAGCAACAGTATAGACAATATTTTTAATCTGCTTGTGAGGAATTTTAATCATACTTGTTTTCTCAACAATACTAGGAATTCCACTAATAATATCGTTGAGTTTTGTGTTAATATTATCGAGTGTAATATCAACAGACGGCGGACTTCCAAAAAATTCGTTATTGGTTTTGTTTATGTTTCTGCGAAAATTTAAAAACGTGGTGATGTGATTAGTAAAATCAGTTTTGAACTTGGTGATTTCATTGTTGATATCATCAACATATTTCTTTGTTACAGCATCAAAATCAGATTCTGGTGTTCTAAGATTATTGATGCCATCATTGTTCATGTTGAGAAATGCACGCATTATACCGCCATGCACCGACACGTACTTTGATTCCTGATCATCAACATATTTCTTAGTAGCAGCGTCATTATCCTCAGTTGGGTTTCCAAGGTATGTGATCTTGTTCTGGTTCATAACAATGTTTCCCGTAAATAAATCACCTGCTTTTCTAACATAATCGTTAACTGACCTACCCGAATCTTCTATCTTACCTTGATTGTTAAAAGTAACAATATTATTAGCAACTGCAGTAGGATTTCGTACTAGTACATCTGATAGTTGTACATTACTCGTCTTTAATCGTCCTTGTTTGTCCTGGAAAACTACAACTTCATTTGGATCTACACTTGCAACGTTTAACAAATTGTTGATTTCATTTTTGAGCTTATCAAGAGTCGCATACTTGGATAAGTCACCCTGGTAACCTTCTGTTAATAAATCTACTGCTAATGTTCCAAATTTTGTATAGTAGCTCATTATACATACCGTTCTATACAAAATTGTTGGTTTAATATAACATAAAATTATACGATGGCGAAGATAATAAACTTTGACACCGAGCGATTGGTGAAGCATAAACATAACAATGAACTTCCAGACTGTCATTATCTTATTGTTGGGCAAACTGGATCTGGTAAAACAAATTTGTTATTAAATCTTTTACTCAATAATAACTTTAACTATGATAAGGTGTATATTTACACCATCAACACCCAACAAGACAAATACAAATTATTAAACGAGTATAATGATAAACTTCGTGATGAACTTGGCATTGGTGATGATATATTTTTTATAAAACAACCAGAAGAACTCGTTCCAGTGAATGAACTCGATTCGTCAGAGCATAAGATAATCGTCTTTGATGATATTCCGCTAAACAATGAGGAAATGAACAAGATTAGATCATATTTTTCACTATCACGTAATAAAAGATGCAATTCTGTTTATCTTGCCCAAGGTTTTTATAATGTTGATAGGTTTATTAGGCGAAATACGGGTTGTTTCATATTATTTCCCGGACTAGATAATGTGGATGTGAGAAATATTGCAAACGAACAATGTGGTGATGTTACAAAAGATAAATTTATCGAATTATATCATCGAGCAACTAAAGATCGATATAGTTTCTTTTTATTTGACAAGCTAGCGCGTGATCCAACCAAGATGTTTCGTTGTTGCCTTGAGACGTTTCTATGATATAATTTTGTAAAGCGTATAAAAATAATGGACAAACATCAACAGAAAATCGAATTACTAAAAAATTTTCTCGAAACTCGAGCGGCTTTTAAGAAAAAGGTGGAAGAAGCTCGACGTGGACAAGTTCAAGCAGAAGAAGAAAGAACCAAATTTTTCAAACCTGTTACTGGGGCGATGCTTGGCAAGCAGCCAGAAATACAAACATTATCTCCAGAAGAACTAGCAAAAATGAAAGAAAAGGGTTTGTTTGGTTTACTTGGAGAAAGATCAAAAGAAGAAACTGTAAAAATTGTAAACGAACTTGTAAGAAACATTGCTGATCCTGCTGCACGACAAGATGAGTTTGACAGGCTAATGAACAATCCTCTTGAACTTCAACACGCAATAACAAGATTGACGGTTAATCCCGATGAGATAAGAAGTATGATGGAAAAATTATCAGAACAAACTGAAGAATTAACTGAGAAACAAAAAATATTACAAGAAAGTGTGATAAAAATGGTACCTTTTGAAGAATCTATAAAAATTTACAGAAGACAAGCTAGGTTTAAAATAGAATATGATGAGTATGAAGAGTTTATGAAAAAAATATGATATCATTGATATTGACAAAATTCGAACTTGGTCAGAAGAAAACTATAACGATTTGATAGAAAAATTAGAAAGAATTAAAGAAGTTGGTGAAAATGCTGATGATAAAATTAAAGATGAAAAAGATGAAAGAGATATTTTAGTATTAGTTGATCGTATTAGAGATGGAATTATGGCTGAAATTTTACTAAAAACATCAATACAATATCGAAATAAACCAGGAGGTTATAACAAAAGTTGGAATTTTAAAAGACTACTCAAACAATATGAAAACATGCGAGATAAAAAATTACCAGAGGAAAAAAATGGAGGTGGAGTTAAAGTTTTTACATCAAACGCAGACATAGTCGATCGGCTAATGCTGTTGATATCCTCTAAAGAAGCTGGTAATGAAAGTGTAGAGATTGATAACGAAATTATTGATATACTTGATCATCTAAGATCGAGTGGATTACTAACATCACCCGAGTACGAAATTTTACACCGCGATCTTATCTAAAATATTAGTATAATGCAAACAACATTATTGCTTGATTCATCACAAATAACAGGAAACAGCGCGAATTTTACAGTAAATTACAACCCACCAATAGAACTAGATCCTGCAAAACAGTATGAGATTGGATTAATTTCTTGTACTTGTTGGAAGGCCATGCCGAATATTAAAACTGGGATTAATGATGAAATTTTAATCGTTGATGTTAAACAATCTCCAACATCACAAAAAGAGTTTATTGATATACAATACAAACTACAGATTCCACAAGGAGCTTATAACATTACTGATCTAAACAGAACAATAAAAGAGCTTCTAACAAAAGCTGGTGGGAATGCTGATAATTTCGAATTAGCGGCGAATTATAACACCTTACGAGCTAGGATAACAGTGAAAAGAAATATGAAAGTCCTCTTTGAAGAAAGAAGTTTTGGAAAGATGTTAGGTTTTACTAGAGTTTTTTACTATACCACCGGTGAAGATAAATCTTTGACATTTGATGGAGAACTACCAGTAGATATCACAGAAGTAAATACAATACTCATCAATTGCTCTATCGCATCTGGATCTTATACGTCAAAAGGCAACCGCGGGCAAACGATCTACAGTTTCTCACCAGAAGTCCCACCAGGTTCTCTCATGCAAATCAATCCGCGACAGATTATCTACTATCCAATAACACCTGAGAATCAAATTACAAGCATTACAATGCAACTCACAGACCAATCTGGACGACAAATAGACGTGAACAACGAGATAGTCACGTATTACTTACACCTACGCACTGCCTAGGAATGTGATTTTGTGTACATAATTTTATAAAATGAGACGAAGAAAAGTTTATCGAAGAAAAATTGTAGGTGGATTTTTTGGAAATATATTTACAACAATTGCCGAGAATATTCCAGGAATCGCGCGTAAAGTAGCGCCCATTGCACTTGACGCTGGTAAAGCTTTCGCTACAGGGGCGGCATCTTCAGCAGGCACTGCAGTAGGGCAAAAGATTGCTGATAAGATTAAAGGACCTTCCCCGTCAGAAATAAAACGAGTAATATCAGATATTGCGCCAACAGAAGAAAGAAAACGAGCTATGATAGCTACAACAAAAAAATTATTGTCGCCGAGTGGTGAAGAAATAGTACGTAAACTTGTAAAGAAAACAAAACCGATGACCCCTGCTGCCTTTTAATTTTGTGTAACGATTATAAAATAAATGTCAGCTAAAAACTATCTCGACTTTGCAGAAGAAATTGATACTGACGATGCTGTAACAGAATTAGAGTATGTCGAGTATCTCGATGAGAACTCGAACGAAACGAATAAAACCGGAGTTAGAACTTTTAACACAAGAGACGAGGACGTGTTTCTACTACCCCATAAAGCAATGTTAGAAGTGCGTGGCCGAATATTAACTGCAGCAGGTGGTGATATTGCAGCTAATGTAGAAATCGCTCTCGTCAATAATGGTTGGAGTTTGTTTAAGAGTGCACGATACCAACTGGTCAATCAAACCGTAGAAGATATTTCAATGCATTTACATATAGCGAGTACAATACTAAACATCGTTTCGTTTAGCGATGACTATTCCAGATCAATAGCCACAAACATGATGTGGTTCAAAGATACTGGACTAGGGACAACTGTGTCGAGCGAGTTTATTTCAAGTGGTGCAAAAGAACACTGAGCTGATGCCGCTGCAGATCTTGTAATTGTAAGAAATTTTCTTATTGATAATGCTAACAATCTTGGTATAGCCGCACCAGGTGCAGCTGCTGATGTAAACGCCACAAGAGCTTCACTTATTGCCGCTTGTAATAATCTTGGTATAACTCCACCAGGTGCAACCGCAGATGGTGTTGCGATGTTAAATTTAATAAACGGTGTTATTAGTGCACGTAACATAAGATATAACGAGGGATTTACCAAACGAAAAGCATTTGCCGCAGAATCTCGCCAAATAACGATGATGCTTCCGTTAAGTACAATCTTTGGATTTTGCCGTGATTATAATAAAGTCTTTCGAGGAATAAAACATACCCTAATTTTAGATCGAGCTGATCAAAACGATTGCATAATGCGTGTTGTTGGAGTGGCTGAGGGACAGTTTTCTATTACAAGATTAGCACTGTGGATGCCTCGGGTTGTCCCTTCATTAGCGAAAATGATGGAGCTCGAATCTTTACTAGCCACCTTTACAAAAAAGATACACTTCCAACAGAACAGGATTTATCAAACAGCCATTCCCAACGCGACTGATTACACATGGCGTGTAACGACCACGCCCAGCGAACAACTACCGCGACACTTGTTCGTCGTATTTCAACGACAAGCACGTCGTAACAATCAGGAAATGAACAACTCCGTATTCGATAACCCAGACGTTAGACGAATATTTGTGAGAGTAAATTCCAAACAGTATCCTGAACGTGCAATCGAATGTAATTTTGCCGTAGACGCCACCAGAAACATCTCTCGGCCGTACATGTATCTTATGGAAGCAATGCAAAAATATCAGAACGCGGGCAGTGGATCTCAAATATCAATAGAAGAGTTTCGATCGCTCTATCCCATCTTTTACTTTGACGTACCAAAACATTTGGAGCGTGTTGTGGGATCGACTGCAGATATTGAGGTCACGTGGACACTGGGCGCTGTGCCAGGTGAACAGTATAACGTATACGCGATATTGGTTAGTGATCGATTCAATCAAAGGAAGAATGACAGTACAAGTTTAATCTAACAACTTGGATATAACATTATGAAAACCAAATACACAACTCGAGAAATGTACCTAACATCTGGTCAAGTTGAAAAATTATCAGCAGCTGTTGCTAAACGCAGCTCTGTTTCTTTGATGATCTCTCCGGAAACTTCAAATAAAATTGCAGTAAAAGTCATGCTAACGCAACAACAAATCAATAAACTCGATCGCAACAAACCTTTTGTGCTGAAATTATCTGTTTCTCAGGTAACTGCAATGTCAAAAGAAGGTGGATTTTTTGGACCAGCGTTATCAATAATAGCTAGCAAAGTTTTACCAGTACTTGGTACACTTGGACTTGCGGCTGCGTCAGGAGCAGTCTCTGGCGCAACGAAGAAAGCAGTCGAAGGTCGTGGTATCAAACAAATCTATCGTTAATTTTATGTAACAGTATAAAATAAAATGCCAACGAAAAAGTCGCCGAAAATGCCAACGAAAAAGTCGCCGATAAAAACAAAATCATCGAAAAAAAAGACAACAACAAAACGCAAACAAACAAAACAAGGAGGAATTATTCCTTTCGCTCCACTTCTAGCGGGACTAGCGGGAAGTCTGCTGCCAAACTTACTAGGAATCGGACGCGGATTAACTCTACCAGGGACCAGACGTTATTGAGCAATTTTGACATCATTGAAAAATTGAAGGACGTTGTTGGATTTCGAGGAGTATTTTCCAAGGATGAACTCGATGACGTACCAACAGGCGGTTCTTGTGTTGTAAATATTGAAAACTTCAATGATGCCTCTGGCACCCACTGGGTTGCTGTCCACGATAACAATTATTTTGATTCGTTCGGACTTCCTCCAAGCGATCTCATAAAAAAATATATTTTTAAAAAATTTGATAAAATAAATTATTCGTTTAATCAACTACAGCCGATTGGAACATCAGCTTGTGGTTATTATTGTATCATGTTTGTCAGACAAATGCACCAGAGTAAAAGCTCTGGGAGTAAAAACTTTTTAAAGTTTATTTTACAATTTGATGAGCTTCCTTCTCATGCGAATGATAATATTGCAATCAATTTTATCTAAACTCCTTGATATAATAATGTCAACATACTGTCTCAAATGCAAAACTAAAACAGAGAACAAGGATGAGATGACGGAAAAAACGAAAAATAATAGAACGATGTTAAAAAGTATTTGTGCAATCTGTGGTAGAAAGAAAAGTATGTTTTTGAAAAAACAAGTAGGATCTAGCGTTGATAGAGTTATCTTGATCGACGATTAATCTTATGAAACAAAATAAAATAAAATGAAATGCAATTGTGATTGTGACAAAGATCTTTGCATAGAACAAGATAAAATCATTACGTACTGTCAACGTTGTAACAACAGAGAAATAATAGGGTTAGGTATAGATATACATAAACTAATTGGTAAATTACCAAAACCAAAAGGCGGTTGGACATTGCCAGGCCATCGGTATACTGGTCCTTACAATCCGCTAGATCAACAACTAGATGAAAACGACAATCCATTGTCAGGCCAAGAGCCTTATAATCAAGTGGATGCAATAGCAATGCGTCATGATATCTGTTATCGTGATCATGAAAACTCGAAAGCAGATTGTGATAAAGTAATGTTAGACGAATTACATGATATGGAGCCAACAAATCTACGAGAACGTTTTGATAGAAGATTTGTTCAAGGAATGATAGGAGCAAAATATAACTGACTCGGAGTCTCGACAATCGCCTCGCGATCGGGAAAAGAATTATACGATGATCTTGCAGTCGAACTACACAGACCTAAAAAAAAATAGGTTCCGAGACGTAAAGTTGTTGCAAACGCTGTAGATGATATCTGGGCAATAGATTTGGTAGATGTATCCAATCTGGCTCAGTTTAACGATAATAAGAAATATTTGTTTAATGTCACAGATGTTTTCAGCAAATACGCTTTTAGTGTGCCAGTTTCAGATAAAACAGGAACGTCAATCACTGATGCGTTAAAACAAATAATAACGAGTACCGAAAGAAAACCAAACAAAATCTGGACTGATCATGGAGCCGAGTTTTTTAACAAAAAGTTTGAGCAATTTTTAGAACAAAATAATATTAAAAAATACGTTACAGGAAATGAAGGGAAAAGCGTTATCGTTGAAAGATTTAATCGCACGTTAAACGAAAAATTACACAAACATATGAGAGCTAAAAACACCAACAGGTACATCGATGACCTTTCTCAAATCGTAGGTGAATATAATAACACGAAACATCGAACCATCAAAATGTCACCCAATGACGCTATCAAAAATCCAATATTAGCAAACGAAAACATGTTCCGTAGACATAAATTTAAGGTCGGTGATAAAGTTAGAATCTCTTTGACTAAAAAGATATTTGAAAAAGGATTTACTCCAAATTGGAGCGAAGAAGTATTTGTTGTTGATAAAGTACTCTTAACAGTACCTGTAACGTACGCGTTAAAAGATCTGGCAGGGGAACCGATCGTAGGTAGCTTTTACGAACAAGAACTACAAAAAACTGAACAAGATGTTTTCGTTATCGAAAAAGTGATTAGGAAAAAAGGAGATAAAAGTTTAGTCAAATGGCGTGAATATAGCGATAAATTTAACAGCTGGATTCCGACCCGGTCGATTTTATCGACTGCGAAATAATGCTATTATAAATTTCCTCATACTTTCGTTTGACAGATTTGCATTTTACTGGTTTACATAATGATATTAGATATTGTCTGCGATCGTCAGAGATCGTCATAAGATTAAAAATCTTGACAAATATGAAATCGAATTTGATATTTTTCTGTCGGTCTGGAATTTTAATGTTTAAGAAAGGTCTGATTAACTGTAAAAATACCTGCTGTTCGGTAACGGTAAAATTAAATTTTATAATTTTTTTAGCAATGTGATACTTGACATTATATTTTCCAGTGGTTGGTCTGCTATAATTATATCTGTTAACGACGGTGACTATTTCACCATCATCACACTCGTTGTTATATAAAATATCATCTTCGTTATAACCAACAGATTTGTCTATCATATCATTAAAGATTGTGGAGACTTTATCGCTGATATCACTAGTATCTTCTTCGTATAGTTGAACGAGTCGTTTCATCATATCCATATTATAATATACTTTTTATCTAATTTGTTGTTATAAGATGACTGACAAGGTAAAATATCACCAAAAAGTTAATATAATAAACTACCACGAACTGACCGAAGCGGTAAGAAAATGCCTGTCAGGTTATAGTTCATATTCCGTTGACGTTATTGTAATGCAAGGTGATTCTCATAAAATATTACTAACAGAAGCAGAAAAAAATAAAATTAATGAAAGTGCAGTAACGACGCTAAAATTTGATTGCGATGATATTATAGCATTTGCTCATCATTGTTTGACTAAAACCGAATTACAAAATATTATTAATCATCATATCTAAAAATAATACTAGCATCATATTTGTTTGAAAAAGCTGATTTTGTTGCTCCATCAGCTACAAATTTTACTGCTCTGGGATTTATATTATAATATTTCGTAGCAGCTGTAATTGATTTGAATTTGATCTCCTCATCCGTTTCAAGGTTTAACGAAATAACAGGTTTTATTGGGCATCTAAAATTAATACCACCACCTCGTCCTTTTCTCACATTTTCCTGTTGGGTCACTAGCTCCAGATTTTCCACTCGATTGTCTGTTTTTACGTTATTGATATGATTAATAACCCGACCATTGGGTATAGATCCGTTGAACACCTCGTAAACAAACCTATGACCAGTATAACAAACTCGATCTGTCGATGTTCCTCTAACAGTTACTATAAGATATCCCATATTGTTCATAGAACTAAGAACTTTTTTAGTTTTTCTGTTTCTAATAATACCGCGATCGTTAGCCTCGTATAAATCAAAGACCGGATGCGGCTGAAACTCGTCTTGTAAGGATAAATTTTCAATATTATCATCAGTGACTTTACCGTTATAATGATATACTCGTTTCCCCTCTGGAATGTCATCGCAAAATAACGTGTAAATAAAATCTTTTCTAAACATCGTAATTCTTACAGTATTATCTCCCTTTACACTAATCATATAACCCGCTGGCGTTGCTTTACCAACAGATATTCCAGTAATGATATTAATAACCGAACCAAGTGCATTTCCAGCGTACAGGTTGTACTTCGGATAAACATGATATACCTCTTGCTCACGTGCGCTTGTCAGATTTACTGTCATTATATTATAGGTGATATTTTTTATCTCTAATTGTTGTTTAGCGCATGCGCAGTGTGAGGTAAATTATCAATTAGAGATTATATTATAATATAATAATGTTGAAATTGCGTGATATAGCCAAGAGAAGTCTTATGGGAGAACCTGATAAAATAGCGACTGCTTTTACAGGTTTTGATAATAGTTATCAGTTTGATAATCAAAATGTTTTAGTAAATTTTTCTGAAACAAATCTCTTTCATCTGCTACAGACGACTGTAAAACGTGAGCTTGAAAAACACAAGGGTCTAAGATTGTTAGTGCAATATCACGTTATATTTTCAAAACTACTTGTGACGGAAGAATCTACTAACAAGGAAATTGCAGACCCTTACATCAACGCAAAATCTAGACGTGTTTTACTTGGTAGTGATCTTTTGTCACTATCTAATGAAATACACCAAGAAATTTGGAAAAAAATAGAAGAATTTACCGAATTAGGTTCGGGTTGGAAGTTTGAAATGATCAAGGAAATTTTGTTTCACACGATGAAATATGACGCATTACGCGGTAGTTCGTATATCGACCTGCCACCAAAAATAAAAAATAAACAGTGCTGTATAAACATAAAAAACGTTGATAGCAAATGTTTCCAATGGGCTGTTCTTTCCGCGCTATTTCCAGCAGAAAAAAATGCTGATCGTGTTGAGAAATATATCAGTCACGTGTCAAGATCAAATTGTGCTGGTATTGACTTTCCAGTGGCAGAAAATCAAATACCAAAGTTTGAAAAGCAAAATAATGTTTCGATTAACGTTTTCGGATTAGATGAAAAAGAAAATGTCTATCCGAGGTATATTTCAGAAAAAGCTTCACAATCGACTATCAATTTACTGTTTTATAAAAATCATTACGTTTGGATCAAAAACTTTAACAGACTAGTTGGAAGACAGTATAATAAAAATAACAACAAAAAGTTCTTTTGTTATCGCTGCTTGCACGGTTGTAGAGACAATGAAACATTACAAAAGCATTTGCAGTACTGTAGTGACGTACAAAGAATAACAATGCCATCTAAAAAAGATAGCGTGTTACAGTTTGTCCATCATAATCATAAACTAAAAATTCCTTTCGTCATATACGTCGATTTCGAATGCTTACTTCAACCTGTACTTGGCGTAGAAAATGATCCTAACCAATCGAGTACAAGAAAAATTCAAAATCATGTTCCATGTGGAGTAGCGTACAAGGTAGTTTGTTGCGCTGATTCGAGGTTATCTAAACCAATCCAACTCTATCGTGGTAAAAATCCAGCTGTCTGGCTTCTCAAGCAATTGATTAACGAAGTTGATCATATAACTTATCGTTTGAAAAGAGTAACTCCAATGTTAAAATTAACACCTCAACAAGAATCTGATCACGAGCAAGCGAAAATTTGTTATATTTGTGAAAAAGCTTTTGATGATAACAAAAAAGTACGTGACCATTGCCATTTGACCGGACAGTATCGTGGAGCAGCTCATGATCAGTGTAATTTAAAATTTCATGCTCCAGATTTTATTCCAGTTATTCTTCACAATTTTCGAGGATATGATAGCCATATTATAGTAGAAGCTTTTGGTGATCCTGATATAAAATCTCGTCTAAAACTCGATAGCGTCATCAAATGCATCCCAAATAATTTTGAAAAGTACATGTCTGTTACGCTAGGTAAATTGCGTTTTATTGACAGCCTGCAGTTTATGGCAGCATCGTTAGATGAGCTAGTAAAAGGTTGTAGTAAATTTAATAACCTAAGAGACTGTTTTGGAGATAAATTTAATCTACTAGCTAAAAAAGGAGTTTTTCCATACGAATATCTCGACGATTGGAGTAAATTTGATGAAACATCTTTACCTGGCAAAGATAAATTTTACTCGCAACTTAAAAATGAAAATATAACTGATGACGAGTACAAGTATGCACAAGATATCTGGAAAGAGTTTGGTTGTGAGACTTTTGGTGATTATCACGATTTGTATTTGAAAACTGACGTGTTATTATTAGCAGATGTTTTTGAAAGTTTTCGAGAAGTGAGTTATAATAATTACGGACTAGATCCTTGCTGGTATTATTCTGCCCCCGGACTGTCATGGGATGCTCTGTTAAAGTTTAGTAAGGTAAGGTTGGAATTACTGACTAACGTTGATATGTTCAATTTTATTGAAAAAGGTATCCGAGGCGGTATTAGCGTGATAACGAAGAAATATGCTGAAGCAAACAACAAATATTTGAAAGAGTATAATCCTGACCTTCCTTCGAAGTATATAGTTTATCTAGATTGCAATAACTTGTACGGGTATTCGATGGCAGAACCAATGCCGTTTGGTGGATTTCATTGGATCACGGCTGATCAATTTCTATCAGAGACAGAAAAAAAGATACCCGACAATGTTTCGTATTTCGTTGAAGTTGATCTCGATTATCCAACTACGCTACACAAATTGCATAACGATTACCCTTTCTGCGCGGAATCGATGGTTATAGAATATAGTTTGTTATCAGAAGAACAGCAAGCGTCAGCATTACCAAGACAACATTCTATGGTAAAGAAACTAGTACCAAATTTGCTTCATAAACGTAATTATGTTTTGCATTACAAAGTTTTAAAACAAGCAGTCGATGCTGGTCTTGTGTTGAGAAAAGTTCATCGCGTACTAAAATTTAATCAGTCACCGTGGATGAGAGGTTATATTAACTCAAACACTACAAGAAGAGCTGCGGCAAAAACTGATTTTGAGAAAAACTTTTTCAAACTGATGAACAATTCTGTTTTTGGTAAGACGATGGAGAATATTAGGAAACGCGTAAATATCGAACTAGTCAATGATGTCAATCGCAGAAACAAACTTGTGTCAGACGATGATTTTGTGAGCATGAAAATATTTAATGAGAATCTTGTTGCGATACAAAGAAGAAAAACAAATCTAAAACTAAACAAGCCGATCTACGTTGGAGCTTCAGTGTTAGATTTATCAAAGTGGCTGATGTACGATTTTCATTATAATTTTGTTAAAAATCAATGGCCGGCTAGTAGATTATTATTTACTGATACTGATTCGCTCGTATATGAAATCGAATGTGAGGACGTCTATCAGGATATGCATGATAATAGATATCTGTTTGATCTTTCTGATTACCCACGTGACAGTAAATTTCATGACGACACAAATAAAAAGGTTATTGGTAAGTTTAAAGATGAAATGAACTCGAGCGCTATCAAATACTTTATCGGATTACGTAGTAAAATGTATGCCGTATTGTTAGACAATAATAAAATAACAAAAAAAGCAAAAGGTCTGCCTCGTGATTTTGTTAAAAAGTTTATAAAATTTGATGACTACAAGTACACGCTTGATGGTGGTGTTAGTTTTATAAGAGCTATGTCAATTCGGACAAATCATCATAAGCTCGAAACAGATGTCCTTATCAAACGCGGTTTGAGCAATTTTGATGATAAACGTTATTGCGAAAATGGGGTAGATACACTTGCAATTGGGTATTGTCATGATGATAGAGATATACTTGACATTATCTTTGCAAACTAAAATTTTATCTAAACTTTAAAAATAATGTTTGAAAATTTGACAGTAACAAATAGCTACAGTAGCAAAATCAAATATCTAATGATGGACGACAAACCATTGACAGTTGAAATTAATAATGAAACATCAGGCATATGCTTTAGTGGTACCCGTGACAAGTTAAAACTTTCGCTCATCAGATCTGATAACAGCGAGTATTTTAATTATCTCGAACAATTGTATCAAAAGTTGCTAGCGGAATTTAAAAACTTTCACTGTCCGATTAGTCAGCAAAAATACACCAAACTTACAATTGATCTTGATCGGTCAAAGGTGTATTTTATCGACAAAAAATACCCTCTTAACAAATCACAAATAAAAGATTTGTTTGAGTCCCGTCGTTATGTCAGCGGTAAAGTAAAGTTTAGCCTCTATTACCATGATAATGAAATATTTTTGATATCTACAGTTGAGACATTAACAGTTGGTAATGAGGTATAATACCACTTACCTTATTGGAATTCTAATGCTTAATTTAGTCCACAATCGCCACGCTCTGCTAAATCGTAATGATTTGGAAAATTGAGTCTGACATATCATTTTGCTTATTCTGGAAGATCACGTAATTAAATTTTACCTGTTACCTAGGTATTTTGCAACAGGTGTTCTATTGTATTTGTTTGGAGGTCTAGAGGGGTGGGGAGAGGGGTTCTTGAGCTCGGATTCTTAGCGCAATTATTGATTGCAACAGGTGTTCTATTACGTTACCTAGGTATTTTGTATTTGTTTGGAGGTCTGGAGGGGTGGGGAGAGGGGTTGTTGAGCTCGGATTCTTACTTTCTCCTACTACTTTCTATTTACAGAGACACAAATTTTATTTCCATTGTCATTTAAAAGATTGTTATTTATTTTTATTATTAGTGTAAAAGAGGATGTAAAGAAGGTTGCTGAAATAGTGTGCAGGGAAGTTGGAGATGTAACTGTGCTTATAAACAATGCTGGAGTAGTCTGTGGCAAAAATCTTTTGGATATTCCTGACGAGTTAATTGAAAGAACATTCCGTGTAAACCTTTTGGCTTTATTTTGGGTAAGTAGGTTATGATTCAATATTTATTTTTTGTATTGCAGAAGGATATTTTCTTTATACATGCAATACCTAATTTGATTTTTATTGATGATGGTTATTTGCCTTGTACAGGCAATACCTATATCCTTTTGTATTGATGAAGGTTATTTTCTTGTACATGTCTTTATTTTAGACATGTTTTAAGAACTATTGGATTAATGTTTTGGGTCAGGTACTTTGATGAGTTTAAAATATAAGGAATGGATGCTAACAAAATTATAGAAAACATTATGACAAAAAGTTTTAATGGAACCCTCTTAGTAAAAGTTTGCTAGAAAATTCAGGCCTCATAAAAATTCTTGCATGGTATACAGCTGGTCCTACTTAAATCAATCAAAATTGCTGTGGGATTTTTTAAAGTTGGATTGAGATGAAATTAAAGTACTTTTCCAGAAATGCAGTTTTCTGCTCTTTTGCAAATTTTCATTCAATTCAGATGCAGTTGACAAGTACTTTTGAACATAATAACCCTCCCTACTAAATGACTTTTAACTTGCCTGTAGGAGACCACAGGGCACAACCAAACATTTACTAATGTAGCTTCAAGATGTACAGCGTATTTTCCTGTTTTAATTACTATGCCCACAGGATGTACCACCCACATTTATCATTTATTAACCATGGTAATCACTTCTTTATGTAATTACTGCCCGTTTTGAATGAGCTATATAACAGATGGGTAGATCTAGCAATTTAATTGGTTTAGTTTTATATGATGCTGCAAGGAAAAAAAGGAAAACTATTTAATTAATTAATTAATAATTACCTTAGAAAAACACTATTTAAGAGAGATTAGGATTGTTGCTAATTGGAAGATTAACTAAACAGGTCTACTTCTAAGTTGTTACTATAAGTGCTTACAATTCTGATCTGACTGCAGACAATGTACATCCTGATCTGCCGTCACATAATGCACTGGTAGATCAGTGCCTGTCTTTTTTCTCATACTAATTATTTCTAGCAGACTATATAGACAAGCTCTGTTGGACAATTATTGCTTTTTGTATCCAATGGATATTTGAAAGGTCAATGTACTGCTATTTTGTCCATTGGCTCCTTCAAAGTCATTGTAACTGGGTTATTTTTATGCAATGGATACAGGAAAGGTCAGTGTAACTGTGCTATTCTTATGCAAGGGATACTTGAAAGGTCAGTATAACTGTGCTAATTTTATCCAGGGGATAGTAGAAAGGTAACTCCTATTTTTAACCAGTGTATATATAGACCATTTCAGTTATTATCTCTCCTTGGAAACACCAGATGGCATCTCAGTGCAACTCATTTCCAGATAGTTTAATGAATAATGATGGCAGATGTAGATCAAGAAAATGAGACAGACCTCTAACATTCCGCAAGCAAGATCAATATATCACTATCTTAAAAAGAAATTCTATCAATATTTGATCAATTGTTTTTTCATCCTTTATTTTTTCAGTAACCTCCGCTGTTGCCATCTTTCAAATAAATTTTCTCTGCCCATTTCAAAACTTCATTATGTTTCCCTTACTACCCCCATGCTCTAGTTTATATTATTTAATTGTGCAAAAGTGTATCACTGCTTAAAATGATTTTTTTACTGCAAATTATCTCGATTTCAAGAATAAAGAAAATATGTTTATTACAACTGATTAAAGCTGTAATAAACATATTTTTGTTATTCTTCAAATTAAGTTAAATATACTGTCCATATGTGTATTATACCAGATTATATATTTATATATATATATATATATATATATATATATATATATATATATATATATATATATATAATTTGAGATACATTTGTAAATGTAGGAACATTTCATTTGCTCTCCTATTTTAAACATTTATTGGATATTTTAGGCTGCATAACTTAAACAAATCTAATAAATATATGTGTGTGTGTGTGTGTGTATATATATATATATATATATATATATATATATATATATATATATATATATATATATATATGTATATATATATATTGTTACATATACCGTAGAGAAATGTCAGGTGTTAACTGGCCGAAACTGAGATGCGATTTTCTTTGTAGATAAAATTACTCAGCATTTACAGTGATTATTCATGGGATTTAAGATAATTGGTGATAATTTTATTTAAATCTTTACATTCGGCATTAAAGGATGCAACTTTCAAAACTCAGCATTATTATTTATAGTAAGATACATCCTGTGTTCAGGGGGAACACTGTATTCCAGTGTAATGGATTGTCTTCAAGAAATGTATCAACAGAAAAGGCGTAAAAAAGATTTTCTTCATACAAATGACCTTTAAATGAAAGACATGATAAGCTAGCAATTTCAGAACAGTACCCCAAAAAAGACCATAAAAGACAAAACTGAAAAGTTAATTAAATGTTTTCAATAACAACTTTTTTTTCAGACAACAAGGTGCTTTCTCCCATCAATGATCGAGAAAAATCATGGACATATTGTAAATATTGGCAGCTCAGCTGGTTTGACAGGAATGAATAAACTGACAGACTACTGTGCATCAAAGTTTGGAGTCACAGGCTTCACTGAAGTTTTGAATTATGAGCTGGTATTTGGAGGCCATGATGGTGTTCACACAACTCTAGCATGCCCAGCACATGTAAATACAGGGATGTTTGAAGGATGCAAATTAAGGTATGTGCAACCTCCATATATGCTTGCTTACAAGTCCATTACAAGAGCAGACTTCACAGACTCAGCTCTGCCACCATGTAATGTACTGGAAGATCTGGGTCTATGCAGCAATGTTCCCTCTAAGGTGCTTGGCCACACAGTTCGCAGTTCCTTAGAAATGCCTCACAGCAGTTCTAAAATTCCATGCACACGTTTTGGTAGCAAATAAATATGCCACACTGCAGTCTCAAAATTCTGTGCACATGTAAAAATATTAGCAGGAACATTGCTGTGCAGTTTGTTAGCAGTGGTCAGTAGAATATACAACCCAGATGCTGAGCTGCTTTAGAGTTATGTGATGGCAGATTAGAGTCTATGTTTGCAGTATGACTCAACTTATAAATGGGCATATACAGTAAGGATTCATACTGATTGTTAAATTTTATGTTTGATTTACATCAGTTGAGCAACTCCTGCAATACACAGTATGGGCCCAATATCACTCAAGCTGTTGGAGAGTGAACGTTGAGTGTAGTTTGAGGAACACTGCATGCAGATTCCACTTTCTCAAATAGTATCTTTCTTATCTAGTGTGACTAAATTAAATCAACTTCATATTGAGGGATTTGATCTGACAATTTTGTGGACTAGCTTATTATGTATGTATCCTGAAAGGACTTCCTGCAGGTGCTAAAAAACATGGGTTACATATGTTATCCTATAGGACATTGTAGTTAAAAATATTACTGATGCAAAGTATGGAAATTTCATTGTGTGGTGGTCTGAAATTCGGTAGACACTACATAGACTGGTGTAAGAATCGGTCATTACACTTTGCTTGTACTATATATGTACCAGATAGGCATTAGTTGTCAAAGTGGAGGAAATCTGTGCCATTTCAGGAAGCCACTGGTGTTGAATAGGCAACAACGGTGGTACCAAAATGTGCCATTCAAGCTCCACAAAAATCAATTCTATTGATTTAGTCTAAGCTATTATACATGTATATGTGCAACATTACATCACATGGATTACATTACAGAAATGGATTGACCATCCTCTTGTAGCATTATTTGAACAATGTTACCATTATAAGGCAAACTTTTCTTTAGTTCCCACAATACAACTAGCCTTCTCTTTGATGCTCCATTCTTTGATGTGCAGCTAGTTAGTTTTAATTCTGTATCTGAGTTTATAAAGCAATTAGAGGTTTAAGACTCCCTCAATAACTCGCACCCTAAAAACTCATGAACCTACTTATGACATGGGGTCAGGCATGGATCCCATTTTTTATATCAGAAAATACAAAAAAATGATCCCTATTGATTGAATTTGAAGAAAAATGCAATCAAACTTATTAATGGAAACTTTGATGTATTGCACGTTTTATTGTTTAAAGCGGTAGATATGACCTTAAATTTAAAATAACATTATGAAGTATCAAATTTAAAAATAAGTCATTTTTTTTTACATTTAACGCTGAGTGGAGGTAGTACTTTAATAAATAAATACAAATTAAAAATCTTTTTATCTGTTGAAATTTATGTTCTAGTTTTATCTTTTAGTTCCTTGTGTAATCATCATAAATGCAATGTTGCCTGATGTAATTAAATGAAAAAGTTGTCAATCTACTGCAAGCATTTCTCTGAGAACCTAATTAGGTGTCTACAGTGTTTTGATAACTGACTTAAAGAAATATTTGTTGCAGTTTTGCAATGAATTAATAGCTGGCCTTCTATGTTAATTATGTCTTTTGAATCAAATAAAAGAGCTGGAATAAAAGAAAAAGCCAAAACACCTGAAAAATCCTACAAATTTAAAGTCTAACAGCCCCAGTCATATGTCAGGTGAACTTCATTTGATCAACCAAACACTGTTATAAACGTTATTGTTTATATAACATAAGCTACATTAAATTAACCAACTCATTGGTAACTGTGATCAAAGATACAAAGGCAACAAAGTAAAATGAATCCTTCATAAAATAAAGAGCTTGGTTTCACAGATATGGACTTGAATAGGCACTCAGAGATATCCTCAAGGATTATAAGCAGTTTCATTATTACTTCCAATGAAATCATGACACCAATACTGTACTAATTGAACAATGCAAAACATTGTCTCACAAAATAAATTTTGCTTGTTTTTGAAAAAAAAAGAAATCTTGACAATTATTGACAATTAATATAGTTCTCCACTAATTTGATTCCTGATTGGGCAGGATACTATGAAACAACAATTTCAGAACCAGACTCATCCAGAAAACAAAAAGCAGTGATGTAATACACATATATTTTTGTGTACATGTGATGATTGTTGAAATCAGTTGGGACAATCCTTTACATGTATGGCGGCACTCACCAGTTATGTACTTTTGAGAGGGTGATGTATGTAAGGTGAAGTTGTTTGCATTTTAAACATGCACAGTGGAGAGATTTTTGGCATACCTCTATGCTACTTTCATGTAATGTGGCTGACATTTCTTTGGATTTTGTGCTTTTGGAAATTGTAAATGATCTTAGCACATTGCTAACTAAAATGACTGCTCTCTTGTGCTCCACAATTCAACCTGCATTTGTCTCAAGAACACTATCTTTTGCAGCTATTAAAATAGGGCAAATGAATTTTGCCAAACTAGACAACACCAGCTTCTAAAAGAGCAATGAATGACTTACCAAATACATAAAATATATAAAAGTTATTGGTTCTTTTTTTTTATAATTTACCTCTGAAGTTCAGGAAGTGAAAATAAGTAAGTAGAGCTAGCACTTTTTTGAAAGGTGCACATCTGGAGTATGGCCAAGCTGTATACTCTATAACCCATATTACACCCATCAATCATACAACAAAATAAAGGGAACTAAAGTTTCTTTGAACAATACCTAAGATATACAAAGTCTTTTTTAAATAGCCAGTATAACTAGTGAGGAAACCATGGGAAATTCTTTTTCTTTAAAATTCTAACCCTATGCTAGATATGAAAATGTAGAGTGCCACCTTAGAAACTTTGAAAATAAATGTTATTTAAACAGAATAATGAAATACTAAAATTAAAATTAAAAATTAAAAATTATCAACATGATAATAAGTCATTTACAGGCCCAGTTCCCTAACTCGGACACACGCCCCTCACTGTGTTCTGTGTCTAAGCAAGTTGTTTCAACTTCTGGATGTCCCTCTGTAATTTGTGCCCTTGTTATAGTGTTGTGATTATGAACCCTGCCATGTTACGCGTTATCAAAGGAGAGGTGTACATATATCAGAGTGCAAATGAATTACTTGACTATGATGGGCTTTTCCTCCAGGTCAGATTTTGTAATAAATTTCTTCTAACATTGTTGAACCTCTTTGGTGGCCAAGTGGTTAGAGAATCTGCCTCGGATGAGGAAGGTCGTGGGTTCGATCCCGGTCAAAAGACTTACAAAATTGGTACTAACAGCTGTCTCACTTGGCACTCAGCATAACGAAGTTACTGTTAGGACTGGTCAGCCTGGTGTCAGGATGATGTGACTGGGTAGGACATCCTGCTACATGTCTGTGGCATAATACCTCGGTGCTAGACATCACTATAATCTGCCACACTGCAGACATTGTAATGGTATGACTGAAAAATTGTTAAAGCTACGTTAAAAATCCTAGTCACATCACATCACAATATTTGATTTACTTTTCTTTAAAGTTCCTTTATTGGGTACTGTTTATGTTGTAATAGTCATAGGCCTATTGGTTAGAGCATCCACCTTGGATGCGGGAGGTTGCAGGTTCAAATCCTGGCCAAGTGAAACCAAAGACTTATGAAAATGGTACTAGCATTTTTCCTTGCTTGGTGCTTAACATTATGAGCTTAGCATTGGCCTAGTGTCAGTATAATGTGACTTTGTAGGACATGATACAAAATGTCTGCAGCATGATGCCACAGTGCTTGACATCCCTATAAAATGCCACACTGCAGACATCATAGTGATATGACTGAAAAATTGTTAAAGCTATGTTCCAAATCTTAACCACACACACAGACCTGTTATAAGAACTGAATATCAGATGGATCATTTTTAGTATTATCCCCATTACATCAAAGGTCACTTTGATCTTATTTGCTAATACTTTGTTTACATTAAGTATTTGTATTGGATGATTACTTATATTTTCCTTCCATGCTTTATACAAGCTAAACTTTCACAGGAAACCCCATCTGACCAATGCAATTAGAAACTAGGAATAAATTATTATTCAGTAATAAACTTTCTCTGTCAGGACTATACTTGTATAATGTTTTAGGTTAGGGCACAGCAGGGGAGCTGTATATTGTACACTATAGCAATTAGATAAAGATGGTGCATGCTGTAGTCATTGATAAAGGTAATCACTTATTCATGAATATGCTTCTAACATAGGCTGAGGCTAAAAGGTTGCTCAAAACCTGTGAGTCTGTTATGGATCACTGCCATCTCATAACTGTCTGCCTGAGTTGAGTCAGACTGCTAACATGGATAAGTGAGAAAGCCTGCTAGTAGCTTCTTGTGGGTCAGTGGTTGTTCCCAGGGTTTTCCAGGGTTCTTCCTCCACCATTAATACTGGCCACCATGTATAGCCTATCTTGTGCTGCAAATGGCATTAAATCCTACAACAACAGCAAAACCTGTGACTGTCACCCAGTAAAATAAGGCTTCTAGGCATCAGCAGTCATGAATGCTTCTGAAGAAAAATTTTAAAGTCTTTATTTCTCAAAAGTAATCACACAGGGTATTTTTAGCTCAATATTGTACCTCATCTTTGGTACAGTAAAATGTGTCTTGAAATTCCACTGCTGTGTGAGGCCACCTGTCTTGAGAGACCATATTTTGTATGCACAAATTTATTGATCACAAAGCACAGTGATCTGTTATGAGTGACCACCTGCAAACCAATATTATTAAGGAAAATTACAAATTTTGCTGCTTGAACCAATGATTAATATTAATTAATAGATAATAAAAAGTACCAATAACAGACAGATTTGTAGGGAAAATGCCCCTCTAAATAAAAATGAGTATTGACCAGAAAGTATGTTGTATGTAAACCCTGGGAGAGAGCAATCAATGTACAGTTGAATGTATACTGAAATAAAATCTTTGCTCTTTCCCCTTTCTTTCTGTGGCCATTTAGTAGGGGTGTATATGATGGTCAATCTATTTTGATTCTAGTCACATGGGGGATTGGTCATTGTGGTGGTATTGTTAATGGACTTTTGCCTGCAGGTTTCACCACCTCCTTAAACAAAACTTGACAGGTGACAGATTGCCTAGAGGACTGTTGATTTAGATTGTTAGGGTCCTTTGTTGTATAAATGAGGTTGGCTCTGGTTATGTAGAGGGATAAGTTTGATGGTTTCCTAAGACTTATAATATATTATTAACACAAGTGACCAAGTGGTCTAAAACAGTGGTCCCCAACCTTTTTATGACAGTGACCACTGACACCACTGACCTTTGATAATTTTACCATGGTTCAATGAGGGGGGATGTTGATTGTTTATATTTTAGATTGTTTTGATTTAATAATTTTAATTTAATTGTATTTAATATTGCCATCAAAATAAAATAGTTGCACCAAAAAATGAATATAAAGTGATTTAATGTTTTAACTCACTAGAACACTAACATGAATTTGTTTATTTGCAACGGGACTGTTCCATCTGGGAGTAATAGGAGACAATGACACCTGAAGCATGTTGCTTATGTCCAGTTTATTCCTTTGTTTTGGTTGCTGTCACTGCAGAAAACCCCACTTCACATAGATAGGGTGTCCGAAATTGCAATAGGGATTTAAGTGCTTGTGGTGGCAATCTCAGGGTTTTCCACCATGACTTTAATCCAAAACACCAGCAGAGTTGTTTTCATGAAAGTAGTTTTAAGGTCACCATCATTTGCAATCTCTAGCAGTTTATCATCTTGCACAGACATGCTAGATTTGCCTGTTTTGTTGACAAATGGGTTGCGGATCCATTTCTTACCAGTTTGTTGGTCTTTTGTGGTTGGAAAGTAGCACTGAAACTTTTTAAAAGCAAAGACAGGTGATCGTGCACCAACTGAGCTCAGGCTCAGTCTGCCTAAAATACCAGATAATGTCTGAAACATGTCCAAAATGCATCTGTTCACATCTCCAGTTTGGCTTTAAATGCAGATACTTTGCCAACTGAAAAACAGTTGTCATTCTCTCCAGAATGGACAGATTGAGTTCATTGAGCAGGCTGAATATGCCACACAGGTAAGCCAGTTGTTCGACACATAACTTATCACTTAAATGTGATGCCATTGGTGATTTCTTTTCTGAGAGAAATCTTTGAAATTGCTCTCGTAATTCAAATGCTCTGGTTAAGGATTTTTCTCTGGATAATCATCTTATTTCTGTGTAAAAGAGAAGGCATCTGTACTCTGCGTCCATCTCCTCACATAGCTGCTGAAACAGGCGCGAGTTAAGGGCGTGTGCTTTGATGTGGTTAATAACTTTAATGACATCAATCAATACGATGTTAAATTTCGAAGACATTTTTGCCTTGCCAGCATTTCCCTGTGAATGATACAATGCACAGATTCACTCTCAGGTGCAACTTCCTTAATCTGAGTAGTTAAACCAGACAGTCGTCCGGTCATGGCAGCAGCTCTGTCTGCAGATGCCGAAACAAAAGGACCATTTTAGTTGTCCTGATAATATAACTATCCAGTTGCTTGAACAGTTCTGCTCCTGTGGTGTTGGTTGGCAAAGATAGTGCACATAACAAATCCTGATGCACATCCTTCTGATATAGATACCTCACATATACAAGTAGTATTGCATTGTTGTTGATAACTGTAGATTCGTCAACCTGGAGTACGTATTAATGTATTAATCCTATCCAATAATTTAGCTATTTCTTCAGTGCGCCTAGTCACATTGCTAGCCGACAAAGGCACATGTGCTATCTTTTCCTAAGCAGCCTCTTCTAAAAGTTCACGTCTAATGTCTTTAGTGGAGGGCAAGATCAGTTCTTCACCAATAGTGAATGGCTTTGTAGCCTTAGCAATATGGTTAGCCATCAAATATGATTCTCTCAGTGCATTCTCCTTTATTGATGTGGTTGCCTTCATAAATTTCTTCTATCCTTCATGTTCCCAATTTTCTTTTCTTTCAAAATACTCCAAGAGCTTGTCTTTTAATCTAGGGAGCTAGGCGTTTAAGTGGTGAAGCAGTTTTGAAGGTTTCATAGCTTCATTAGAGATCTGGTCGCCTTAAAATATGCAGAGCATGGTTGGTGTGTGGGAATCACCTGTCCCAATAAATCCATATTTCAAGTAGGACTCATGCTATTGTCTGCTAAAAGCATTATGTTTCTTTGATGTTGAAGTCTCTTCTTTTGTCTCTTCACTGGGCTTTTTCTTTTTCCCAAGGAAACTTTCTAACAACGTCTGTTCCATACTCATTTTTGCAAATTTATGGGTTAAATTTGAGCAAAAACAATATACACATACACCCAGCACTGTTAAACAAATACAGGTGAAGAGAGAGAAGAGCAATTTACACCTTCTCTCCACCAAAGCTACAACATCACTTCCCGTCAGCTCCAGACCTGACCTAAATCCTCTCCAATATCATATTTTGCACATGTACCGTATTGGTACAGCTTTTTGTAACATCTCTCAGCTCCCAGTTCACCTCTCATCCTTGAAAAGTTGCGCACACCCCAGAGAAATACACCACAGTAAATAAAATGAAATAATTTAATATTCCTGGGCGGACCGGTACCATTTGATCTGTGGACTGGGGTTGGGAACCACTGGTCTAAAACACTCACCATTATAGATCACTGCCATTTCACCTCTGTATGGGTTTGAGTCTGGCTAATGTGGTTATGCCAGAAAACTTGCCAGTAGCTTATGGTGGGTCCATAATTCTTTCTAGGGTTTTCCCCATGTTCTTTCTCCACCATTTATTCTGGCTGCCATGTATAACCTATCTTGTGCTGATGAATGACATTAGAAAACCATGCAACAACAACCAACTAAAATGTGTACATTACACTTACCCCTAAAACATTTCAAATGTATGTATTGATATATGCTAAACAAATTTGTATTTTCTGTAGAAAGTAAATTTATAGAGTTAGATTCAGGCTGTTGATCTGCATATATTTTAGGCTTGTAACAAGCTGTTTTTGCCTGAATGGTCACAGATTTATCATGTTTATTTAGCTTCGATCTGCCCAGGCTGTCAGCAACAAAAAAACTTGGAGGGTGTTGTAAAAATCCAACAAGCAGATGACAGCTGTTTCAAGTAGGAGTTCTCATTTCTTTTTATCATTTTATGAAATACATTCATTTCAATCTAGGATGGAACCTGTAATTGTTTAATTTCTGAAACAAGTCACTCCCATAGAGAAAGGAGATTTCAACAATTTAGGAGTGGATATATAGGGGGTCGAGAATTTGATCAATAGTACACTTGTTAGTATAAAAACAATGAAATTTGGCTTTTTTGATACAAAATAAACCAGGTCCATGTCAGAAAACTTTTTGAATCAGTCCTTTAAAAATTTTGTAACAATTCGTATTGTATTTATTTACCTGTCTATAAGGATATCATCAGATTAAATAGTCCACATTAAAGCTGTAAAACTTTCTTTATTTGATATCATGGTAATTGGTCCACAAAAATTGTGTAATAAAATTTACATTATTGGACATCATGATGCTAATTAGTGTACATAATTGTTGCAAAAACCCATATTTTGGGACATCGCCATAATTAGTAGACTTTAATTTTGTAAACACTCATGTCCGTTTGCATTCATACCTATTTAATTAGTTCATACAATTGTAACGATTCATAGTTTTGGATATCATGAACATAATTAGTTGTCAAAAATGTTGTGTCGGTTCATATTATTGGGCTTGTCAGTGTTTTCCCATGGGTCAGTAGTTTTCCATGTATGAGCTATTTAGTGTTGAAAAATAGAAGTTAAGTTGCAAATTGAACATCATTATATTAATTAAAAGGTATGCTAATATCATATGTCAAAATTATGGTACAGATTTTTTATATTGCTGAAATTTATGAACTCTTAAAATAAAGCCATTTTCATTTATTTTTAAAGAAGAAGATTGAGAATATTGTACATTTTCCTAAGTGTTGTCACTATTATGATACTGGGATTTTTACTTTTTAATTGTTCATATTTTTATAAATGCCTCATTCTTGCAGGGAGTACTTCTTTTCCTTGGCTTTATCTAGACATTGTTGAATACCTTGACATTTTACTAACTCAGAAGCTTGACCTCTGTCAGTAATGTCATGATGCACTCTGGGTTCATTGCCCCATTTCATCAACCTGACACAGCTATAAACTTCTTGGCAGGGTCACCATTTGACCAAAGGGGAAAAACCTTCAATTGTGTTTATAAAAGAAGCAACAAACAAAAAAAAGCCGATTTGCTTTAAACTTTAAAAAGTCTAAAATTTAAGTGTCAAACTTTTGCTGAATCTGTTTTGTATTTAAATAGTTATGGAAAATTTCTTTCTCCTTTGCATATTTCACTGCATTCAAAAATGAAAGGAATTAAAATAAATATAGTTTTAATTATTGGAGGACTAACATAATGGAAACATTAAAGCATCAGCATCATAACACAGCTAATTTGGGATAGCTCCAACTCATTGGGGAGGAATTATTCATAATTCAATAGGTGAACAATCACTTTATACATTCATCATTTGTTAAACATATGAGATGGACATAGGTCACCTGTCACCATGCATCTAATTACCCTACACCAACTTCAACCCTAATTTTATAATCTCAATTCTCATAGGCTGTATACTCATATGCAGATCATTTCTTCAGTATTTTTAATTTTTACCTCTAAGCACCAAATATGAAATTCAGTAATTCACATAGAGACAGACACACAATCATAATAAAGTTCTTTAGTTCCTAAGACATTATGGCATGTATAAAACATTGTATAGCCAGTTAAATGGGATTGAAATAGAAAGAAACAACAAGACTTAAAATATGAATTAGTAGGTTTCAGTCCTAATTGTTTCTGCTTGTTCCATTTATGCACAACAACATAATTGTGCAAGAAATGTTTTATGAAAATAAAGGATACATGAGTATATGAATTCATCTCTCTCCCTTTCTCTCAATCATGCCACTATTCATTATTGCTAACATTCTACAACATCAAACTCATAACTAAAATAATATCAATACTTAATTTAAATATTTTAAAACATCTGGCTCTCTTTGGGGGCTACTCATGGGCTAGAATCTGAATGCGAAAGTAATTCCCAATCTGTGCTAGGCTGATCCCAGCCTTACTGTGTATTCTGGGCTGATCCCAGCTCAAGTAGAATTGGTGCTAGGCAGAATCCTAGCTCAATGTAAAAGACTCATTTCCAATCAGTGCTGGGCTGATCCCAGCATTACATGTATTCTTGGCTGATCCCAGAATAAGTAGAATTGGTGCTAGGCTGATCCCAGCTCCTGTAAAATCCTCCCTACTCTGACCCCAGCAACCTCATGTATGCCTGATCCCATCTTAACCAAGTCTATGCTAGGCTGATTCCTACATAAGAGTGTATTCTGGGTTGATCCCAGATTCATGGAATAGAGCTGATCCTAGCATGAAGTAAATATTCTTATATTTTTACTGTTAATTGTAAAAGGAATGTATTTAATGGACATGACCTTTATGTTATTATTATAGCTTATGCATATCTGATTGGGGAAAAATGATCCTATCCCATGGTAGCTCCATGGGGATGAACAATATATAAGGGTACAACCCATGATGTATTCATTAATTGGTGGAGACTATGGTGGTGACAGGCCATCCTAGATAATTTTAATGGCTCAAAATCCATTGCTTGTGCTTTTGAAAAGCCAGAAAGTTGACCCTATATATACATTTATGGTCTCTACATTTGAAAAACCTGAGCAGGGACTGATCACATGGTACTCCATATAACCCTGCAATATTCCCTAAGATTATATAATTTGGTTGGCTCTTTGAATTCTGCTGCCAATGGCAACCAATGGGAATAGTTCTGTTCCATCCTTCCCCCAATCTCCATGAAACAGTCAGAGGCTACTAACAGTCTCTGGCATAATTCTCCAGTCCTCTCTGCCCCTCACTTTGAAGGTAGATGTACATCACCCCTATCCTAGAGTTACTCACTGGCTAAGCCTTATAATTGGACATTACATAATCTTACCTCACCCCGAATGGCAATTCCTCCCTTAATGGTCTTTATCTGACAAATTTCATCCCAACCTTGGCAAAGAATACCTACAATAACTCAAGATCATTAAGTTGTGCATAAATTAAATTTAAAAAAAACCTCAATTTTTGCACAACAAGATAATTGTCAAAGAAATGTTTTATGAAATATGCATATCTGATTGGGGGAAAATGCCTTTGCATTATTAATGTAGCTTATGAGTATCTGATTGGGGAAAAATGATCCTATCCCATGGTAGCCCCATGTGGATGTACAACATAAGGGCACAGCCCAGAATGTATTCATTAATTGGTTGGTGGCCTCCCAGCATAAATGGAAAAGAAAATTTTGATGGCAGAGACTCAAAATCCATTGTTTGTACTTTTGAAAAGTGAGAGTTGAAACTCTACATTCATCATCTGTACACTAGAAAAACTGGAGAAGGTACTGATCACCTGGTGCTCCTTATGACCCTGCAATGTTCCATAAGATTATCTACTGTTAGGCTCTTTGAATTCTGCTGCTAATATCAACCAATGGGAATAGTTCTGTTCCTGCCCCCCCCTCTTTCAAGCCCCATCTAACAGCCAGAGGCTACTAACTAGTCTCAGGCATAATTTTCCAGTCTAGTCTGCTCCTCAGTTTGAAGGTACATGTACATCACCCCTATCCAAGGTTCCCCACTAAGCCCAATAATTCAACATTACTTCATCTTTCCACACCACCAGGGCCATTCCTCCCTTAATGGTCTTTGTCTGACAAATTCCGTTGCTACCTGGGCAAGGAATACCTACAATAACTAAGATCATTGAGTTCATAAACTAAAATTTTTAAAAAAATTATCATTTTATGCACAACATAACTGTACAAGAAATGTTTTATGAAAATAAAGGATACATGTGTATTTGAATTCATCTCCCTCCCTTTCTCTCAAACATGCCACTGTTCATTATTGCTAACATTCTACAACATCAAACTCAAATAATATCAATACTTATATTCTGGGCTGGTTGCTATGCAGAATCCCAGCTGATTGTAAAAGACTCATTTCCAATCAGTGCTGTGCTGATCCCAGATTAAGTAGAATTGGTGCTAGCCTGATCCCAGCTTTTGTAAAATCTGTGCTAGTCTGACCCCAGCATGCTAATGTATTCTGGGCTGATCCCATCTTAATGAAGTATATGCTAGGTTGATTCCTGCATAAGAGTGTATTCTGGGTTGATCCCAGATTCATGGAATAGAGCTAGGCTGATCCTAGCATGAAGCAAATATCTTATATATTTCCTATTAACTGTAAAAGGAATGTATTTAATGGACATGACCTTTGTTATTAGGATAGCTTATGAGTATCCAATTGGGGAAAAATGCCAAATTGAATTTGATATTAAAATATCAAATGAGAGCCCATTTTCCACAGAAGCTTACAGGGCAGTTGAAAATACTAGGTCTATTTTCTCAATCACTTAAAAACTCTACAGTACTATATATTTTTTCTTTTCTTCCCATGTTCCACATTTCAACTGTCATTTCACATCTTTTTTGAAAAACACTGTACAATCTAGGATTAGCCCATAATACATTAGGAAGCAGGGATTCAGTCAAGCACAGTCTACTTAAACTGGGATCAGCCTAGAATACACTTTAATGTTTGGGGACAGCTTAGCACCAGTTATCTTTAGCTGGGTTCAGCCCAGAATACACCATAGCATTTACAGCTTTAAATGGGAAAAGTAAAAGTATATTTCCTTTATGCAGGGCCTCTGCCCAGCTCTAGTCCATGAATCTGGGATCAGCCCAGAATACATTCTATGTGGGAATCAGCCTAGCAAAGATTTAGTTAAGATGGGATCAGTTGTTAATACATTAACAAGCTGGAATTCAGCCTAGCAAATAGCTCAAGTCCACAAATCTGGGATCAGCCCAGAATACATTCTAAACCAAAATCAACCTGGCATAGACTTAGTTGAGATGGGATCAGCCCATAATACATTAGCAGGCTTGGATACATCCTACATGCATTTAGTTAAGATGTGATCAGCCCTTAATACATTAGCAAGCTGGGATTCAGCCTAGCTCTGAGTCAACTTAAACTGAGATCAGACCAGAATGCACTTTGATGCTGGATTGAGCCTATCACCAATTATCTTTTGGCTGGGATCAGCCCAAAATACACTGTTGCATTTACAGTTTTAAATAGGAAGAGTAATAAGTATCTTACCTTTATGTGGGGGATATGACCAGCTCTAGTCCATGAATCAGCATAGCATAGATTTATTTAAAGTGGGGTCAACTATTAATACATTAGTCAGCTGAGATTCTGCCAAGCACATAGCTCTTAGTCCACAATCTTGTATCAGGCCAGAATACATTCTAAACCGAAATCAACCTAGCATAGATTTAGTTAACATGGGACATAATACATTAGCAGGCTGGGATTCAGCCTACATGCATTTGTTAAGATGGGATCAGCCCATTATACATTAGCAAGCTGGGATTCAGCCTAGCACATAGTCTACTCAAACCATGTTCAATTAGTATGTTACAGTCACAATTGCTCCAGCTTGTTCCATATATCAGAAGATTTGAAAGTATTTTTTGGATAGACCTATTACAATTAAGGAATGGTTTTCCATAATAAGCAGTATATAGATCATGCAGTTTTTTTTAACTCCACACATTGTAGTGAAGGACTTAATCTCCTCCACTTTAACTCTACAGTAAGGAACAAATTTGCTTTCTGAATTATTAATGATATTCTCTGTTGAGCTTCTCTTGAACTGTGTAAATTGGATAAATTTAGAAATTAAACATGAAATGTAATCCTCTGATGCATGGACAACTTATTTCTATATAACAGCCGATTCAGTTTAAAAACACTAACACCAAAACAGAAAATTCTGAATTTACTCTTAAATATCTAACCATGTGTTTGGTCCTTATGTGGTAATGGCCTATTTAGAAGGCTGAATTTACATGTACACGACTATAAATTAGTTTAATTCAGAATGCAGAATGCAGGTTGTACTGTAAAGTGTTAGCCAATTAATTTGTGGACTAAATTTGTTCTCTTTGTAAGGGGTATATTTTTATTCTTTAATTCATCACAAGGTAATTTGTTTTAAGTAAAACAAGGAATGGCATACAGATTTGGCATACAGATTTCTGAAATGCATAATTACACATATTTGTACCCAATTTTTTTATTTGGGACGAAGTAAATCACCCACACATAGTGATTAGAACATTTATTTTGCCACAAAAGTTTCCTCCTTGCAACAAAAACATGTGTATTGAAGGACTTAATCCCCTCCACTTTAACTCTACAGTAAGGAACAAATTTGCATACTGAATTATTAATGGTATTCTCTGTTGAGATTCTCTTGAGCAGTGTAAATTGGATAAATTTAGAAAATAAACATGAAATCTAGTCCTCTGAGGCATGGACAACTTAATTCTATATAACAGCCACTTCTGTTTAAAAACACTAACAATGAAATGGCCTCCTAAATGGGCCATTACCGCATAAGGACCAAACACATGGTTTGCATTGAAGAGTAAATTCAGATTTATATTTGACATAAAGTACATATATTCCATCATTATAATGCTACCAGTCAGAATATAGAATATAGGACCTTATGGTAGGAGTTCATTGCAATAAATTACTTATTACATATAAGTTTTACAATATATATATTGATCTAAGATCCATGACAGGAAAAAATGCAAAGTGTTAATAGTGTACTTTTGTGAGAGTGACTTATGTAAGTTTTTTTGCATTTGAAACATGCACAGTGGTGAGAATGTTACCTCTTTGCTACTTTGATGTAATGTGTCTGACATTTATTTGGATATTTTACTTTTGGAAATTGCACACTGCTAACTAAAATGGCTACTTTGTTACTAAAGGAATCAGCTTCAGTCAGATACATGCTCCTAATACCAGCTTTTAAAATGGGGAATTTGAATTTTGCCAGCTTACCAAATATATAAAAAATTTAAAACATTATTGAGGTCTTTTTATAAAATTTACTTCTGAAGTTGAGGAAGTGAAAGTGACCAAGTGGAGCTAGCTCTTTTTGAAACGTGCACATCTGGACTAAAGCCAACCATTATGCTTTTTATCCAATGTTACACCCATCATTTATACACCAAAATAAAAGGAATAAAGGTTCTTTGAACTGTACCTAAGATTTACAAGTTCTTTGTTAAATAGTATAACTAGTGAGGAAATCCTGAGATTCTTTTCCTTTAAAATCTAACCTATACAAAATACAAAACTTTATAGCTCTACCTTAAGGGGAAGGTTGCTACAAAATATAAAATGCATTTATATCCTAATCTCTTGCATCCATCATCACCATTATATTTGTTGTAGCACTGAGTTGCTTATTATATCTGAGATTATGTGCATTTCATTCCACTTTGAGTGCACTTCACCATGTCCAGTGTCAACATTCTTAAGGTTAAAGAATTTTAATTCATACTCTACATAGTTTTGAACCCAGGTCCACAGTAAATGGAAACCATGGCATTGCCTGCACAGTCACCAGCCCATAGCACATTATGACTAAGCATGCATCTCCAATAAATGGTGGCACTGAATTCCTGTTGTATGAACTTCGGTATAGCAGATGCACATGCAGGACAACTCAGTGATTAATTCTCAATTATATATACATACTTGTTCCAGATTCCTATGAAAGAAATCAAGGTAATTTATAGGATTGTTTATTACACACACACACACACACACACACACACACACACACACACACACATTAGTTGTACATCCTTGGTAAAATTTTTGTCTTTAGCTCTCTTGTTTTTTTTTTTCCTACCATATGGAACATCTAATTATGGCTTGCATATGGGGTGTGAAAGAAACCTATAATTTTAGGAGTCAGTAGGTTAAAGGCCAGGGTCATAGTAACTGAAACTAAAGTATTTCATAAGAGTTTAGTTCTGAACCATGTACCAGCTTTAAGATACCAAAGCAGTCTAGAGCAGTCCTTTGATTTTGGATCAAAAAGGTCATACATCAAACACATGGGGGGGGAGTGGGTTGTGTAGAATAATGTTGAAACCAGACCAGACCAGACCAGACCAGTTCCTTGGGGATAATCTTGGACATATGCACTTTGTGTAATAAAGAAGCCTATAGATTGTGGGGTGTAAATGTCAGACATTATTGTTATGGTATGTCTGATAATAAAATGATTTATGCATATTAGGTTCAATGGCAGGAGAGGACTTAAAAATCAGGTGGGTATAACCATCATCTAAATCACTTGTCCTAGACCAATAAGACAAAAGGGATCCTAAGACTATGGGTATTATGCAACAACAAAGTGAAATCACAAAGACAGGTTAAAAACACCAGGGATAAATAGGATTCTCTACTTAGCTGTTCCTTCTTAGATGAACATTGTGTGCCTGTGTTATTTGGATTTTTGTAGCTTTAAAAAAAATTCCAGTCATAATGTTACAATGTTTGCAATCTGGCAGATTGTAGTTATGTATAGCACCTATATGTTGCATGGTGTCCCACCCTGTCAGGTCATCCTGACCCCAATCTGACCAGTCACAACACTAAATTCTTAAATGCTGAACATAAAGCAAGTACCGGTTTTATAAGTCTTTGTAATTGACTAGGCCAGGATTCAAATCTGACCTTTGCATCCAAGGGATGTTGCAACAAGATACCTCCTAAATTTGTATGGTTACTGTTTTCACTGCAAGCAAAGTTGTGTAAGATTCGAAATTATCCAGTTTTAGTGGGAGTCTAGTTTTTCTACACAGGTAGTTTCTTGACCACAGATCTTGAAGTAAAAAAAAAATAATTCTGGAAAATTTATGTGAGAGTGTGCATTGTAAAGAAGCAGATAAAGTTTAAATAATACAATGATACAGCTTGAGTTAGGAATCCTCTTTTGAGACATCTGAGTTTCATTTCAGCTTTATGGATATCTGTTATCTTTTTCAAAATAGTGAAATTATCCCAGAATCAAAAATGTTCCTTTTGGTGAAATAAAGTCTCTCATTCACCTAAAAGAAGTATAAAATTGCAAAGAACAAGATATACCATTCATCTGAAATGCTTATTCACCTGATCACTGAAAGGATCTTCACCAAAGTGATTTTATTTGCCAAGTCAGATAAGAATGTCTTTAAGTGAACAGGATTTTTATTACATGTAAAACTAAGCAGACCTGGGTTAATGTAGTCATTAATTATAATAATGTATAAGTATTTCTTGGATTCAACTGGTTACTGGCTGTTAAGTAATTTTTTTTGTCAAATTTTTAAATACGAGAAAAGTTTTATAACTTGTATCCAGAATTTTCCTTGAAAAGAGATTATACCAAATTAAGATATTTCATTTTCCTAAAAGCAGAACTTGGACAGTGGCTTTGACTTTATGTACCTGAATAAAAAAGTAGTTATGGGTGATATGAACAAATTTATATAAAACAACAATTATTATTGTGAATTTGTTGATGTGGTTTCTACTTTTTTGAAGAATAAAGAACAAGATGTAATACACTGATAGAGGTGCACATATTTGTTACGAAGATACCTATATATTTTCTGGTCAGAATGCCAAAGGGCATGGTCATGGTCAAGTAAACAAAATAGCTGGTAGGTCAGGTCATTCCTAACCATTAGTCCTTAATCTTTGGAGTTAGATTACATCATACTGGTGACATCATTATTATACATGGGTCAGGCATGTCACCATGCTCTTGTGTTTAAATTTTTATTTGTGCACTTTAAGAAAATCATTATTCCTGCAGTGAAAACTGCTTTCTGTATTCCAAATACTCTTCAAGATTATAATTATATTGTGGTGGAGGAAATATTAATTTCTGGAGAGCTATGATTAAAGATAATCAGAAAGTAATTGACTGATTCTAAATAATACATGCAAGGTGATTTGATAACTCAGGGGGGTGAGCTAATGATTGATTATTGTTGTAATTTTTATCACAACTTTTTTGATTGACAACATTTGTGAGTAATTGCAGTGGATCTGTTACTTTGAACAATTTTGTATGTTTTCACCCATCTTGAAAATAATCATTCATTTTAAATAAGGGTTAAAATAAATAGTAAGGTATATACATAAATGAATGTTACAAATAACTTACCAAACAGACCAGTTATTCCAATACAAAGGGAATGAAAATTGTCAAGTTGTCTGGAATTCTTTTTTTTTTCTGGTGAAAGTTTCACATTATTTTTAAATTCTTTTGTGTCAAAAATTGGTCTGCAATGGATCTCTTGCTGGGTTCTTTAAGACAGTTAATGGGGAAAAAAATGACCCTATCATGTTAACACTTTGTGACCTGGCCTAGACATGACATTACAGGTCAAGCAACAAGCAATTATTCTGTCAGCATTTTGAGAGGAGCAAAGAAATCAGTCTGATTTATCTGAATATATCCTACAATAAGGCCCATGCACTTTGTTGAGCCTGAAAAACTATTTTGTACATTCCTTATTCACAATAACTGTAGTAACAGAGAAATGCTAGTCTGTCATTGATATATGCCTTCTGAAAACACACACACACACACACACACACACACACACACACACACACACACACACATATATATATATATATATATATATATATATATATATATATATATATATATATATATATATATATATATATATATATATATCAGGAAAATGTTTTTTTTATACTAATCAATTTCTTAAGATATTTTTGTTTGGTACATATTTGATGAATTCCAATCCATATTAGATATAAGTTCAGATTTATCAAGGCTGTCATAGTTATGTTTAAGGGACTAACAAGGACATAATGTCTTTGTCACTTCCATGGACACAGTACTTGTACTATCATATTTCACTAACATTGACTTAGTTCTATGATATTTCACTACCATGGACATGTCTTAGGTCACTACCATGGACATGTCATATGTCAAAACTATCGACATGTCCTGTGTCACTACCATGGGCATGTCTTGTGTTGCTACCAAGGGCATGTCTTTTGTCACTGCTATAGGCTTGTCTTGTATTACTGCCATGGACATAGTGTCTTATATCACCATAATGGACATGCTTTATTTCACTAACATGGACTTGTCTTTTGTCATTAAATTGGCATAGTCTCTGTTGTGTTTTCTAAATGTATTTGCATCTCAATGAAATAACTGGAATTTTGGTGCAAGCATCCTCTCTGGAACTAACTATATCATACAAGTTTGCTATTGTTCTCTTAAACAAATAAATTGAAACTATGTATTTTCCATTTAATACTGCCTTGTATTGAATGCAAATAAAAAAACTTTATTGGGTAGAAAATCGTCAGGAATATTTGCAAAATAACCATCAATGATTTTCCTCTAGGACTAGGATAGCTCCAGTAACATCTTATTGGCATAATTAGTGCATCGATACCTGTAATCACACATTCTATAGGACTAGATTTATTTGAATATAAAAAGACTGATAGCTGGCAATGCAAAGGACTGTACCTTCTTCACTGAAACCTAATTAAGTTGTTAAGTAGAGGTTGGCTGAATTTAACCACAGTTGAGACCTTTATAATCCTTTGGCACAAGGACAGGCTAATTAGCAGATTCATTATCTCAGCAGATACATTAAAGGAATCAGCCTCCACAGTAACAAAGATTTACTACTGGTGAATAGTGCTGTAAGAATATTTTCATTCACCAGTAGGGGTTAAACCAATAGTAAGAAAAGATTTTTTTTTTTTACTATTAAGAAAATAAAATTAAAAACATATAATCTGTCTGCAAGATATTTATACAACTAAAGAATAAAAATTAACCAATAATAAGAAAAGATTTTTTTTTTACTATGGAAAGAAATAAAATTAAAATATATAATCTGTCTGCAAGATATTCATACTACTAAGAATAAAAATTAGACAATAATAAGAAAAGATTTTTTCCACTAATTAAGGAAATAAAATGAAAATTTAATCTGTATGTAAGATGTTCATACAATCTAAAGAAGACAAATTAACCAATAATAAGAAAAGATTTATTGTACTATGTAAGGAAATAAAATTTAAAATATTTGTTTGCTTGATATTCATACAAATACAGAAAAAGAGGTGTTATGTTAAACTCTGGAAATTCAGTATTGTTTTTCTTTCAGTATTTAAGGAGGTACCAGGTTTGTTTAACAGTACTTTTTGTTATGTAATAATTGATAGCAAATTGATTAAATGGGATTGCTATTTTGGTATTTGACAATGCAAGGGTTGTTGTTGTTGTTGGGCTTAACTGACATTTTTCAGCACACAATATGCTATTCATGTGGACCTGTATTAATGGTGGAGGAAGAAACGGGAATTCACCAGAAAGAACCAGGACCTGACCCACAAGAAGCTACTGGCAAGCTTTCTCACATATCCAGGCAGACTGAGGTGAGATGGCAGTGATCCATAACCAACCACGATTTAGACCACTTGGCCACTAGGGGCCCCACAATGCAAGGGAAGAATATGTGTATATGCATGTATAAATTGTTGTCTTTTCTCTTTACTAGAAGATCTTGTTATTTCTTATTTTTATTTCAATGTTTGATTCCAGAACCATGTAGATGCCAATATTTTTTAGTACAAACAATTTTCAGTTGTGTGTGGTTAATGGCATCTGCTGTTGATAAAAAGTATATGATTACAAAATCTTGATGAAGTAACTGCTGTAATCATATTGATCCTTTGATGATCTGTTCAAAAGATTCAAAATATTTTTCTTCTGATTTGTAGACAAAGAGAATTATATCCATTATATGGTTGAAAAAAAATATCAAGTAGTAACAGAAAAAAAGCATCCTGTGTTAAACAAAAAAGTGCAAGTTCCCTACATCCACACCCATCAAAGGATCAGTCCATTGTGTACCATTTTTTATCATTACATGTTTTTGGCTGTTTAAATTTAAATAGGTGCAGCAAGAACTATAGACTCTAGACCCTTCTAATATGAGGACCTGAGTTATAGGTACAAATATTAACTATAGACTGGACCCTTCTAATATGAGGACCTGAATTATAGGTACAAATATTTAATAACGTATAGACTGGACCTTTCTAATATGAAGACCTGAATTATAGGTACAAATATTTAATAACCTAGACTGTAGACCCTTCTAATATGAGGACCTGAATTATAGGTACAAATATTTAATAACCTAAGCTGTAGATCCTTTTAATATGAGGACCTGAATTATATGTACAAATATTTAATAACTATAGACTGTAAACCCTTCAAATATCAGGACCTGAATTATAGGCACAACTATTTAATCAACTGCCACAAAAACAAGCAATTTAAATTCACATAAACTTCACATGTAGTTGTGAATCATCCTATTAAAACTGTAGTTACATGTAGAAGGCTGTGTTTATTCAAACGTGTAATATTTATGGGTATAAAGAGATGACTATGGCATGAAGACGTGTGCATGTGCTGTCATGAACATTTATTGCATTGTCTTTAAATAGTTCCAAACTTTTGAAACGAAATTGTGGAAAATACATAGTGTGATGTCCAAAACAGTCACATAGACCAAAAAATTGGCAGGCACAGATCTTGCAAAAGCATGTTCCATTATCATGCAATGTTGATTTTCTGCTGATGATTATACATACCGGTACATTGTTTTTGTTTACTTGCACCACTCAGGGTGGATGTGTATTATGGACACATATCTAGTGGGTTTGTAGGGGTGGGTCTTGTCTGTCACACACAATGGTAACATTTAGTTTTCGATTTATAGAAATTTGTGTAGTTTCCATTTTCACTAAATGTTTCTTTTACTTAATGTAACATTTTTAAATTTAAGTTGACTTTCATTCCTATATTCTAAATCTTCTAATTTCCCCATAATTAATGTTGTTTTTCATACAATACTGCCTAAAGGCATATTATGTAAGCAGGAGCACAGTAAGGGATAAAATCAATGTTAATGTACCATTTACTTAAAAACTCTCCAAAGTATATAAGAAATGGTGAGCGCCATCTGTGGTGGCACCCTACAGTTTCATTTTTTGCATAGTGTTAGAATTTTAAAGAAAATTAATTTCTTAGGCTTCCTCACAGGTTATACTGGCTGTATAAAAATACATTGTATATCTTAGGTTTTGTTCAAGGATCTTTTTATTCCCTTTATTTTGCTGTATGGTTGATGGGGTTAATATGGATTATAGAGCATACAGCTTGGTCTTACTCCAGATGTGCACCTTTCAAAACAAGTACTAGCTCCACTTTCTCATTTTCACTTCCTGAAATTCAGAGATAAATTGTAGAACAAAGTGCCAGTAACTTGTTTTTACATTTTATGTATTTAGTAATTAAATCATTGCACTTTCAGAAGCTAGTATTGTCTAGTCTAGCAAAATTCATCTACCCTATTTTAATAGCTGCTAAATATAGTGTACTTTAACAAATTCAGGCTGACTTTTAGAGCACAAGAAAGCAGTCATTGTTGTTAGTAATGCTCTCTGATCATTTTCAATTTCCAAAAGTATAATATCCAAAAGAAATGTCAGCCACATTACATCAAAGTACCATAGAAGTATGCCAACAATTACTCTACAGTGCATGTTTTAAATGCAAACAGCTTCACCTTACATATGTCACTTTCTCAAAAGTACATAATAACTGATGAAAAAAACCTGTGATGCAGGCTGTACATGGGCTTGAGAGTACACAGCTGGGCCTTGCTTGTGATGCAGGTTGCATATGGGTTTGAGAGAACACAACTGGGCCTTATTTGGGATGGATATTTTTTAAAAGATGCTACCTCTGCATAACTATTTTGCACATTTGTAGTGATTTTAAAAGAAGCAACCTGATTTTCTAATATTTTTATATGTGCATCATGACAGTGTAAGTTATGTTAACATGTCCGTTCATACATCTATTAACTGTTTTAATTCCGCACAGTATGCATTCTCATTCATAAGATTCAGGATGGTGCAGTGGTTAGCATGTTGGACATGTGATGGAATGGGAGAGAGTGGAGGATACTATTTATATGAAATTTGATTCTTTTGTTTCAGATTTCCATTCTTAATGCCACCACTTGAAACACAAGTAACTGTAAGACGAATAATGCTGGCAATCCTGACCAATCAAAAGATAGTGTGCACCCCCCGATCTGTGTACTTTTTTGCATTCATGAAAACGTAAGTGTCAGTTTCTAAAAACAGATAGATGATTAAATATCTAATTTATTACCACCATTCTTCTCATGTCAGCCCAATTTTAGCTTTAGCAAATTGTTATCTCAGTGGACCACTGCCTAATGCCAATACTCAAAGTCTTGATATGTACATCCCAATGTAGAAATTATAAAACAAGTGATCTTTGAATAGAAATTCATCACAGCTTATGTTACCTTTTAAAGGTCATTTCAGGATTAGATTTCTCAACATTCATAATTTAGATCAATTTTAACCATTCAGCTTTTATATAGTGCTAAAACTTTTCATGACCGTGTATCAAAATTTGAATCTGAACCATTCAAATTGATCATCTTTGTGACTAATGTGTACTGGTCCCCGTGTTACTCATTTTCTCAACATTTCATCTCTTTGCTTAATTTTCGGTCAGCATCTATGAAGTGTTCCCCAAAAGTTAAGGCTTATTTGAAGATTAAATAACATAACAGTCATCATATTTTCATTCTTGTTTGCACAGTCCAGTTCATTTGTTGAAGAAAACATTTTATCTTCATATTTAATTGTTTCCTCAAATCATTTTGACAGTTAACACAAAGACTTTGAAATGCACACCTGTACAGGTGAGAGGCATACTTGCATCCATTTGACTTTCAGCATGTAAACTTGTACAAGGTGAGCTGCATACTTTTATCCATTTGACTGTCTCACATAAACTTGTGCAAGTGAGATGCATATCAGCCCATTGACTATATATGTAAACTTGTGCAGGTGAGAGGTTTAATTCAATATATATATATATATATATATATATATATATATGTATATATATATATATATATATATATATATTTTTGCATGGGTGAGAAGCTTAGTTTTAATCATTTGACTGTCTCTCAATGTATATTTGTACATGTAAGTAGCATTAATTTTATCCCAGCATGATTCCCATATTGTAATTATCACCATTGGATCATAAGCCTTATAATAAAAATCTTTCGTTATTTCCATGGGCAGATAAACATAGTTCAGAATTGTGTGTATTTTAAATGGATACATATGATAAACAGCTTGTTAGCAATAACAATGTCATAGATATTAATAAGGAACTCTTAATACTTTTTCAGGTTTTTACCCGTAGATGTTATGCAGCACATTCTAAAATTCTGTGGTGTGTCGACTTTCATGGACTCGTTTGTTGGACACCAGGAGAATCATTTTCAGAGCTCAGAAAGTAAACCTTGCAGCAATGTGGAACAATTAAAGTCTGGTAAAAAGTCAGTCTGATTTGCCAAGTAAACAGCTTGTTAGCAATAACAATGTCCAAGATATTGATAATGAATTCTTACACTTTTTTAGGTTTTTACCTGTAGATGTCATGCAGCACATCCTAAAATTATGTGGTGTGTCAACTTTCATAGACTCATTTGTCAGACACCAGAAGAATAATTTTCAGAGCTTAGAAAGCAAATCATACAGCAATGTGGAATTCTGGGGGAAAAGTTGGGCTAATTTGCTATAAAATGAATGCTTCCCTTAAGGTGCTTCAACCTTTTTCATAAATAACAAATAGCATAATGAATGATATTAGTTGCTGGATGACATGTTTGGTAGGGGGAAAGAGACCGCATAATAAATGTGATAAAATATGTGTGGCTGAAAAGGCTTTACATAGTTGGAAATTTCCATTATTTTTTTACCAGCTAAGGATGGGAATTTTGGAAAAATATCATGAGAACATGATATAAGATTGGATACTGAACTAAACATTTCTTTAAATGTATGTGCCCTTCTTGGTCATTAGTATCTTTTGGACTTGAGATGAACACAACAGAAATTAAACATTGTAGTTAATTTTAATCAATCGGACATGATAACATTATTGTAATTAATTCTGACTAATTTGGAGTACATAGATTACATTATTGTAATTATAAATAAATATAAATAGATGTGCTCTAGTGTACATTTAGAGATCATATCAAAGTTGTTTTGAACTACAGTTTGCTGATCAAGTTTTAGATACAGGCACAAAATTAAATTGCTTGTTTAACTGGTAGTTGCATACATATACTAAATATTCTTCATATATGTAATTTTACACACCAACACACACACACACACACACACACACACACACACACATATATATATATATATATTTTAGCCTATCGTGTGCTGAAAAATGGCGTTAAGCCCAATAACAAACAACAAACAAACAAACCATTTTCTTATTTTCTATTCCACAATAATTTCCATGAACAGTTAGTGCTCATGTGAATGGCATAGCTAACCAAGGTATTTATGGTGCACTACTTTTATCATTAAAACCATCTTTTATATTTAAATCATAAGTGTATTAAACTGATTTAATCAATGTGAAGGAAAATAGAAATCAAAGCTAGAAAACAATCAACTTATCAATATGCAAAGATCTTTGTAAATAGCCACAAAAGGCATAAAACTACATTTTGTAGCGGACACACTTGGGGATGTGAAGAGTTATTCACTCGGTCAACACACTACTGTCAGTTGTAAATCTGAACAGATATTTGTATTTGTATGTGATATAAAGTATGTACAATGCATCAATGATATACCACGAGAGGTACAAATTTTTCAGTAAAAGGAAACTCAGCATTGTATTGTTTCTGTGTGCTCAGATGAAATCATATGGACAAAAAAAACTGTAAAATGAACAAGAAAGATTGAAAGTATGTTTTGCTCTCTTTTGTTGGTTAGTAATCACTAATACTTAAGTCTTGTCTCATTATACCTAAATTTAATTTTCCTACACCAGGAATTTGTTTTAATATTAAGGCTATCTCAAGGGAGACATCAAAGTTTGATTTTAACAGTTAGAAATCTGATATAGTTGTGTCATTTGCATATAAACCGGTAGATGAAATATGGTTGCTGATTTTCAGTGGTAGGTCATCTATGAAAATGAGAAGAAGAGGTGGCTCAGGATTGACCTCTGTGGTACTCCACATGTAATTGGTTCTTTTTTAGAAAAACTGCCAATTATTTGGATATACTGTTTTCTAATTTTAAATGATATAAACCAGCAATCATTTAAAAATCTAATTGCAATTTTCATTTTCTTTTGTAAGAATATCATGATCAGCAATGGTAGAAACTTTTGTATGATCAACAAGTATGGATCCAACTCATTTTCCTTGATCTAAGACAGTAATCCATATATCATGAAGACCAAGGCTGTCTCACAGGAGTGGTTTTCTCGGAACCCTGATTTGTTTTGTTGAATTATGTTATACTTTGATAGGTACATCAGAAGATTGTTATAAACATGTTTTTCAAGTACTTTGGATGGACGGAGTTTATACTGCAGTTGTTGACATTCTGTTTTCTGCCGTACATGTGCATGGGAGTCGCTTTCTCCGATTTCCAATGACTGGGAAAACAGAGATAGATATGCTTAGGTCACATATATAAGATACTGATAACAATTTAACTATTCCATTCTGTTTATCAGATGTAATTTTGATCAGTGATGTGATATAAACATGTAAATGCATGGTTAATACATCTGAAAATAAATATATGAAACTATTGGGGTTTTTTTTATTTCTTTTCATGATAATTACAAATTTTGTTTCGCCCATTCCCCCTCCTTCAGTTCAATGAACAGAAGTAAAAAGTCACTTAAGTGTCTACAGAATGAGAGGATAATGTATTATTTTGGGGAAAAACCAACACTAAAATGTACATTTTTAGTCTTTACACCAATGAAATCTTTGATCTAGTGAAGGGTTGGCAACCTACAGCACACGTGCTACAAGGTGGCATGTCCAGAGGTTTTGCGTGTCACTTGAGGGGCAGCCAAATATCTCGATTTTGACAGTTATTCTCTTACTGATGTACGCAGTCATTCGTTTTGTAATCCGGAAAAAGGGGGCACGCGAAGTCAAATAGGTTGCCGACCCCAAGTTTAAGGCTTCATATAAGAGGGGGGAAAATTAAGCCAGAGGTTAGCAGGTTGGCAAATCATTTCCTCGACTTTTACATATTTACATATTTGTCATATTTCGTTTATTCTTCAGATTTTCAGTTGAACATTGTTACTTGAAAACTTGAGGCACCATTCCAAAATTTGTAAATATTTACAAAAACCAGTCCATCAACACCAAATTTAGCTTGTTGGAGAAATATAGCGGACATAAGCATGCCTAGACAGGTGTCTGATTATGCTCGCTAACTAGTTAATCAATTAGTTAGATTGCCAAGCGGTGATGGGTCAGGTGGCGAACTTCGAAGGTGATGCTTTTTTGCTTGGTAGCTGTAGAAGTCCCACTATGAATTAGAATGGTAAAAGTTGATGCAATATTTAAGGGTCTGCGAAATTCGAGATATTTTGGGATGTCCGCAATTTCTGTTTATTCTTTCATATTCCTGCTTTAAAAAAATGCATGTAGTCAGCATACATATTCAAATTTGAAAGGAAACAAGTTTTAAATATGGAAGAAGAAGAAAATAAAAACAGCTTGCCATTCCTTTAACATAATGTGTGAAAATTTATATGCATATCCTACGTTTCAGTAAGTACTGCCCTTGGTAGTACTATATTTATTTGAATTTAACTCATTAACCCCTAGTGCCGCGTTTACGGGGCAGGAGGCGTTAGCCTACTTCTGAGCTCTATAACGTAAAGGTCATGTGCGACACAATAAAGAGGGTGGATTTATACAAAAGGAGACTGATGTAGCTTTACGATGATACCAAATAATATGGATGTTTTAGTTGCACTACAAAATACAGAGGGAAAAAAATGTCACTTTTTGGTTCCGAGTTTTTTTCCAGCCAAAATTCGCCTGATGTCTGAATCCAGTTTTGTGTCCGGATTTTAGACTTTTTGGCCTTAGATCTAAGACAGAACGCAAAAAGGTGAACACTTGCAAAAAGTAGGATAAAATGGGCATTTAAAATAAAGAGTGGTCTCGACACGAAAATGGTGGGTCCTTTAAGCAACAAAGATCAAACTTTTACCCTTCTGCTCATGCTCAGTCGAAAGAGCCAATTTAAAAACCATGTTTCTAAGACAAATAGGCATTAGGTTAACCAAAAATATCTTGGAGGTCGATATATTAGGATGTATTCAGAAATAGCTCCCAAAATGTGTTTCCTGCTCGTATTTCGGGCGAAAACGACAATACCTCCAGGGGTGAATGAGTTACATACTTTTGCTGCCTTCATCTTCTAATAAATATTCTGAGAAATCAAGGCATCGGTCAGTTATAGCAATGATCTAGATACTCGTTTTTGTCAGACCAATACCTGTGTGCAATTCCTCCCGTAATTCAGTATATCGATTTGTTCGGTATACTTACTTTTGGATTCAGTTTTAGTCATTATCCGTATTCATCACATCAAAATCAACCATTTGCTATGTATCGTCTTTAAAAATACAGATTTATGTGACATCCAACATGGCTGAAATATCCTGTTATAAGTACTTCTCCAAAATGACAAAGCTAAATGAGATCTTCAGGAAAGGACTTCTTATCACTTGTTGGTCCTAATTTAGAATGGTACAGCATGGGGCCATCTTGAAAGTTTTAGTACTGATACAAGTACAGCATGTATGGGATTTTGTCTTAGTCTTTGCTTTGTTGCATTCTAATGAACAAGTAGTCAACACTTTTTGACGTGAAGGTCAAAGGCCATAGCTTTTCTGGCCTTTTTCTCCGTTACAGGTAAACATGGTTTTGGATTATATTCATAGATTCAAACATCCGGATAATTAACAAGAAGAGTGCGCTCTCTTGCATAGATACGCCAGCTTCCGCCTCCCTGTAGGTGAAACATTAACCTCTCGACCATTATTCAAAGGCATGCAGTTAGATTAACGGGCATGCTATCAATATTGTTAAATTAAAAAATGTCTAAAACGTTGAAAATAAATAAGTAATGATGTGTAAGTTCCAAATGATATATTGTGATAAATTTATGATTTAAATAGAGGAACTCTTTGATATTAAAATGAGATTCTGCTACACACTACCTATTTACTATATCCAGGAAAATAAATTGTCAGAAAACTGGAAAGGGCTTTTGTTTCTTAGACTTTATTATTATGGTCACAATTTTTTATCTAATGTTCAATACTGTTGCATCATAGACTTTGATGTTAAGGACAAAGAATTATATTAATGTAAAAATCTTCTGAAATGATTTTATGAGTTTATACGTTCATATCCTGCCCTGCAGTCTCGGTCAGCAACAGCATGAGCCACCCAAGGATGATGTAGTTCATTATTTACTCGCTGTGAAGGCATAACATCTGCACGTAGAAGTATGAAAGCACTATATGGTGAATTATAGCTCATTACTGTGTGTATCCATCCAAAATGAAAGTAGTTTTAAGCCTCAAGACTTTTGTCAGCTTTCATAGTCACATATGTAAAAAAAATGCCTAGAGACAGGAAAACAGTTTATTATTAAATTAATAGATGCTATGGATTAGGTACATAGACACAATCAGATGTGATCAAGGAATTAGAAGAAAGGAACTGGGTAATATAGGGACAAAAGAAAATTCAGTAAAAAAAAAAGCAGTTTTCCCAAACAGCCGTTGGAAAATTGCAAGGACAATCATCTGTGTCTATAAAATCTAATTTAACCTTATATCGGTTTTGTTTTGCTGAATTATCAAGCTAATGAAACTAATTCTACGCCTTTTCACGCAACTGGTATTGATGCTTGGAAAATTAATTGGCACAGCGTGTAAACTGCTCAACTGGCACTGCGTATAATATTTTCAATGGACGATCGGTGTTGACAGGAGAGGCTTCACCTACGCAATAACCCAGATGTTGTATCTAAGACTGTTGTACATCACTACGGATTCATGAATTGAGAAAATGTTACATGAAATCACTTAAATAACTTCGTTTTTAACGAAACAATTGCTTACAAATTCGGGCGGAGGAAGAGGGGGGCTGAGAAGTCTTAAAACAAAAACTATGTTTGTTTCAATGAAAGAGCTGAGGTGGTCCAAATGATAATGGTTGTCTATGCTCTTCAATTTCGGAGGTAAGATAAATGTTGTATGTAGTCAGCAATGGTGGCGCTCACCAGCTATTATGTACTTTTGAGAGAGTGATGTATGTAAGGTGAAGTTGTTTGCATTTTAAACATGCATATTGGAGAGAATATTGGCATACCTATATACTACTTTCATGTAATATGACTGAAATTTCTTCGGATATTGTACTTTTGGAAATTTTAAATGATCTTAGGACACTGCTAACTAAAATATGTGCTCCAAAAATAAACCTGAATTTGTCTAAAGTACACTATTCTTGGCAGCTATTAAAATATGGAAAATAAATGTTGCCAAACTAGGCAATACCAGCTTCTAAAAGTGCAATGAATGAATTACCAAATACATAAAATGTAAAAAAAAAAAAAAAAGTTATCGGCTCTATTTTATACAATTTACCTCTGAAGTTCTAGAAGTGAAAATGAGCAAGTAGAGCTAGCACTTTTTGAAAGGTGCACATCTGGAGTAAGGCCAAGCTGTATACTCTCTAACCCATATTACACCCATCAATCATACATCAAAATAAAGGGAATTAAAGGTTCTTTGAACAATACCTAAGATATACAAAATCTCTTTTAAATATCCAGTGTAACTAGTGAGGAAACCCGGGGAAACTCTTTTTCTTTAAAATTCTAACCCTATTCTAAATACGAAACTATAGAGCGCCACCAATCCCATAGGTGACGCTCACCAGTTATTAATAATTATGTACTTTTGAGAGTGTAACTTTATATAAGGTGAATTTGTTTTGCATTTAATACATGCACAGTTCACAGACTGTTGGCACACCTCTATGCTACTGTCATTTAATGTTGTTGACATTTCTTTGGATATTGTACTTTTGGAAATTGTAAATGATCTCAGCACACTGCTAACTAAAATGACTGCTCCCTTGTACTCCAAAAATCATCCTGACTTTTGTCTAAAGTACACTATCCTCGGCAGCTATTAAAATAGGAAAAATAAATTTAGCAAGACTAGACAATACCAGCTTCTGTAAGTGCAATAAATGAATTACCAAATGTATAAACTGTAAAAAGTTATCAGCCTTTTTTTACAATTTACCTCTGAAGTTTATGTGAAAATGACCAAGTGGATCTAGCACTTTTTTGATGGTGCACATTTGGAGTAAGGTCAAACTGTATACTCTATAACTCATATTATACATGTCAATCATATACAAAAATAAAGGGAATTAAAGGTTCTCTGGACAATACCTAAGATGTACACAAATTCCTTTTCTTTAAAATTCTAACCCTGTGCTAAATACGAAACTGTAGAGCGCCACCATAGTGATTTATTACGGCTAACGTCACTTGCGAAAAGTCGGAACGAAACGGGTATTTAAACTTTATTTCTCAAAAAATATGATTGCTAAATAAGTTAATTGAGATTATCCATAAAAAATATTTAAGCATAAAATAAATTTCGATTTCGGTCTCAATTTATAGTAGATGAAAACTGTTGTATAACAACTTATATTCGTGCTAATTCTGTATGTATTTGACGAATTTACTTCTAAACGGAGAAGTTTTTGCTAATAATTGCCATTCACATTTGGATATTTACAATGCGTAAATAACGGCTGGCGATGAAAGTCCATAATGTATATATGCAACCGTGTACTGATTGGATGCATGCAAATGAGTAATGATTTAATACTGAATTTATGAAACAAGTTGAATAATATCCAGCTTTTGTGAGCCTTAGTCTTTCCGATTTGAGATTATTTCTATCCGTTTTTTTTTATTTCAATGTAAATTATTTAGATAGAAGAATGAATAATTTCGTTCATTCTGACAGACGCTGTACCTTTCATTTGACGTGCCTAAAAAAAAAAACAGTCCCAAACAAAGTTGAAATAGTGAAAGTAGATTGTACATGTTTGCTAGCCATAAATCAAAAAGTAAGCGTCCATCCAAATAATCCGAACATATTACAAAAGACAAAACATTTGTCCACGCTAAATGTGATAGAACAATGAGTGCGTGTGGTGTAACAATGGTTGATGCGGTGCAAAGTACTCGTGGAATGGCTTACCTAACACAGCGATAGTGTTTACCTTGAAATTCCATATACAACTAAACATTATATTGTAGTGATATTTTACGGGATAGAAATACATATATTTACTGTAATGTATTTTTTTGTGACCGAATATTTGCAGTATTTTATTTGGAACATTAGAGTGTACACCAGACGTAAATAAGTCCCTTTTTGAGAGACGTAAGACTTGCATAGCATGTTTACCGGGTAAGTGTGCAGTGGTTGGAAAAAAATCTGTCAGTTTGTAGACTGGTTTATGTCTTCATTCTTCGTGAATAATGGTGAGTTTATTTACTAATGTAAGTTCATTTTTAAACCATGCTTGTATATAGGGTGGATGCCATGCTACATATATACCGACACCTTGACCACCACCACCATCATCTAAGCAAGACTTGTAGTTTCACTTGTTATTGTTCTTGTCTTGGGGTTTTAGCCATTTTTCATGTTATGTTTTTTTCATTCTTTATGTTATGACATAACAAACCCCTGTGGAGGGAGGTCAATTGGACATATTGAAATATACATAACCATTTTCCCCGAATTCGTCAGTCGAATCGAAATATGGCGACCAAAAATGTTCAATAAAATCCAAAAATTTCAGAACGCAGGGTATAAAATGTTTTCGCACGGTCACAGCCAGTCTGTAAAAATCATACTGCACAATAATTTCGTAGGCTTATTTTGACCAATCAGAATCACATAAAGCGATAGGTTAACGTGTGGTAATATCAAAAATATGAAAGTGATCATACTGTAGGAAAACTATGCAGACTATGTGATAAGTTTGAAATTGAGACGACGTTATGTTTAGGCAACAGCATAACAAAAAACAATACCGCAATAATAGTCGACGTTAAATTAATTTAATAGGAAGCAAACAAAATCATTATATTCGAAGTTGAATGAAGCTAGAGGAAATAATTTCGCAGGAATAAAACAAACATTTTTTGACAGAAATCTGTTTTGGTATAAGAACATTTCTTTTATTGGTGGAGTTCTAAAGTTTCGTTGTTTGTATAGTTAGGACAGTTAAAGAAAAAAATATTCCCCCGTTTTCTTCACTAGATATACTGGTCATTAAAAAATAAGACCTTGTATGTCTTATGTTAAAGAATATTTAATGTTTTTATGTTGGTGTATAATTGATGGGTGTAATATGGCTTTTAGAGCATACATTTTAGCCTTATCTCAGATAAACTCGTACAAAAAAAAAACGAAACTAATGCTAGTTCCGCTTGGCCATTTTCACTTTCTTGACTTAGATATAAATTGTAAAGAAAACAGCATACTTCTTTTGGGTTTCATATATCCGATTATTCCTTCATTTCGCTTTCGGAAGCCAATATTGTTAAGTCTGACAAAATTATCTTTCCCTGTTGTAATTACATAGTATAATATAGTTTACTTTAGACTAATGCATGTTGAGTTATCTTTGTTCTTAGGTCATGTTCAATTTCCATAAGTACAATATTCAAGGAAATTTAAGTCACAATACATGAAATTAAAAGAGGTATGCCAACATTCTTTTCAATGTTCTTTAAAACAACTTTTCTTTACATAAGTCCCTCTCTCAGAAGTAAATAAAAGCGCCTTCATAAGAATAATATGTGTGTGTGTGTGTGTGTGTGTGTGTGTGTGTGTGTGTGTGTTAATCTTGCTGAAATAAATGTACAACCAGCGTTATTGACTTTATTAGTACCGTGCTGGTCGCTTCCCATTCCTTAAAGAGCTACCTTTCTACGGTAAGTATTCTGATAATAATGCATTGTACAAATTTTGATATTTTATTTCTTTGAACTGATTATTGTTATGATAAAACTATTGTGCAAGCTTTTAATATATACAAATAAACAATTATTCTGTTAAGACTCTAGGATTTAATATACGTTCTAGAAAGAAAGTGAAAACAACAATTTAAGTAAAATCAACAAGCAATTTCTTTAACTACCATGCATAATGAAAATTTCAACGCCACGTAAAACATCGTGAAATAAATTCTAAATAATTCTAAATGCCCTATGACGGATCCGAAAATATCTAATTTTATGAATGAATTCCAAAAGCCTTGAATGTCATGATATTATACAAACTAGAATGTCTTTAAATGGGTTCACAAAATTCTAAAGCATTGTATGAATCCAAAACTCTATGAGCACATTTGTAATTCCAATGAATATTTAAAATCAATAATTCATATCGGATTTCAACAACACAGCTTTTAACACAGATCAAACTGGATTCCATCAGACCTTGCTAAACCTGTAATTATTTAATTATCCAGTCGCTATTTTCACACACTTTTATGTGGTCTATATCCTAAAGTCTCGGGATAATTCCTACTTAGAAGCTTCTCCAGTCCCTGTTTGTTCAGTTGATCTATATCGTAAAAGATCACACCAATTCTATAAAATCGTTCTTTGTGAAAAACATACTAATATATGTTAACAATTAAGCAGACCCAAGAGAAGCTGCTGCACATTTTAGGTTAAATAGCATATTGTGATGGTTTATGTAGTACACACAGGTTATTTATTTACTATTATCGAAACAGAACTTTCTTGTCCGCAAACTGAAGTACCGAAAATTCATTATTTTAAGGAAATTATTAAAAATGCACAAAGTGTTAGTGTTTTCCATTGCAAAATAGTTTCGAATTTATTTTACTTCCAAAATCTTTGCTTCCAGTCCTTTAAGACCACTGTCTAATTCAGTAAATGTAGAACTATTTAAATAGTGTGAGGGCCGTTCCAATGATGTTGGTGTGAACTTTGTCATTCATAACATATCCTCACTTGAAAAACAAAAGGGCGGTTAAGGTTAATAAAAATTAAAAATTATTCCACGTCATCCAAATGCCTTCCCATCCTTTGGAGGAACAGCATAGACTGGATATGAGCAATATTTCAGTCATAGTTTTTACCATTGTTTTCCCACTATTACTTTGTCAATGTGTGGAAATGTTGATGAGGAAATTTCGAGTTTGATTCATCCATTTGACTTAGAAGAAAAAGAAGGCATCATGGATGGACGCACTGGCAAGCATATGTACAGACAGATAGACTATGTTATTAGAATGACAAAGCTTTTTAAATATGCCTTTATGGCATCAACATGAAATAGCAAATTATCACTAAAGACACAAAATGATTATTCCTAACATTTGAAAAGACTTGTGAAAGAAATACCAGATTAAAAGAAAATGTGCCTGGTTAAAAAAAAATGTAATTGTTTAGCGAATGAGCAAATGAATTTATTTGTTTGTAGAAGGGTTATAGTTTGTAGATGTGTGCTTTATATGCTAATTACTAAATAATAAATATTCGAGTTACGATCAGTTTAATATAGAAACAAAAAACTAAAGAAAAAGACAAAACAAAGCTGTCGTTCCAATATGGATTTAAACTTATATAAACAATACTATATTGGTTCTCAGATTATATTTCCCCGAAATTCATTGTCGAATCGTCTTGAAATGACCAGGACCAAAAGTGACCGATTCCAAACGAAATAATAACATCAATATGTCGGCACAGACCTGACAGCGACACTGGAGTTTGAGGTGTTGCTAGGTGGTGTGCATTGCTTGATCTCAACGTCAGAGCGCTTGAGCATACGTCACAGTAGTCAGCTAATGAAACAGAATGCAGAGTATTTTAGCATATCCAGTGCCTAATGGATTAATGGAAACAAAGTTGTTCTTTACTTGACACACTATGAATTACGGTGAGAAGGCTGACTGTAACGGTAGGCACTCAATTCTCGATCATATCTCAGTATTATTTTATTAAACAAACCTTATTAAACAAACATTTTTGTGATATAAAGTATTTAATACCAACTTTTCAACAGTTTACCAGTAGACTTCATAAACTGAGGAAACATTGAATAATCACTGTTTTAGTATTTTGCATAATCATGTCATTTTTGCGTTGTTATAATTGTTCTGTATGTTTTGAGTCCTACGAATATCTTGTCCAATTTATTTTTATCAAATAGCGAAGATATATATATATATATATATATATATATATATATATATATATATATATATATATATATATATATATATATATATATATATATATATATATATATATATATATATATGCAATAAACTCGCTTAGGCTAGTTAGTTACTAGTTTCGTACTGTTCGTCGTCAGTTTATTGCATCTATTTTAATCAATCCCTGACTCACGTGATCCCTTGGTGGATCCAGTACGCTTGAAAGGGTTGTTATTCGCCATACGATTTGTATTCTTTATATATATATATATATATATATATATATATATATATATATATATATATATATATATATTGCAAATAAAATTACAGTACATGTATATGCTAACATTAAAAATCAGTGGATTAAACAGCTTCCACTTGATTCCGAATAAATATCTTCGTTGTGGTAAGTAATCCAAATCATTTTACACATTTGGAGTGCAACACGGTAAAATGTAGTGTATATACTATTTGTTCTGATTGACCGTATCAATTGACCGTACGGTATCGAGACAAAACAGTATGTTTTTATAATATCAACAAAGCACTAGTGTACTATACTTTATTATATACCTAAGTGTGAAATGTGTAATATAGAAATGTATTGGTACCAAAATGTTTATTTTTTTTTTGTCACTCCTATATTTTCCACCACTTGTATTATTCGGTAGCACTTGGTGGTTCCAAATTATATCTGCATGCATCAAAGATACACCTTGCTCGCTGGTATCTAAAACAATAAGATGCGCCCATATTCTTTTTTGACGACCAATACTATATTTTTTTCTTGGGTCTCCTACATGAGAGTAAGGCTCTTCCGACCTGTACAGCACAACTACGCCTCAGGTGATAAGCTTTTCAATAAATTAGCTACTAAATTCCGTAACATTATTTCGAAGAAAAAGTTAACTGGCATGTATTGGTAATAAAATAAACCAAACCAATAATATAAAAAAATCAACCTTATATTGACGGGTTCCGATGGCCTAATCCTCATAATCCTTTCAGAACCTGATTCTAATTGATTAATTAATTAGATTGGTTATTCAACCATTAATTTTTAATTCTTCTTCAAGTGTTAATCGTCCGAACCCAACGTCGAACCAAGTGCGGGTGTCACGTGGGACTATAATGCAGATAAGTCACCTGCTGGTAGAAGGTACACATGCAGGTATAAGGTAGGAATACGATACTGACCAGCTACGTGTTTCAGGCCACACGCTGGTGGAAGTTGGGAGTACACTATTTACTCCTATACATAGCATAACAAATATTAACATTTTTTGTGTAGATATGGGTCTCAGTCTGCAATTAGGCGGCACTGGGAATTAAAATGCTGACGCATTTACAATTGAAATGGGTCCCAATCCACACGCAGATGTCGGTTGGATACATAATACCGATAGTGATGCAGTTGATATAGGTCTCGGATCACTGCAGGTTTCATGTGCATATAGGTTACTAACAATTATACCGCGGAGAAGTGTCTCAGGCCCCAGAAGACGTGTGATACTGACGGTGGGTGTGATACTGACGGTGGAGAAGATTATCAGGTTGCACGAAGGTAGCAGGTGAATGTACGATTATACAATGGAGATGAGATGTAAACATAGCCTAGACATGCTGTTATGACTATATGGTGTTAAGCAATAACAGAAAAAGCAAAACGAAAAAGCTAAGTAAAATTCCATATATCATTTAATTCCCCAAATTATCAAATGAAAATTTAAGAAGAACTTATAGTATTTTAAATGAAATCCCAAATCGTCTTAAAGTTATTTTGAAAGCCCAAAAGTATAAAGAGTTCCTAAAAACTTCCAGTACTACTCCGAATGAATAGAGGTCTTGAATGTGCTGATATACCATTTGTCTGCAACGTGCAGAGGTTCTAGCAGTTTTGATGTTTTACAGTATGATCCAAAATGTTTTTGAATGAATTCACAATAATCATAAAATAGCGATTTAGTCTTTCAGTCTATGAAGGTTTTGCAATTGCAACGAATAATTTGAGAAAACATATCATCAGAAATAAAACTGAACACAAAGAAAAGACTGACATTAAGATAGAAATAAGAATGAATAACTTCTTCCTTCTTATACACATTTCTACACGACTTTTTTTTTTATCGCAATGCAGTACACTCATCCCATCCGAAAGCTACTCCAATCTGTACACAGGTCATTTTTCTGTCATTCATCCAGGCTGGGCATAGAATTCAAACCCAAGTAAACAATATATTGATGGCTTACAAATGATCAATATCTTAAAGTATAATCGACAATAATGGACAAAAGTGAGCTATGAAATATGTTGCATACAAATGATAATTACAATCTACACTCAAGGATAAGCGTCAAACACACACACACACACAATATAATTTGTTTTTTTTGTATGTATATATATATATATATATATATATATATATATATATATATATATATATATATATATAGATATATATATATATATATATATATATAAATATATATATATATATATATATATATATATATATATATATATATATATATATATATATATATATATATATATATATATATATATATATATATATATATATATATATAATGTTGTTATTGATCCGTAACGGACAGAGCTTTAGACCACTCGGCCACTAGGGGTCCCGATTTGTGTGAGACATATCCCTTTGTGGCTATATGTCTTGATGTATTGTGTGAGTCTTCTTAGCACAATTAATCCTGAAGTTTCTGACGGATTTCCATGAAACTGGAAAAGCTTATTGTCATAAGGTAGGTGAACATATCGACAAACCACTTTGCTCCTACAATGTATGTTAGAGTTATTCTCCATTTTGTCCATAGCTTAATGCAATAGGTGACAAATCTCGTTAGGCCAAGCAAATCCGCAGTTGTTTCATGTTTAAGGGACTGTAGTGAATGTTGTTGTTGTATGGTTTAACGCCACATTTCAGCACAAGATAGGCTATACATGGCAAACAGTATTAATGGTGGAGGAAGAACCCTGGAAAACCCAGGGAAGAGCCATCGACCCACGACTGTAGTGAAACTTGGTACACATTATAGTCATTGACTAAAGACGTACATGTAGACAAACCTTTATGCTCTTTGTATTTTTCTAACACCTTGCCTTTTTCTTTCTTCGAAGCTGTTATATGCAGAATGCAAAGACTTGTTTTTGCAAAGCGTGGCACAAAATTGTGAATGCAAAGAGATGTTGTTTGCGGAGCGTGGCACATATTTTTGAATGCAAAGAGCTGTTGTTTGCAGAGCGTGACTGTTGAATAAAGTTAAAGTAACACAGAGCATAGTAGTAGATTAATTTAGTTCTCAGTTTAGTCACGTGACTGATGTCGTTTGCTAGCTATGAT